>CM056564.1:23157391-23162391 GCA_029721515.1 Synanceia verrucosa
TGTCGCACCTCTTTTTTATTCCCAAATTTGAGACAGAACACGTCAGAAATGAATCCAGAATAACTTACAACCACTAAAACACATTGGTGTCATAATACATTTGTTATGCACTGTATATAGATATTTTTTTACATATATATATAAACTATTGATATACTATTGATATACTATTGAGTCAAAAGATCAGCAGCAGTTTACATGCAAAATATCACTATTACAAATCTCAGTGTGTCACAGTATGTGTCTATTTATTTTAAGCACTAATAAAGTATACTGGCAGGGGGAGGGGCTCTGGCTCGGCAGTAAATATGGCGGACCGGAAGTTAACTGTCGTTCGCCGAAGGACCGGATTTTAAATTGCTAAACGTCACCAGACGTTATTTAACGGTATTAAACGGTAATAAACCTTCCAGTCGGAGTTTTATTGTTTCCGTGGAGTCAACACGAGCGGATTAGTAGATAACCAGGGCGGATTTAAGGGGTGTGACCGTCGGTGGAGGCCGTTAGCGAGGTAAGAGTTTGGCTAGTTTCTGCTGGTATGTTAGCAAACAACGTTAGCAAGCAACGTTAGCTTTAGCAACATGCTGCTGCCGATTAAATCTACGTAACTCATTAGCATACGACTTTAGGGGTTTCATGTTGAGATATAACTGTAGTGGTCATATTAACATTCAACTATGTTAACGTATAACTAGTGGTTACATTAACATGTAACTGTAGTGTAGTTTTAACACTGTTGTGATTTATAGCGGTTATATGTTCACATGTAATGGTACAGTATGTGGTGGTTAAACACAGACCCGTGCTATGTGCTAGTTACTGTGTTTGTTACTGTGCTTGTTGCTATGGAAATGACTTTTAATGGTGTGTCTGCCACCCGGAAGTGCTTTTCATGAGCCCTGATGTTGCTTATCTTTACTGTTTATTCTTTCTCTAAATGGGAATATTGGTTTCTTTAGGGGAAGTAGGCCTACTAACAGTAAAAGTATTCATACGGTTCAGTAAAAGTACAACATTCAAATGTTCACCCCCAAGTGAAGACAGACGTCATCAGCACAATGTGCTTAATGCATAATAAGGTGGCTGCTGGATGGTTTAATGAATAATAATACAGCATATTTTAAGTGTTATAGTGTGTGGATTGTAAATATATCTCTGAACTTAAAGTACACTGTAAGTATTGGACTATTGGGTTGAGATGCATCTTTTTGGGGGGTTAATGTAATATTTATCATGGAAACATTATAATATGTCTATTGCTGGCCCTACAGTAGGTAGCTGCAGAGCTTAGGGTCTGCTGGTCTTTGTGATCGTAAGAAGCTCTGGGTCTCTGATGAGACTATGTGATGGCAGGAAGCACAATGTTGAGTCTCAAGTCATTTTTTGGACGTTTCTCTAGAAAACTGGTATGTTTTTAACCTCCACTGTATGAGTTATTATCTAGTTATAGAGGGGAGGACAGTACACTGATGTAAAATACTGATGGATCACTCATGGTTTGCCTCCTTAACATGTCTTGTTTCACACTAATGGAAAGAAACATCCATAATACACTAATACCTAATACACTAACACCTAATAATTTAGGTGTTTGTTTTACTGATGGTTGTGTAGGTTTCTCCTAAATTCATCATGAGTTAGTATTATAGAGTGCCTCATTTGCCTCTTTAAACATAATATTTCAGAAAACATTAAATATTTGTAATAATCTGGGGAAGTTTCATGGTCGTTAGCCATTAGTTCATTTGGTATCTTTAAAGACTCAAGAAATCAGCAGCACTTATATCCACCAAGCTAGTTTTATTACTTTCTATATTCTGAAGATTTTTACAGAAGGAGTTTGTTCAGATATCACTCATAATCTGATTATTCAATCTTTTCTTTTCCTAAAAATGTTGTTTATGGCTGTTGACAGTATTTGCATAGTGATGAATTTTCTTTTTTAAACAAATAATAAAAACTCAGATTCATAAGTTGTCTCAAAATGAAACATTCATTTTGAACCAGGCTTTAATTAGTGATCAGATATCTATTCTGGAAATTTATGTAATTTTATTCATTAATATGTATCGTATAATAGATCTTTTATATTTGCAACAGATTTTCAGATAACTGTAATACAGAAATAATTGTCTTCATTTATATAATTAACTGGGGAAGTTGCAGGCTCACATCTATTAGTGATTATTTTATTCACCTGTAGTGTCTTTTTATATATATATATATATATATATATATATATACACACACACGTGTGTGTGTATATATATATATAGTGTTTAATAGACATGGAAAAACACTGGTATAGTCCTTTAAACTTCCTTCTAAATTGTCCTTCATTGTTTTTTTTCCCTCTGCTGTGATTTGAATTCAGATTTCAGATGAAAACTTCTCGCTGGTGTCTCCTTGCAGATCTTTATCCCTACAAACAGTCTTAAGTAGTCCACTTATCTTTTCTCTGAGCCTCCTGACAGCAGCAGCACATCTCAACATCAGAGCCTTCAACCTGCTAAGTTCCCTTTAATCCTGAGAAAGTATCTGCGCATACTTAAACGTGGGACAAAGCGTTCTGGTGTCGACGCTTAAGGAAGATACGAAGGAAAGTCGATGTTAATTGCAGAGTGAAAAGTGAGATCAAAAACACGGCGATATGTGTGTTTAGCTCCGAGTTTGTTGTTGAAGTTGGTGAGGAAGAGGAGGGAGGTTTCCATTAAGAGAGAAGCTGTGTTTCTGACTTAAATATACAAAACCAACAGTGTGGTGCTTTTAAAGAGCTGACCCAGAGCCAGCAGGATCTACCCCAAAACACAAATATCAATAATTAAGTCATTAATTAAGGGCTGCAGAGGCTGGGGCTGAAATGAGTCAGATATCTGACCACTATCCCTCTTAAAATGCCGTCTAATAGACCACACTGACTGACGACCATGTTGCTTTATTTAAAGATGATAAGAGAAGAATGAATATTGCACTGACCCACACATTAAAGCAGCTGTAATCGTTTTATGTATGAAAGGACAGTGACAGCTCGATGTGCTCTTCCTCTCAGCTTTACTGGGCCTTAAAGTGACTTTCAGCTCATAGTGTTGTTATCAGCAGCAGACAGAAGAAAACAGCACCTCTGCTCATTTTTGCATTTCACTGATATCTTCAGATTTCATCAAAACTGAATAAATGTGAAAGAATGAATGCTTTGCCCTTTGCTGGAGAGGATTTCCCAAGCTTGTGTTCTTTTATTCTTGATCCAGATGTCAACAAAAGAACAGTAACGAACATAGCAAAATAAATAACTGCCAGTAACTGTATTAAACTGCTATTTTCATCCCAATACCACATTACCATACAATATCCAGCCTATTTTGTTCTATTTTGTATACTATTAAATGTCTATGTGTGTGTATATGTACACACCAAGTCAACTTCCTCGTACAGTATGTGCAAAATAAATAAATACTCGGAAATAAAGTTGATTTTGATTCCAGTCGGCAAAACGAACAACCGTCCCTCCAGGTAGCCCATCCAATCACTCCATTCAGACCAAATCAGCTTTGCATTATTTTCAACATTTCCATTCTCTCACATCACTTTCATGCTCAGTTTGAGTGATTGAAATCAATGCGTTTTTGGGTTTGATGCCTCGAACCAGCACCGGTGCGATTCCACTCTTAACCGCCGTAATTTGTACACCAGAGGGCAAAACCATTGATCACGTTTCCAAACCAAGAACTGCTCACTGATAAATATTTTATTCCAGCACGTGTCGATACGTGACTCCCCCAACAAGTTGTTGTTAACTCACTGTGGATGATCTCAGCGAGGATATTGACGGATTGTTTACAAGCAGCTGATTGGTTTAGTGGTGTAGCATCCGCTCAAGATCACGTGTTCGATGATTGACAGCTGGCTGTCTTTAACCTGTGATCCATGCATGGTGTTTCCAGCTGCTGGTTGCCTTTTTTCAGGTTGTTTTCATCAAGTTTTGACGGCTTGACCCTGAAATCTGCCATTTAGCAGATAATGTCAGTTCCTGTTGTTTATTTTATGCCAAAATATTTTATTCCCATATAACTGTGCAGAAAACTCTGCATGTCGGTGGTTTCAAGGATGCTCAAGGATGTCTGAGATGTTTGAGTCTGTCAGATCGCACCCAGAAGACATAAAAGCATGATAATTCCTGTTTGTGTTAAAGTGTCCTTGAATGCACCAACAGGAAGATCTAAATTATCTCTGTAAGACTGTAACTCTGTGATGATTTTGAAGTTTTGTCTTTGGGTCATGTTGCCAAGTTAGCATTTTTCAGATCACAACCAAAAGCAAAAGCTCTTCGTAGGATAATAATGAGAAAATGACCTGTAAAATAACTACTAGTCAATTAAATGCATCCATGATGATTGATTGATTTCAACCAGGAGAGACTTGAGTGAGTGAAAACAATCATTTATTTAACATAAGAAGAAATGTGAATGCTGTTTCTCAGTTTCTGGTAGGAACTCTAAGTATATGAACACAGGCAGTGTTGAAGTTAAAGCTGCATCTCGTCTCTTAAAGGCACTTTGTGATTGATTCACACTGAAGGAAGTATTAGAAACCTTTGGTGAGAAACATCAAGGTGCAGCAGCTTTACGTCTCTGAGATCAAAAAAAGAACCTTCGAATGAAGTCGAGGGGAAGCGAGGGAAGGAAAGATTTGTTTTCACTCCGCTAAATGGCAAATGTCAATTCTGCGATGCTGCCACATCTGAAACACCATCGCATCGGTCTGTGATTTCACAACAACAAAAACTAACAGCAAACAAGAACAAATAAGAAACCACACCGTCCGCAGGGCGGAGAAGCGAGGTTGTCACCTGACGACGGTAAATCGCCTCCAGACCAGATTCCTCAGGTCTATTACAGCCGGAAGACGAGCAGGATGTGACCGGCAGGAGCATCGACTGGTTAAGGCTGAAGATTGGTGAGTGTGAGCAGATCGATTCGCTCAGAGCCTGGACAGAAAGCAGG
>CM056564.1:23164891-23502391 GCA_029721515.1 Synanceia verrucosa
GTTGGACCCTCGTGGTGGTCTGAACCTTTCTGTGGTGGCTGATCCTCCTCGCTCACCTTTGGGGTCTCTGTGAGAAAAAACTACCGTTTCCAAAAGCTGCATGTTTATGTCTAAAACACCTTTCAGTCACTTAGACCGTCAGACAACATTATCACATCAGATCACATTAAAGAAAAGGAATACATATGTCAGTAACAAGGGTAAGCTAACAAACGTGTTGTTCGATAAATTCGATAAATCAGTGACATGAACATGCTGGTTGTGGTGGTCACTTACCATCTTACCAATATTATAATTGTGCTTAACAGCCCTGATCCCTGTCACATTAGTCAGTGCAACACTTCATAAGAAAGAGGGAGTGTCTTTTTCAGATATCCGTCTCCAGCACTGAGTGGTGATGATGGATGGTCGGCCGTCGTGGTCAGGTTTTTGTATTTTAGTGTCCTGAAATGTTTTGTTTAAGACCAGGTCTGGTCTGGTCTGTAACCAGGTGCAGAATTATTGATTAGTTAAAATTAGGGCTGGGAAAAATATGGCAATATATTGCAATACTTTTTCCTCTGATATTATATTCATTTTTAACTTCTTAGTAAAAAGGTGTCACTGAAGGTGGTCCTTAAAATTGAAAGTTGGAAAGTCTGCGCTCCATATGTGTGTATGTATATACTGTATATACTGTATACATGTGTGTATGTATATACTGTATATACTGTATACACGTGTGTATGTATATACTGTATATACTGTATACATGTGTGTATGTATATACTGTATATACTGTATACATGTGTGTATGTATATACTGTATACATGTGTGTATGTATATACTGTATATACTGTATACATGTGTGTATGTATATACTGTATACATGTGTGTATGTATATACTGTATATACTGTATACATGTGTGTATGTATATACTGTATACATGTGTGTATGTATATACTGTATATACTGTATACATGTGTGTATGTATATACTGTATATATGTGTGTGTGTATATATATATATATATATATATATAGATTTATATATGCATACATACATCTCTTCTCCTCCATCCCTTCTTATCTCTCCTCTGGCCTTTTTTTTCTCATATCCTCCATTCCTTATTAAACACATCATCTCTCCCTTACTCTCTTAAAGGACAGCAGATAATGGTCCTTCCTCCTCCTCTTCCTCCTCCCTCCCATCTTCCCTCTCTCCCACTTCCTTTTCTCACATCTTTCCTCCCTATTTACAACTCTTCCTTTTCTCATTTCCTGCTTTCACTTCTCCTCCTTCCTCTCCTTCCTTATGTACTCCACCCTCTCTAGTTCTCCTTTACCTTCATCTCACTTCCTCTTTGCCCCTTTCTCTTCATTTTCCCTCCTGCTCTTCTCCTACCTTTATTCTATCTCTTTCCTTCATCTTTCTCCTTCCTCCCACCTCCCTTTGCTCCTACTTTTCCTTGCCTTCCTCCTCTTTTTATCACCTCTTCCATCTCTTCTCCCTCTCCTTCCTTAACTCCTCCACCCTCAATAGTTTTCCTCCCTTTAACTCCTTTCTCTTCCTCTTCCTCCTTCCTCTAATCTTCCTCCTCTAATAATTTCCTTGTCTTCCTCCTAATTTTCTCACCTTTCTCTCCTATTCATCTAACTTTAACTCTCATCATCCTTCCTCCCTTCTCTCCTACTTTTTTGTCTTGCTTCCTCCTCCTCCTTTCCTCCCTATTTCCTCTCGTCCTTCCCTCATCTCCTGCTCTCCTCCTCCCTCTCTTTTCCTTGGTAGTTCTCCTCCCTTTAACCCCTTCCTCTCCCTCCTCCTCAGCCCTTCACCTCACTTTTTCCTTCCCCTTTTCCCTCCCTCCCTCTCTCCTCCTCCTATTAAGGTCAGGATGGTGCTAAGTGTCTATCAGTGCTGATGAGGCTCAGGAGACTCCTTTGTTCTGAATGAGGGTGAAAATTTGAAACAGCCACAAGAGCAAATAGCACAACTCCCCCTCATCCTCACCATCAGCCCTCCTCATCCCTCCATCCCTCATCCCGTCGTCCGATCAATCGCTCCTTCTCCCTAACAACTCTATTGATCAGATGCACTAACAACATCTTTCATTTATTAATTATGAGAGAAAGTCTTCCAGGGATTTCCCCCTCTACACCTCCTCCCTCCACCCATCTGCCCATCCCTCCATTTCAGGGCTCACATAGCTCACACACACTTTTTTTCTTTCATTGTTTTGGACAAATATCAAATTTTTGCTGCATTTAACAAACCGTTTGTCAGACAAAGTTTGTAGGAAAACATTATGGTCTTGGTTTAATGAGGGGAAAGTTAAATTTATTGACTTTGAACTGAGACCTTTCATTAACCATTTAACAGCAGACACTCTGCTGTGTTGATGTTGTGTCCTCCTTGTTGTGTCCTCCGTGTTGTCTCCTCCGTGTTGTCTCCTCCATGTTGTCTCCTCCATGTTGTCCCCTCCTTGTTGTCTTCTCCTTGTTGTCTCTTCCTCTGTCTTCTCCTCCTTGATGTCCTCTCTTCATGTTGTCCCCTCCTGGCTGTCCTCTCCTCCATGTTTTCTCACCCAGGTTGTCCTCTCCTCCTTGTTGTTCTCTTTCCATGTCCTCTCCACCTGGTTGTCCTGTCCTCCTGGTTGTCCTCTCCTCCTGGTTGTCTCCTCCTGGTTGTCCTCTCCTCCTGGTTGTCCTCTCCTCCTGGTTGTCCTCTCCTCCTGGTCGTCCTCTCCTCCTTGTCTTCCACTTTTCCTGGTCGTCCTCTCCTCCTGGTCGTCCTCTCCTCCTTGTCGTCCTCTCCTCCTTGTCGTCCTCTCCTCCTGGTCGTCCTCTCCTCCTTGTCGTCCTCTCCTCCTGGTCGTCCTCTCCTCCTTGTCGTCCTCTCCTCCTTGTCGTCCTCTCCTCCTGGTCGTCCTCTCCTCCTTGTCTTCCACTTTTCCTGGTCGTCCTCTCCTCCTTGTCGTCCTCTCCTCCTGGTCGTCCTCTCCTCCTTGTCGTCCTCTCCTCCTTGTCGTCCTCTCCTCCTTGTCTTCCACTTTTCCTGGTCGTCCTCTCCTCCTTGTCGTCCTCTCCTCCTGGTCGTCCTCTCCTCCTTGTCTTCCACTTTTCCTGGTCGTCCTCTCCTCCTGGTCGTCCTCTCCTCCTGGTCGTCCTCTCCTCCTGGTCGTCCCCTCCTCCTGGTTGTCCTCCTCCAGATGTGTCTCCAGACTGGGTGAGTCTTCATTGATTGGACGAGCGCTGACAGACTGACAAATAGGCTTTTTATTAAGGGCCTGTCTGCCTGTAGCCAGAGATGTCAGGGAAGAACAATTCAATTCACTTCAATAGACTCCATGTCTCCCTGCAGGGCCATTTTCATTACAGGCATAAAAACACTGATTAAAGACAAAAAATAGACATCAGTCTCATAAACCCAAAGCCGTCTCTTCATGTGCTAAACCTGCCTGCTGCCCGGCCTCACGTGTTCATATTGTTTATGTAACAGGGTGATGTGGATTTAAAGTGACAGTCAGCCAGCGGTTTGATTTTTAGTACGAGGAGCTCATCAGCAGCAGTAAAACCCTCCATTTGTTTTCCATCTCAAATAGAGGCTAATATTAGCGCCACAGACAGTGCTGTAATGTGGGTCATGATGGGTCTCTTCATTTTAGTGCCAGATATTTTCTTTGTTATTGGTAGTTTGTGTTGTTAGCACTGTACTGCAGTACTATTGATATGCAGTACAGTAGCACAGTAGTGAGTAGGTTTGATATGTTACCTGCAGTGAACCTGCTCTTTGCTCTCATTGTTAGATTGAGGTAATGTCCTCAGAGGTTTGGCTTTTGTTCGTTTTGCTCTTCCTCTTTCACCTGTGGCACTTTCTAATGCTAAATCTTTTGATAATTGTATTTAAGGAAGCAGAGTTGATAGTTTGGAATATAAGTTGAGCATTTTGAATGCTATTTTATTCATGGAGATTGGGCCACATCTATTTATTTGTGCTTGTTTTGCACAATTGGCTCAGGGCCTTGAGTACCAGTGTTAGCCTGGAAGAAATTTTCAAAAATATCTTTTATTCACCCCCATAAATGGCATTCTTTCTCTCTCTCTCTCTCTCTCTCTCTCTCTCTGGTGTCCTCTGTCTCACCCGGCCCTCAGGGGTGCTGTCACACGATTGGTCAGTGACATGACAACCAATTAAGGACTAATTAATCAAGCTCCAGTTGATGGGTAATATCCTGAGCCACTCGGGGTGAAACTGTGAGCGAGAGAGAGTCAAATGAAAAGGAGAGTAGAAGAAAGACTTGAAACTAAAAGCACAGCTCACACTCGTTTTCAGGTTCATACTCGTATTTTGGGTTTTCAGCTCTAATTTCTAACGACTTTTTGATGGAAGTGTCGTGAACTGAGAGAATTGAGACAATAAACACACTCTTATTAGACTAGTCGAGTTAAATCACTGAACAAAAGACAAAGGTAATTTTTTTTTATTAATCACATTTCATCACAGGTGAACTCGAGGTGCTGTACATGTAAAGACACAATCTGAAAATATATACATAAACGTAAAAACACATCAGCATAAACAACTTAAATATTAAAATACAGCAGTGGAAATATGGTCAGATATAGCACTAATTGATTTTAAGTTTTAAGCTAATTTAGTTTCCTGTTTAGTGAAATGTTCTGAGTGAGGTTTCCTCTGGAAAACTTCATGCAGCATACACATCTATGGGCTTTTATTGTGAAGGATTAAATCTTATATGCGTCACCTTGTTAAGGGTGAAAGGGTATAAACATTTGTCATGTTAATTTCTCAAATACAGGAGCATAAATGGTTGTTGGGCTGCAACCAAAAATATTTTCACATTTGGTTAATTTGGCGATTATTTTCTTGTCTATTTGTTTTGCCCCAAAACCAAGATGATGTCCTCAAATGTCTTATTTTGTCCACAACTCAAAAATATTCAGTTACTGTTTTAGAGTAGGAAAGGAAGTAGAAAATATTCACATTTAAGAAGCTGCACTGAGAGAATTTGTCTTAAAAAATACTCAAATTGATGCTGGAGAGCGTTTGTTACTTGGATGAGTGATTTTTTTATTTTTTTAGCTATCTATCTCTCTGAAATGCAAACAGAAAACAGGCACGATACAGAGATAATTATTAATATCAGAGAATCTGTGTGGACTGGAAATGACGCTGAGGTACGTTCATCACCGCTGGTGAGCAAACAGGAGTAATGATGTGAGAGGAAACGGTCGTTCAGTGTGATCATCCTCCTCTGCTGCTGGATGGATGCAGCATAAACACATCAGGGCGTCTGAACATGTACAGTAGAGCAGCGGTGCGAACACACGGCCCTGCAGTCAAACTCTGTTGGCCCTCTAAAAATAAATGTGATCACTGTGGGGGGCCCCGGGGCCCTCAGGCCGACCGAATGGAAGTATTGACGAGAGCAAAGGAAAGAGAAACACACACACACAGTAGCAGAGTGTTAGAGCCGCTGGCTAGAGGCCACAGTAAACCTATTGATCCATTGTTGTTTTCAGCCCATCTCTACACACACACACACACACACACACACACACACACACACACACACAGGAGAGGCCAGAGATGCTATTACTGTGGATTCTGTTTGTTTTCTTTGCTGTTTTTCTCCATCCGTGCCTCCATTTTAACCTTTTCTAATACCTCCTTTAAACACAAATCTAGACTTGTAAAACCTGAACGTCTGTCCAGCTGTAAAACATAGAGTCCTACTTTTTATCCACTGAGGTGTCGAGATGTATGAGGTGCTCCTTCATCAGTCGAGCAGCACTGAGCAGTTTCACCAGCTGGTAAATTAGTTTGAAGCATCAGTACCGTTCAGTGGTTGGACGATTAAAAGCAAAATTCATGATCCAAATGCATCTTTAATGTGTAATAAGTAAGTAAACAAAACATCTATTTTTTATTATTCAAGAGAGAATAAAGAAAGCCTCTGCGTCTTATTCCCAATATTAAGATAAGAAAAAGCAGTAACAGTAGACTAAGACCAAAGTATTAAATGTATATAATAAAATTAAAAGAAAATCTTCCTGTCCTTAGTAGAGGTGGGAATGTTTTTCATATTGTAAATGAAATCAGATGTTTTGCTTGAATAATTAATATAAATATTGATTGTTGAATATGTTCGATTCAATATTGCAAACAAAATAGTTTCAGATATCAGAACGCAGTCATTCCAGTGTCTGATTTCTATCTAATTGGACATTTAGCGATAAAATAGGTTTCAGTATTGAATTCGATGTTGATCAGCTCGTGAGAATCAATGGTGTCGCTGTTGGTCTGTGAATGATCGGATCGTGACTGACGGAATATCAAACAGTTGATTCCCAGAGCAGACCTGAGCTCTGAGCTGAGCATAAATAATGTTTTATCTGTGTTTGTGCTCTGCTGTACTCTCTCTCCTGCGGTGAATTCGACCCTCTTGCTCTCCTTGCAGTGATTCGATGGTTCCCATGCCCTCTAACTCACTACCCAGTGGTGGTTAGCGTCAAACCACTGCCTTTGCAGCTGCCGTTAGAAAACATGAATGCAATGTTTGGTGTAATCTTTACACTTGTGTTAATGTTAATGCTTCAGCAGAGGCTGGGATGAACAGTGCAGTGTGTCATGAACACACTGTAACACCATGTTTTAAATTTAGACAAAAAAAAACAACACAATGGTCCGGCTTATAATACATATGTAAATAATGTAATCAGGGCTGCAACTAATGATTAGTTTTGTCATCAGTTAAGCAGCGGATTATTTTGAATAGTTGTTTGGATTAAAAAAAAAAAGTGAAAAGTATGGATTAGTGTTTCCACAAGTTGAAGATGAATTCTCAAATATTTTGAGGAGGAGGAAAGAAACCAGAAAATAATCACATAAGAAGCTGGGATCATAAAATTTAGACTTTTCTAGACCCACAGAATATTTTGTACTATGACTCTGAAAACAGTGAATAGCTCAAATGAAAGAAGAGACTCTCTATTTCATCATGAAAAAAATGTTTGTTTTTACCTTGTTCCATTCTTGTTTTATCAGAGGTAGAGTAGAGGACACTTTCACCAAAATCAACACTTTTTCTCCAGATTCTGTTTGTTTTGCTCTCTAATCTCGATCGTCTCCACTTCCTGTTTTGATCTCTGTGGTGTATACCGTCTCTTTATGCTCTGACTACATCTCCCAGAAGCCCCAACATTACTCACAGGCTGTGTGAGAGCGCTAGCGGTGACATGCTGCCTGTTTTGCAGTGCATCCTGAGCTTAGTGCCCTCTATACCTTAATGATAATGTGTTCCTGCATCAACACAACTCACAGCCTGCTGTGATCCCAAGTTAAGTCACTTTCATCGACTTAGGAACAACTCCCCAAAAATTCCTTTTAACAGGGAAAAATAAATGTTATGACTCTGCAAAAGGCTCTGAGAGAATGAAAGACAAATGTAAAGATGGTGTTTAAGACGTGAACATGTTGAAGCAGTGTCACTCAGAGATTCATTGATCCAAATCACATATGATTGATTCTGCTTCTGTCTTTCTCCTTGTTTCTTTCGTCGTCTCAACTCTGATTGGTCCTCGTCATCCTCTCTTTTTTTTTATCCCTCACACACTTTAACGTTGCCTCTGGTCTGTTCTCTACTCACAGGCCAATCAATAGACAACATGTTGAGCTCTATACAGCTGGAGCCACTATGGATCCAAGGCCTGATTGCATTGCAAACTGAGTATATGTATGTGAGAGTCTGTTGGCGTTAATTTTGATTTTCATTAAGAAAATAGACAGTCATAGTGTCCATATGACTCTGTTCTGCAGCAATACCACAGACTGGACCTGTCATAGCGCTCTGGAGTGATATTTCTTTGATTTTGATGGTTGTCCGTTAACACGAATCGGCCTGAGGACGGATTATCTTCTCCTTTAAAACTTATCATGAGTAAAATTTAGTTAATATCTTTATTATCTAAAGTTTACTGTTATTGGACCAAAGAATAGTGAAAATCAAAATGTCCAAACCTAAATGTCATAGGAAAGCTCTGCTCACTTGCACATGTCGTTTTTGTACTTCTATTTGATGCAGGTTTTCTAATAAATGTGAATAGTTGCCGACATGTTAAAGTTGATATTAAATATGACAGTTGGTGGCACAGGTTAACCGTCACACATGAACCCTAGTAATGAGTTTTCGTCTGTCCCAAAGTGTTGCCGTAGAAATGGACTGTTTGCGTAACACAAGGTGACCTTCAGCGTCAGACAGAGTGGGACACACGGCGATGATGATGTCACGGTGATGTCATTTGTCAGGAAGATAATTGTGAGTTGACATTTTTAATAACTGCAGCTCATCTCGGCTGTCGCTGGTTCTGGCCTGACCCACGGGCTTTTTAAGGGAGAGACAGACTGGTATGGAAATAATGTGAGAGATGAACGGGAAGACAACCTTCTCATTAGCGAAGCACCGATACAATATCTGATATTAATATTGCTGTTATGGCCGATAATCAATATTTGCTGATATTGATATACAGTATGTTAAAAAAAGTCATCCCAACTGAATTTTTGAGTGTCTTCCTTTAATTTCAAAATATTTTACTTCCAAATAACCAGTTTACCGTAAAACACAGTAACCATCAGTGTTACTTTTTAGCAACCTTTAGCAAGTATGGCACTAAATTTAAGTTCACTTAAACTCCCTCAATACACAAAACTCTGTGAGAAAGTTTGGGTCATAAATTAAGGTGGGTGCAAAAAGACCGGGTAAGAGGTTTTTAGACAGTGTTTAACCATTTGCCAAGTTTAGTTTATTATTTTATTAATGCTTATATATCGTGCATCCTTATTTCAGGTACAACACCTTTTCCAACAGTTTTATAGCTTGAACCAATGATTAATGCATACTTTACTATAACTGAGATCAGTCATTACTAACGACTTTCACCAATGGTTGTACAGATTAACACTTTTACAGCAGCAGACTAGATGGATCAAAACCACTTTGATGGCCTGTTAGAATTAAGATTTAATGGATATTTTTTGAACGGATGGTCTGCCTTTACACCAAATAGAGATGATAAACTTTTCACAACCTGGCAACCCAGAATAGCGTCTTCTTGGTGGATTTCAACCAATCTGTCATTAAACCCTAACTGTAGTTGGTTCAGATGTACAGTGACAACAATGAACTGTCTTTAACTGCAGAAAAATTTACCACAAATTTGTTCCTGTGAATATCTTTTATTTTGTTTTTCTGAACAAGTAGGAAATTTGAACCCAGCTCATGAACACTGTGTTACCAAGCTATTTACCTGTAGATAAAGTTATTACTTTACCACACAAATGAATCAAAAATACACGTTAAAGGCAGCAGATGTGCTGTGAGATTGACAGTTAAAATGAGATGAAAAAGGTTGCCATGTTCAAGAGCATTAAAAAAGCATAAAAAACAGGGACAGGGAGGAAATAGAGACAGGTAAGACAGGAAGGGAAAAGGACAGGTAGAGACAGGAAATAGAGACAGGTAGAGACAAGACAGAGACAGGTAAGACAGGAAGGGAAAAGGACAGGTAGAGACAGGTAGAGACAAGAAATAGAGACAAGATAGAGACAAGAAATAGAGACAAGATAGAGACAGGTAAGACAGGAAGGGAAAAGGACAGACAGAGACAGGTAAGACAGGAAGGGAAAAGGACAGACAGAGACAGGTAAGACAGGAAATAGAAGCAGTAAGAGACAGGTAGAGGAAAGGACAGAGGAAATAGAGAGAGGTGAGACAGGACAGGTAGAGGAGAGGACAGACAGGTAGGAAGTCTCCTTATGTATCTGTCCTCCTTGGTCTTCTTCCTCACAAATCAGCCTATGATTGGCCCTCTCCATCCAGGCTCCATAACTCACCTCCACGCCTGCCGCTCGCTGTCACCGTACGAAGACCCGAGCCGGTTTGTGGGTGAAATACGAGCGGCTGGAGCGTCCCCGCGGTCCTCTCCAAAACAACGTTCGGCTGGACAAATGGCAGCAGGAGGCGCAGGGTTAATAGAGCCATCCTCCTCTTTTAATTGAAAAAGTTAAACGAGGCGACGGGGCGAGGATGTTATTACAGGGAACGAGGCGGCAGCGGAGAGATGAATGGCGGCCTCCGAGGTTGGGTTAATGAGGACACGGGGGGAGCATGTAGGATGCTGGACAGGAGGGTCAAAGCTCGGCCGAAAACCAGAGTTCACCAGGATAAAAAAGCTCACTTTGAAGCTATCTCATGAACAGACAGGTTTCATCTCTGTACTCTATGTGAGGCCTAACTACGAGGGGAAATAGGTGTCATCTTACAAAACTTATATTTAAATGACTTTTTGACATGCCTACATCATTTTTTACAGGACGACTGACTGAACTGTGAAGGGCATACGTGTCACAACGCCCTTTCTTCAACCATAAAGTTAGCCTTTCATTTCATTATTAATGTCATTTATATTGATGTCAGACAGACTGAGGTGAAGCAGCATGTGCTCATTTGTAAATAACAGTAATAGTCCACAGTTAAAAGCTGCCACTGTATTAATACTAATCATTTATGGAGCCATATTTCAGCATAAAAGCCTTGTGTTCACAAATGAAGGGAATCTGTCCACAGAAAACACTGACGGTCTTTTTTTTTGACACAGGAACAGGAATGTCACTCTTGACCTTGGTGGGTGAATCTGTTTTTGAACTTTTTAGAGATTGGTGCTCCAAAAAAACACCTTTTTCAGATCCCACAGAAACAGAATTTAGTTCCCTCGCTGTTGACGCTTCACGAGTTACGTTGAAGTTGACGAACTGTGATAATTAAAAAATAAGGGAACATATGAACTAATTTCAGGACACGTAACTTAACAGAGGAACAATTTATGACTTTTTCTCCTGTATAATTAGCCGACTGATTCCATAAATCAGAGGTTCTCGTATTAAATATGTTCCCTGTGGATTTGAAACCCTGAATTCTTGAGCACTCACAGATGGTGAAAACAGATTAATCACCTCGTCGCCACAAAACGAGACAAATCAAGCGCTCCTTTTTCTGTTTAATATCTGAAACTGATCCAGCTCTCCCCCTTTAGGCCCCTTCGCCTCTCACATCACCCCCTTTCCCCCTTTTACATGGCATCATTTATTAATGGTAAGAGGTCTGCGTAAAGCATTAGCCGTGTTTGTGATAAACCATTAGTGATGTATTTCATTTCTCAGAAGGAAACGGCGGAGCGTTGGGGGCCGTTAATATCCGTTAATGTTAAGAGGCGGCGGAAGGGGAAGAGGGTCCTCCCTCTGAGGTGATTAGACCCGTCCATTTAGTTAGAGGACACACACTTTTTCATCCACAAAACTGAGAATGCACACATTTTAACATAAAAACACACCTATGTATACTTTCAGAACGTAGCTACACACAGTAGTACTTCAAGTACTGCACTGAAGTACAGTATAGAGACACCTAACAGCTGCCACAAACCTGTTAAACATTTCACACACAGTGATTTTAACAACCAAAACACACATAACCTGATCAGACTGTGTGACGTTCAAACGAAAAGGGCCTATAAAAGCCAGGGTCCTGAGCAGGGAATTTAGACTGTGATAATAATGTGATGTGATGGACGGGTCCAACAGACCCAGGACTTTTAACCACTGACTTTTCTAAGTCAGTGACGTCAGTCATGTGACAATTCATTTCCATACCTTTTTTAACATTTTAAAATGTTGTGGGCTTAAAATAAGTTTGTCAACTAAGATTATATTATTTAATGAAATATCCATGGAATGTTAAAAGTCATCCATGTTGGATTGCCTCATTTATATCCACGATAAATAACCTTAATCTAATATCCTTAATGAGACTTTAATAAGACTATCTAATAATAATATCAGCATCGCTGTCTGATTATGGTCAATGTCAATTCTGTCATTTATCATCTTTTTCCACAATTTCCTCTATTTTACACATTAAACTTTCACTGTTTATTTTATGTTTTTTTGTACTGCATAATTTATAAGTGATGACCATAGTCCAAATAACAGTAATTTTATTTACCTAAATATTAGGGCTGTTGAAATAAGCCCGTTAATGTGATTTCTTGGACAAACTGCCTGAAATGTGCTGCCAGAGACGAACCGGCAGGTCATGAAGCAGAACGCCATTAAAAAAACACCAAAGAGCATGGTTATGGTATTAATTTGTAATAAAATATCTGCTTTTCCACAGACATGGTGACATTTTACTGAACCAGGTTACAAAAAGATGCTTTAGAGGAGGCTCTGCCTTTAAGGCTTTAATCAGGGAATAATGTTAGTTACACAATAAATGCCACAGATTACTGATTACTCTGTCGATTGTATCTCCTCAGCAATCACCTCTGATTGTACAGAAAAAAAACCCATCAGTTATCATCGTAACGCTGCAGAATGACCCTCTGTGTGGATTAGATATAAATCACCTTAACTGATACTTTATTATTTATCTATATTATAATCCTTCCTGCAGATAAAGCACATGTGGTGTTGTGCTTGTCACCTTTTGGTAAATCATGCAGTGTTTATCACACTTCTACATCTGTTCCACCCTTCAGTTTTTCTCCGTCCATATATTCTGATATTTCTTTGATCCACCACCCATCCTATCGGACACTATTTCTGCTAATGGAAATGTGACACACATGTACGCCCATCCACAGTTGTGGTAAATTTATTGAAATGGTAGGTTTAGTCATGAGCCGATGGTCGATGGAAATGTGGCTGTTTTTTTTTTTTTTACATATACCTGAACTCTTATTCCTCTCGATTTCAGGTATGAAAAAGATGTTTTTTTTTCTGCCAAATTAATTAATATATTAATATTTTTCTTTAATAAAAATAAAGCTCTAAAAACACCCTCTTATATATGACAAAAAAAATAATATTATGCATAAAATATTTGAAAAAAATGCTCCAAAACTAGAATAGAATGGAGGAGGAAAGTCAAGGCATCAGTCAGCTCCTGCCTGGAGTCCTGCAGTGTCCCAGCCTCAATAAGTCAACTGCTAATTACTGAACAAGTGAGATTACAACCTGAGAGTGTTCCAGCTGCAGGCGGCTTGTCAAACCTGCCTGCAGCTCAAATCAATAGGTCATCATCTCTACATATTACTGTGGTTCAGGAGGAGACGAGAAGAAGAGGAACGGTGCTGTTCTTTGTGGTGATGAGAACAAAATCACATCTTTATGTTAATGTACATTTTCAGTGAAGCACCACAGAGAAACCAGTGAGCAGCATTTTAATCACTAATTTATTCTCCATGACAACAGAAACAGGAACAATAAACATCACAGACACGACAGCTTTTTTTTTTTCTCATGTTTAGTGAGTTAGAGCTAGAGCTCTTGATTAAAAGAAATAAAAAATAAAAGCAAAGATATAATATTAATGTATCTGAACATGTAACCATTGTCCATTGTTCTAGAAGAGACACAAACATCAGTGGTTAAACTGGGGAAAGCGTCGATGAGTCAACACTCTGAACTGATAGTCACTTAAAATGTGCCGCTGAGTTGCAGTCAATGATTAAACAATTCAGGTGTGTGAGCTCATATTTGGAAAGGTATTGATTGTCATTTTTACAGGTCATTTCCTCTGAAGATGATTAATATTTCTGTTTCTCATTCATCCTGTTTAACCTCCAGGCAGGAAGACCGGTCAGCAGGAGGTTGATGGTTTGAATCCACTGGAAGACAATAACCTACTGCATTAATGTGGCCTACATGTTCTACAGTGAGTACTGAACAGACTATATTTCTATTTGAATCGAGAACATTTTAAAGGACATTACACACAGTTTAAAGCTCAGTCCACACACTCAGTTACTATTCTTGATCCAGTAGACTTTTTAAAGCGGAGCATGTTATGCGATGACGTTCCTCACTGAATTTTCAACATAATTGTTCTATTAACTGTTTCTATCTCTGAATGTTCTTTACTGTGACTGTTTTCAAGAACATACAATACTGAGCCCTTATTTTAATATTTTTCAACATGCTACACTATGGTTTCTTTTGATGTTTCTTCAACACATGAAGACGTCATTTAACTTCTATTATTAATTGATTTACATCAATTATTTTTTATATGATATTCATCACTTTTTCCTTTGTGCTAAGGCTTTTTCATATTTTTTTAAATTACAGTCACTTCATTCAGAAAGCAATATGAAGTCATTTTGAAGACTTTTTTGACATTTTAAAATTTGACCTTTTTTGATATTTTTCGACATACTATAGTATGATGTTTTTCATCATTTTTCCAACATGTTAAAATATGGTTCTTTTACCACTTTTTTTCAGAATTTACCCCACCACTTCATTCAGAAAGCAATATTAAGTCATTTTGAAGACTTTTTAAAATTTGACCTTTTTTGATATTTTTTGACATACTATAGTATGACGTTTTTCATCATTTTTCCAACATGCTAAAATATGGTTCTTTTACTACTTTTTTTCAGAATTTACCCCACCACTTCATTCAGAAAGCAATATTAAGTCATTTTGAAGACTTTTTAAAATTTGACCTTTTTTGATATTTTTCAACATACTATAGTATGACGTTTTTCATCATTTTTCCAACATGCTAAAATATGGTTCTTTTTCCACTTTTTTGAAGAATTTACCCCACCACTTCATTCAGAAAGCAATATTAAGTCATTTTGAAGACTTTTTAAAATTTGACCTTTTTTGATATTTTTCGACATACTATAGTATGACGTTTTTCATCATTTTTCCAACATGCTAAAATATGGTTCTTTTTCCACTTTTTTGAAGAATTTACCCCACCACTTCATTCAGAAAGCAATATTAAGTCATTTTGAAGACTTTTTAAAATTTGACCTTTTTTGATATTTTTCAACATACTATAGTATGACGTTTTTCATCATTTTTCCAACATGCTAAAATATGGTTCTTTTACTACTTTTTTTCAGAATTTACCCCACCACTTCATTCAGAAAGCAATATTAAGTCATTTTGAAGTCTTTTTAAAATTTGACCTTTTTTGATATTTTTCAACATACTATAGTAAGACGTTTTTCATCATTTTTCCAACATGTTAAAATATGGTTCTTTTACTACTTTTTTTCAGAATTTACCCCACCACTTCATTCAGAAAGCAATATTAAGTCATTTTGAAGACTTTTTAAAATTTGACCTTTTTTGATATTTTTCGACATACTATAGTAAGACGTTTTTCATCATTTTTCCAACATGTTAAAATATGGTTCTTTTACTACTTTTTTTCAGAATTTACCCCACCACTTCATTCAGAAAGCAATATTAAGTCATTTTGAAGACTTTTTTTGACTTTTTAAAATTTTACCTTTTTTGATATTTTTTGACATACTATAGTATGACGTTTTTCATCATTTTTCCAACATGCTAAAATATGGTTCTTTTACTACTTTTTTGAAGAATTTACCCCACCACTTCATTCAGAAAGCAATATTAAGTCATTTTGAAGACTTTTTTTGACTTTTTAAAATTTGACCTTTTTTGATATTTTTCGACATACTATAGTATGACGTTTTTCATCATTTTTTCAACATGTTAAAATATGGTTCTTTTTCCACTTTTTTGAAGAATTTACCCCACCACTTCATTCAGAAAGCAATATTAAGTCATTTTGAAGACTTTTTAAAATTTGACCTTTTTTGATATTTTTCGACATACTTTAGTATGACGTTTTTCATCATTTTTCCAACATGCTAAAATATGGTTCTTTTACCACTTTTTTGAAGAATTTACCCCACCACTTCATTCAGAAAGCAATATTAAGTCATTTTGAAGACTTTTTAAAATTTGACCTTTTTTGATATTTTTTGACATACTATAGTATGACGTTTTTCATCATTTTCCCAACATGCTAAAATATGGTTCTTTTACTACTTTTTTTCAGAATTTACCCCACCACTTCATTCAGAAAGCAATATTAAGTCATTTTGAAGACTTTTTTTGACTTTTTAAAATTTTACCTTTTTTGATATTTTTTGACATACTATAGTATGACGTTTTTCATCATTTTTCCAACATGCTAAAATATGGTTCTTTTACTACTTTTTTTCAGAATTTACCCCACCACTTCATTCAGAAAGCAATATTAAGTCATTTTGAAGACTTTTTAAAATTTGACCTTTTTTGATATTTTTCGACATACTATAGTATGACGTTTTTCATCATTTTTCCAACATGCTAAAATATGGTTCTTTTACTACTTTTTTGAAGAATTTACCCCACCACTTCATTCAGAAAGCAATATTAAGTCATTTTGAAGACTTTTTAAAATTTGACCTTTTTTGATATTTTTCGACATACTATAGTAAGACGTTTTTCATCATTTTTCCAACATGTTAAAATATGGTTCTTTTACTACTTTTTTTCAGAATTTACCCCACCACTTCATTCAGAAAGCAATATTAAGTCATTTTGAAGACTTTTTAAAATTTGACCTTTTTTGATATTTTTCGACATACTATAGTATGACGTTTTTCATCATTTTTCCAACATGCTAAAATATGGTTCTTTTACTACTTTTTTGAAGAATTTACCCCACCACTTCATTCAGAAAGCAATATTAAGTCATTTTGAAGTCTTTTTAAAATTTGACCTTTTGATATTTTTCGACATACTATAGTATGACGTTTTTCATCATTTTTCCAACATGCTAAAATATGGTTCTTTTACTACTTTTTTGAAGAATTTACCCCACCACTTCATTCAGAAAGCAATATTAAGTCATTTTGAAGTCTTTTTAAAATTTGACCTTTTTTCATATTTTTCAACATACTATAGTATGACGTTTTTCATCATTTTTCCAACATGCTAAAATATGGTTCTTTTACTACTTTTTTGAAGAATTTACCCCACCACTTCATTCAGAAAGCAATATTAAGTCATTTTGAAGACTTCTTAAAATTTGACCTTTTTTGATATTTTTCGACGTACTATAGTAAGACGTTTTTCATCATTTTTCCAACATGCTAAAATATGGTCCTTTTTCCTTTTTTTTGAAGAATTTACCCCACCACTTCATTCAGAAAGCAATATTAAGTCATTTTGAAGACTTTTTAAAATTTGACCTTTTTTGATATTTTTCGACATACTATAGTATGACGTTTTTCATCTTTTCCCCAACATGCTAAAATATGGTTCTTTTACTACTTTTTTTCAGAATTTACCCCACCACTTCATTCAGAAAGCAATATTAAGTCATTTTGAAGACTTTTTTTGACTTTTTAAAATTTTACCTTTTTTGATATTTTTTGACATACTATAGTATGACGTTTTTCATCATTTTTCCAACATGCTAAAATATGGTTCTTTTACTACTTTTTTGAAGAATTTACCCCACCACTTCATTCAGAAAGCAATATTAAGTCATTTTGAAGACTTTTTTTACTTTTTAAAATTTGACCTTTTTTGATATTTTTCGACATACTATAGTATGACGTTTTTCATCATTTTTTCAACATGTTAAAATATGGTTCTTTTACCACTTTTTTGAAGAATTTACCCCACCACTTCATTCAGAAAGCAATATTAAGTCATTTTGAAGACTTTTTAAAATTTGACCTTTTTTGATATTTTTCAACATACTATAGTATGACGTTTTTCATCATTTTTCCAATATGCTAAAATATGGTTCTTTTACCACTTTTTTGAAGAATTTACCCCACCACTTCATTCAGAAAGCAATATTAAGTCATTTTGAAGACTTTTAAAATTTGACCTTTTTGATATTTTTGACATACTATAGTATGACGTTTTTCATCATTTTCCCAACATGCTAAAATATGGTTCTTTTACTACTTTTTTTCAGAATTTACCCCACCACTTCATTCAGAAAGCAATATTAAGTCATTTTGAAGACTTTTTTTGACTTTTTAAAATTTGACCTTTTTTGATATTTTTTGACATACTATAGTATGACGTTTTTCATCATTTTTCCAACATGCTAAAATATGGTTCTTTTACTACTTTTTTGAAGAATTTACCCCACCACTTCATTCAGAAAGCAATATTAAGTCATTTTGAAGACTTTTTAAAATTTGACCTTTTTTGATATTTTTCGACATACTTTAGTATGACGTTTTTCATCATTTTTCCAACATGCTAAAATATGGTTCTTTTACTACTTTTTTTCAGAATTTACCCCACCACTTCATTCAGAAAGCAATATTAAGTCATTTTGAAGACTTTTTTTGACTTTTTAAAATTTGACCTTTTTTGATATTTTTCGACATACTATAGTATGACGTTTTTCATCATTTTTCCAACATGCTAAAATATGGTTCTTTTACTACTTTTTTGAAGAATTTACCCCACCACTTCATTCAGAAAGCAATATTAAGTCATTTTGAAGACTTTTTAAAATTTGACCTTTTTTGATATTTTTCGACATACTATAGTAAGACGTTTTTCATCATTTTTCCAACATGTTAAAATATGGTTCTTTTACTACTTTTTTTCAGAATTTACCCCACCACTTCATTCAGAAAGCAATATTAAGTCATTTTGAAGACTTTTTAAAATTTGACCTTTTTTGATATTTTTCGACATACTATAGTATGACGTTTTTCATCATTTTTCCAACATGCTAAAATATGGTTCTTTTACTACTTTTTTGAAGAATTTACCCCACCACTTCATTCAGAAAGCAATATTAAGTCATTTTGAAGTCTTTTTAAAATTTGACCTTTTTTGATATTTTTCGACATACTATAGTATGACGTTTTTCATCATTTTTCCAACATGCTAAAATATGGTTCTTTTACTACTTTTTTGAAGAATTTACCCCACCACTTCATTCAGAAAGCAATATTAAGTCATTTTGAAGACTTTTTTGACATTTTAAAATTTGACCTTTTTTGATATTTTTTGACATACTATGGTATGACGTTTTTCATCATTTTTCCAACATGTTAAAATATGGTTCTTTTACTACTTTTTTGAAGAATTTACCCCACCACTTCATTCAGAAAGCAATATTAAGTCATTTTGAAGTCTTTTTAAAATTTGACCTTTTTTGATATTTTTTGACATACTATAGTATGACGTTTTTCATCATTTTTCCAACATGCTAAAATATGGTTCTTTTACTACTTTTTTGAAGAATTTACCCCACCACTTCATTCAGAAAGCAATATTAAGTCATTTTGAAGACTTCTTAAAATTTGACCTTTTTTGATATTTTTCGACGTACTATAGTAAGACGTTTTTCATCATTTTTCCAACATGCTAAAATATGGTCCTTTTTCCTTTTTTTTGAAGAATTTACCCCACCACTTCATTCAGAAAGCAATATTAAGTCATTTTGAAGACTTTTTAAAATTTGACCTTTTTTGATATTTTTCGACATACTATAGTATGACGTTTTTCATCTTTTCCCCAACATGCTAAAATATGGTTCTTTTACTACTTTTTTTCAGAATTTACCCCACCACTTCATTCAGAAAGCAATATGAAGTCATTTTGAAGACTTTTTTTTTTACTGTTTAAAATTTGACCTTTTTTCATATTTTTCGACATACTATAGTATGACGTTTTTCAGCGTTTTTCCAACATGCTAAAATATGGTTCTTTTTCCACTTTTTTTCAGAATTTACCCCACCACTTCATTCAGAAAGCAATATTAAGTCACTTTGAAGACTTTTTAAAATTTGACCTTTTTTCATATTTTTCGACATACTATAGTATGACGTTTTTCAGCGTTTTTCCAACATGCTAAAATATGGTTCTTTTTCCACTTTTTTGAAGAATTTACCCCACCACTTCATTCAGAAAGCAATATTAAGTCATTTTGAAGACTTTTTAAAATTTGACCTTTTTTCATATTTTTTGACATACTATAGTATGACGTTTTTCATCATTTTTCCAACATACTAAAATATGGTTCTTTTACCACGTTTTTGAAGAATTTACCCCACCACTTCATTCAGAAAGCAATATTAAGTCATTTTGAAGACTTTTTTTGACTTTTTAAAATTTGACCTATTTTGATATTTTTCGACATACTATAGTATGACGTTTTTCATCATTTTTCCAACATGCTAAAATATGGTTCTTTTTCCACTTTTTTGAAGAATTTACCCCACCACTTCATTCAGAAAGCAATATTAAGTCATTTTGAAGACTTTTTAAAATTTGACCTTTTTTGATATTTTTCGACATACTATAGTATGACGTTTTTCATCATTTTTCCAACATGCTAAAATATGGTTCTTTTACTACTTTTTTGAAGAATTTACCCCACCACTTCATTCAGAAAGCAATATTAAGTCATTTTGAAGACTTTTTAAAATTTGACCTTTTTTCATATTTTTCGACATACTATAGTATGACGTTTTTCATCATTTTTCCAACATGCTAAAATATGGTTCTTTTTCCACTTTTTTGAAGAATTTACCCCACCACTTCATTCAGAAAGCAATATTAAGTCATTTTGAAGTCTTTTTAAAATTTGACCTTTTTTGATATTTTTCGACATACTATAGTATGACGTTTTTCATCATTTTTCCAACATGTTAAAATATGGTTCTTTTTCCACTTTTTTGAAGAATTTACCCCACCACTTCATTCAGAAAGCAATATTAAGTCATTTTGAAGACTGTTTTTGACATTTTAAAATTTGACCTTTTTTGATATTTTTTGACATACTATAGTATGACGTTTTTCATCATTTTTCCAACATACTAAAATATGGTTCTTTTACCACGTTTTTGAAGAATTTACCCCACCACTTCATTCAGAAAGCAATATTAAGTCATTTTGAAGACTTTTTTTTTTTGACTTTTTTAAAATTTGACCTTTTTTGATATTTTTCGACATACTATAGCATGACGTTTTTCATCATTTTTCCAACATACTAAAATATGGTTCTTTTTCCACTTTTTTGAAGAATTTACCCCACCACTTCATTCAGAAAGCAATATTAAGTCATTTTGAAGACTGTTTTTGACTTTTTTAAAATTTGACCTTTTTTGATATTTTTTGACATACTATAGCATGACGTTTTTCATCATTTTTCCAACATACTAAAATATGGTTCTTTTACCACTTTTTTGAAGAATTTACCCCACCACTTCATTCAGAAAGCAATATTAAGTCACTTTGAAGATATTTTTTTGACTTTTTAAAATTTGACCTTTTTTGATATTTTTTGACATACTATAGTATGACGTTTTTCATCATTTTTCCAACATGCTAAAATATGGTTCTTTTTCCACTTTTTTGAAGAATTTACCCCACCACTTCATTCAGAAAGCAATATTAAGTCATTTTGAAGACTTTTTAAAATTTGACCTTTTTTGATATTTTTCGACATACTATAGTATGACGTTTTTCATCATTTTTCCAACATGCTAAAATATGGTTCTTTTACCACTTTTTTGAAGAATTTACCCCACCACTTCATTCAGAAAGCAATATTAAGTCATTTTGAAGACTGTTTTTGACATTTTAAAATTTGACCTTTTTTGATATTTTTTGACATACTATAGTATGACGTTTTTCATCATTTTTCCAACATGCTAAAATATGGTTCTTTTTCCACTTTTTTGAAGAATTTACCCCACCACTTCATTCAGAAAGCAATATTAAGTCATTTTGAAGACTGTTTTTGACATTTTAAAATTTGACCTTTTTTGATATTTTTTGACATACTATAGTATGACGTTTTTCATCATTTTCCCAACATGCTAAAATATGGTTCTTTTACCACTTTTTTTTGAAGAATTTATCCCACCACTTCATTCAGAAAGCAATATTAAGTCATTTTGAAGATATTTTTTTTGACATTTTAAAATTTGACCTTTTTTTTTACTTTCTTAATCACTTTTCCGGACAGACTAAAATATTATCTTCTGAAGAAATTACACAGACACCTCAAGAAGCAATATTAAAGCTTTTTATGACTTTTTGTTTCATATTTTATGACATTCAATCATTTGATTTTATTGCTTTTTTTAAACAAATTGTACAATCATTCAACATGCTATAATCAGGCTGTTTGATGACATTTTTAAAAATTTTTGACCATGACTTTTTTTTTTTTTTGACATTTCACTATGTGATATAATATGGCATTTTAGGATTTTTTATTCTAAACAAATTATACAGTGACTTCAGTTACTATGCCACAATGAGACTTTGTGGTGACATATTTTTTTAATTTTCAGACTATGACTGCTTTTCGACAGACTATAATGTGAGATTTTAACATTTTTCAACAAGCCATTATGTGAGTCTTTGGAACATACAGTACGACTTTAATCAGCAGGACTTATCTGAGGGTGTTGCTGGTGGAGCAGAGTGAGGACAGTTGATACCAACAGAATGAAGCAGATCATCAGGAAGGCTGGCTGTGTCCTCAGGGTGGAGCTTGATTCTTTGACGGTGGTGTCAAAGAGAAGGATGCTGTTCAAGCTGTGGATCATCTTGGCCAATGACTCCCACTCTCTCCATCATGTGTCACAGAGACTGGAGGACCTCTGTGTCTTTCTCTCTAAGATGATCATGTATAAACACAGCTCCTCACAACAGACCGACTGACCCACAGGAGGCAAGATTAACTCATATTACTTCATGGAGCAAAATGTATCATGTGTAACTTTCAGCCTTTAACTTGGCAGCTCATGTTTTCATGTTATTATTATATTTTATGCAGAACTGCATGTTGCAATACACGTATAGTTGTACGGTCTTTAAATTTCCTCCTTTATGTTGCAACGGCTGAACAACAATTTGATTTGGAATGAATAAATTTGTATCAAATCTTTTGTCTTTCTTTTTCTGACATGCTAATATATGGCTTTTTCTCAAGTACATTCGAGAAATTATACAGCCACTTCATTCAGAAAGCAATATTAAGTCATTTTGAAGACTGTTGTTGACATTTTAAAATTTGACCTTTTTTCATATTTTTCGACATACTATAGTATGACGTTTTTCATCATTTTTCCAACATGTTAAAATATGGTTCTTTTACCACTTTTTTGAAGAATTTACCCCACCACTTCATTCAGAAAGCAATATTAAGTCATTTTGAAGACTTTTTAAAATTTGACCTTTTTTGATATTTTTCGACATACTATAGTATGACGTTTTTCATCATTTTTCCAACATGTTAAAATATGGTTCTTTTTCCACTTTTTTGAAGAATTTACCCCGCCACTTCATTCAGAAAGCAATATTAAGTCATTTTGAAGACTGTTTTTGACTTTTTGAAATTTGACCTTTTTTGATATTTTTTGACATACTATAGTATGACATTTTCCATCATTTTTCCAACATGCTAAAATATGGTTCTTTTACTACTTTTTTGAAGAATTTACCCCACCACTTCATTCAGAAAGCAATATTAAGTCATTTTGAAGACTTTTTTTGACTTTTTAAAATTTGACCTTTTTTGATATTTTTCGACATACTATAGTATGACGTTTTTCATCATTTTTCCAACATGCTAAAATATGGTTCTTTTTCCACTTTTTTGAAGAATTTACCCCACCACTTCATTCAGAAAGCAATATTAAGTCATTTTGAAGACTGTTTTTGACTTTTTTAAAATTTGACCTTTTTTGATATTTTTTGACATACTATAGCATGACGTTTTTCATCATTTTTCCAACATACTAAAATATGGTTCTTTTACCACGTTTTTGAAGAATTTACCCCACCACTTCATTCAGAAAGCAATATTAAGTCACTTTGAAGATATTTTTTTGACTTTTTAAAATTTGACCTTTTTTGATATTTTTTGACATACTATAGTATGACGTTTTTCATCATTTTTCCAACATGCTAAAATATGGTTCTTTTTCCACTTTTTTGAAGAATTTACCCCACCACTTCATTCAGAAAGCAATATTAAGTCATTTTGAAGACTTTTTAAAATTTGACCTTTTTTGATATTTTTCGACATACTATAGTATGACGTTTTTCATCATTTTTCCAACATGCTAAAATATGGTTCTTTTACCACTTTTTTGAAGAATTTACCCCACCACTTCATTCAGAAAGCAATATTAAGTCATTTTGAAGACTGTTTTTGACATTTTAAAATTTGACCTTTTTTGATATTTTTTGACATACTATAGTATGACGTTTTTCATCATTTTTCCAACATGCTAAAATATGGTTCTTTTTCCACTTTTTTGAAGAATTTACCCCACCACTTCATTCAGAAAGCAATATTAAGTCATTTTGAAGACTTTTTTTACTTTTTAAAATTTGACCTTTTTTGATATTTTTCGACATACTATAGTATGACGTTTTTCATCATTTTCCCAACATGCTAAAATATGGTTCTTTTACTACTTTTTCAGAATTTACCCCACCACTTCATTCAGAAAGTAATATTAAGTCATTTTGAAGACTTTTTTTACTTTTTAAAATTTGACCTTTTTTGATATTTTTCGACATACTATAGTATGACGTTTTTCATCATTTTTCCAACATACTAAAATATGGTTCTTTTACCACGTTTTTGAAGAATTTACCCCACCACTTCATTCAGAAAGCAATATTAAGTCATTTTGAAGACTTTTTTTTGACTTTTTTAAAATTTGACCTTTTTTCATATTTTTTGACATACTATAGTATGACGTTTTTCATCATTTTCCCAACATGCTAAAATATGGTTCTTTTACCACTTTTTTTTGAAGAATTTATCCCACCACTTCATTCAGAAAGCAATATTAAGTCATTTGAAGACTTTTTTTTGACTTTTTTAAAATTTGACCTTTTTTGATATTTTTTGACATACTATAGTATGACGTTTTTCGTCATTTTCCCAACATGCTAAAATATGGTTCTTTTACTACTTTTTTGAAGAATTTACCCCACCACTTCATTCAGAAAGCAATATTAAGTCATTTGAAGACTTTTTAAAATTTGACCTTTTTTCATATTTTTTGACATACTATAGTATGACGTTTTTCATCATTTTCCCAACATGCTAAAATATGGTTCTTTTACCACTTTTTTTTGAAGAATTTATCCCACCACTTCATTCAGAAAGCAATATTAAGTCATTTTGAAGATATTTTTTTTGACATTTTAAAATTTGACCTTTTTTTTTACTTTCTTAATCACTTTTCCGGACAGACTAAAATATTATCTTCTGAAGAAATTACACAGACACCTCAAGAAGCAATATTAAAGCTTTTTATGACTTTTTGTTTCATATTTTATGACATTCAATCATTTGATTTTATTGCTTTTTTTAAACAAATTGTACAATCATTCAACATGCTATAATCAGGCTGTTTGATGACATTTTTAAAAATTTTTGACCATGACTTTTTTTTTTTTGACATTTCACTATGTGATATAATATGGCATTTTAGGATTTTTTATTCTAAACAAATTATACAGTGACTTCAGTTACTATGCCACAATGAGACTTTGTGGTGACATATTTTTTTAAATTTTCAGACTATGACTGCTTTTCGACAGACTATAATGTGAGATTTGAACATTTTTCAACAAGCCATTATGTGAGTCTTTGGAACATACAGTACGACTTTAATCAGCAGGACTTATCTGAGGGTGTTGCTGGTGGAGCAGAGTGAGGACAGTTGATACCAACAGAATGAAGCAGATCATCAGGAAGGCTGGCTGTGTCCTCAGGGTGGAGCTTGATTCTTTGACGGTGGTGTCAAAGAGAAGGATGCTGTTCAAGCTGTGGCTCATCTTGGCCAATGACTCCCACTCTCTCCATCATGTGTCACAGAGACTGGAGGACCTCTGTGTCTTTTCTCTCTAAGATGATCATGTATAAACACAGCTCCTCACAACAGACCGACTGACCCACAGGAGGCAAGATTAACTCATATTACTTCATGGAGCAAAATGTATCATGTGTAACTTTCAGCCTTTAACTTGGCAGCTCATGTTTTCATGTTATTATTATATTTTATGCAGAACTGCATGTTGCAATACACGTATAGTTGTACGGTCTTTAAATTTCCTCCTTTATGTTGCAACGGCTGAACAACAATTTGATTTGGAATGAATAAATTTGTATCAAATCTTTTGTCTTTCTTTTTCTGACATGCTAATATATGGCTTTTTCTCAAGTACATTCGAGAAATTATACAGCCACTTCATTCAGAAAGCAATATTAAGTCATTTTGAAGACTGTTGTTGACATTTTAAAATTTGACCTTTTTTTCATATTTTTCGACATACTATAGTATGACGTTTTTCATCATTTTTCCAACATGTTAAAATATGGTTCTTTTACTACTTTTTTGAAGAATTTACCCCACCACTTCATTCAGAAAGCAATATTAAGTCATTTTGAAGACTTTTTTTGACTTTTTAAAATTTGACCTTTTTTGATATTTTTCGACATACTATAGTATGACGTTTTTCATCATTTTCCCAACATGCTAAAATATGGTTCTTTTACCACTTTTTTGAAGAATTTACCCCACCACTTCATTCAGAAAGCAATATTAAGTCATTTTGAAGACTTTTTTTGACTTTTTAAAATTTGACCTTTTTTGATATTTTTTGACATACTATAGTATGACATTTTTCATCATTTTTCCAACATGCTAAAATATGGTTCTTTTTCCACTTTTTTGAAGAATTTACCCCACCACTTCATTCAGAAAGCAATATTAAGTCATTTTGAAGACTTTTTAAAATTTGACCTTTTTTCATATTTTTCGACATACTATAGTATGACGTTTTTCATCATTTTTCCAACATGCTAAAATATGGTTCTTTTACTACTTTTTTGAAGAATTTACCCCACCACTTCATTCAGAAAGCAATATTAAGTCATTTTGAAGACTTCTTAAAATTTGACCTTTTTTGATATTTTTCGACGTACTATAGTAAGACGTTTTTCATCATTTTTCCAACATGCTAAAATATGGTCCTTTTTCCTTTTTTTTGAAGAATTTACCCCACCACTTCATTCAGAAAGCAATATTAAGTCATTTTGAAGACTTTTTAAAATTTGACCTTTTTGATATTTTTCGACATACTATAGTATGACGCGTTTTCATCTTTTTCCCCAACATGCTAAAATATGGTTCTTTTACTACTTTTTTTCAGAATTTACCCCACCACTTCATTCAGAAAGCAATATGAAGTCATTTTGAAGACTTTTTTTTTTACTGTTTAAAATTTGACCTTTTTTCATATTTTTCGACATACTATAGTATGACGTTTTTCAGCGTTTTTCCAACATGCTAAAATATGGTTCTTTTTCCACTTTTTTTCAGAATTTACCCCACCACTTCATTCAGAAAGCAATATTAAGTCACTTTGAAGACTTTTTAAAATTTGACCTTTTTTCATATTTTTCGACATACTATAGTATGACGTTTTTCAGCGTTTTTCCAACATGCTAAAATATGGTTCTTTTTCCACTTTTTTGAAGAATTTACCCCACCACTTCATTCAGAAAGCAATATTAAGTCATTTTGAAGACTTTTTAAAATTTGACCTTTTTTCATATTTTTTGACATACTATAGTATGACGTTTTTCATCATTTTTCCAACATACTAAAATATGGTTCTTTTACCACGTTTTTGAAGAATTTACCCCACCACTTCATTCAGAAAGCAATATTAAGTCATTTTGAAGACTTTTTTTTTGACTTTTTTAAAATTTGACCTTTTTTGATATTTTTCGACATACTATAGTATGACGTTTTTCATCATTTTTCCAACATGCTAAAATATGGTTCTTTTTCCACTTTTTTGAAGAATTTACCCCACCACTTCATTCAGAAAGCAATATTAAGTCATTTTGAAGACTTTTTAAAATTTGACCTTTTTTGATATTTTTCGACATACTATAGTATGACGTTTTTCATCATTTTTCCAACATACTAAAATATGGTTCTTTTACTACTTTTTTGAAGAATTTACCCCACCACTTCATTCAGAAAGCAATATTAAGTCATTTTGAAGACTTTTTAAAATTTGACCTTTTTTCATATTTTTCGACATACTATAGTAAGACGTTTTTCATCATTTTTCCAACATACTAAAATATGGTTCTTTTTCCACTTTTTTGAAGAATTTACCCCACCACTTCATTCAGAAAGCAATATTAAGTCATTTTGAAGACTTTTTAAAATTTGACCTTTTTTGATATTTTTCGACATACTATAGTATGACGTTTTTCATCATTTTTCCAACATGCTAAAATATGGTTCTTTTACCACTTTTTTGAAGAATTTACCCCACCACTTCATTCAGAAAGCAATATTAAGTCATTTTGAAGACTGTTTTTGACATTTTAAAATTTGACCTTTTTTGATATTTTTTGACATACTATAGTATGACGTTTTTCATCATTTTTCCAACATACTAAAATATGGTTCTTTTACCACGTTTTTGAAGAATTTACCCCACCACTTCATTCAGAAAGCAATATTAAGTCATTTTGAAGACTTTTTTTTTTGACTTTTTTAAAATTTGACCTTTTTTGATATTTTTCGACATACTATAGTATGACGTTTTTCATCATTTTTCCAACATGCTAAAATATGGTTCTTTTACCACTTTTTTGAAGAATTTACCCCACCACTTCATTCAGAAAGCAATATTAAGTCACTTTGAAGATATTTTTTTGACTTTTTAAAATTTGACCTTTTTTGATATTTTTTGACATACTATAGTATGACGTTTTTCATCATTTTTCCAACATGCTAAAATATGGTTCTTTTTCCACTTTTTTGAAGAATTTACCCCACCACTTCATTCAGAAAGCAATATTAAGTCATTTTGAAGACTTTTTAAAATTTGACCTTTTTTGATATTTTTCGACGTACTATAGTATGACGTTTTTCATCATTTTTCCAACATGCTAAAATATGGTCCTTTTTCCTTTTTTTTGAAGAATTTACCCCACCACTTCATTCAGAAAGCAATATTAAGTCATTTTGAAGACTTTTTTTACTTTTTAAAATTTGACCTTTTTTGATATTTTTCGACATACTATAGTATGACGTTTTTCATCATTTTCCCAACATGCTAAAATATGGTTCTTTTACTACTTTTTCAGAATTTACCCCACCACTTCATTCAGAAAGTAATATTAAGTCATTTTGAAGACTTTTTTTACTTTTTAAAATTTGACCTTTTTTGATATTTTTCGACATACTATAGTATGACGTTTTTCATCATTTTTCCAACATACTAAAATATGGTTCTTTTACCACGTTTTTGAAGAATTTACCCCACCACTTCATTCAGAAAGCAATATTAAGTCATTTTGAAGACTTTTTTTTGACTTTTTTAAAATTTGACCTTTTTTCATATTTTTTGACATACTATAGTATGACGTTTTTCATCATTTTCCCAACATGCTAAAATATGGTTCTTTTACCACTTTTTTTTGAAGAATTTATCCCACCACTTCATTCAGAAAGCAATATTAAGTCATTTTGAAGATATTTTTTTTGACATTTTAAAATTTGACCTTTTTTTTACTTTCTTAATCACTTTTCCGGACAGACTAAAATATTATCTTCTGAAGAAATTACACAGACACCTCAAGAAGCAATATTAAAGCTTTTTATGACTTTTTGTTTCATATTTTATGACATTCAATCATTTGATTTTATTGCTTTTTTTAAACAAATTGTACAATCATTCAACATGCTATAATCAGGCTGTTTGATGACATTTTTAAAAATTTTTGACCATGACTTTTTTTTTTTTTGACATTTCACTATGTGATATAATATGGCATTTTAGGATTTTTTATTCTAAACAAATTATACAGTGACTTCAGTTACTATGCCACAATGAGACTTTGTGGTGACATATTTTTTTAATTTTCAGACTATGACTGCTTTTCGACAGACTATAATGTGAGATTTTAACATTTTTCAACAAGCCATTATGTGAGTCTTTGGAACATACAGTACGACTTTAATCAGCAGGACTTATCTGAGGGTGTTGCTGGTGGAGCAGAGTGAGGACAGTTGATACCAACAGAATGAAGCAGATCATCAGGAAGGCTGGCTGTGTCCTCAGGGTGGAGCTTGATTCTTTGACGGTGGTGTCAAAGAGAAGGATGCTGTTCAAGCTGTGGATCATCTTGGCCAATGACTCCCACTCTCTCCATCATGTGTCACAGAGACTGGAGGACCTCTGTGTCTTTTCTCTCTAAGATGATCATGTATAAACACAGCTCCTCACAACAGACCGACTGACCCACAGGAGGCAAGATTAACTCATATTACTTCATGGAGCAAAATGTATCATGTGTAACTTTCAGCCTTTAACTTGGCAGCTCATGTTTTCATGTTATTATTATATTTTATGCAGAACTGCATGTTGCAATACACGTATAGTTGTACGGTCTTTAAATTTCCTCCTTTATGTTGCAACGGCTGAACAACAATTTGATTTGGAATGAATAAATTTGTATCAAATCTTTTGTCTTTCTTTTTCTGACATGCTAATATATGGCTTTTTCTCAAGTACATTCGAGAAATTATACAGCCACTTCATTCAGAAAGCAATATTAAGTCATTTTGAAGACTGTTGTTGACATTTTAAAATTTGACCTTTTTTCATATTTTTCGACATACTATAGTATGACGTTTTTCATCATTTTTCCAACATGTTAAAATATGGTTCTTTTTCCACTTTTTTGAAGAATTTACCCCGCCACTTCATTCAGAAAGCAATATTAAGTCATTTTGAAGACTGTTTTTGACTTTTTGAAATTTGACCTTTTTTGATATTTTTCGACATACTATAGTATGACGTTTTTCATCATTTTTTCAACATGTTAAAATATGGTTCTTTTACCACTTTTTTGAAGAATTTACCCCACCACTTCATTCAGAAAGCAATATTAAGTCATTTTGAAGACTTTTTAAAATTTGACCTTTTTTGATATTTTTCGACATACTATAGTATGACGTTTTTCATCATTTTTCCAACATGCTAAAATATGGTTCTTTTTCCACTTTTTTGAAGAATTTACCCCACCACTTCATTCAGAAAGCAATATCAAGTCATTTTGAAGACTTTTTAAAATTTGACCTTTTTTGATATTTTTCGACATACTATAGTATGACGTTTTTCATCATTTTTCCAACATGCTAAAATATGGTTCTTTTACCACTTTTTTGAAGAATTTACCCCACCACTTCATTCAGAAAGCAATATTAAGTCATTTTGAAGACTGTTTTTGACATTTTAAAATTTGACCTTTTTTGATATTTTTCGACATACTATAGTATGACGTTTTTCATCATTTTTCCAACATGCTAAAATATGGTTCTTTTTCCACTTTTTTGAAGAATTTACCCCACCACTTCATTCAGAAAGCAATATTAAGTCATTTTGAAGACTGTTTTTGACATTTTAAAATTTGACCTTTTTGATATTTTTTGACATACTATAGTATGACGTTTTTCATCATTTTTCCAACATGCTAAAATATGGTTCTTTTTCCACTTTTTTGAAGAATTTACCCCACCACTTCATTCAGAAAGCAATATTAAGTCATTTTGAAGACTTTTTAAAATTTGACCTTTTTTGATATTTTTCGACATACTATAGTATGACGTTTTTCATCATTTTTCCAACATGCTAAAATATGGTTCTTTTTCCACTTTTTTGAAGAATTTACCCCACCACTTCATTCAGAAAGCAATATTAAGTCATTTTGAAGACTTTTTAAAATTTGACCTTTTTTGATATTTTTTGACATACTATAGTATGACGTTTTTCATCATTTTTCCAACATGCTAAAATATGGTTCTTTTACCACTTTTTTGAAGAATTTACCCCACCACTTCATTCAGAAAGCAATATTAAGTCATTTTGAAGTCTTTTTAAAATTTGACCTGGTTTGATCTTTTTTGACATACTATAGTATGACGTTTTTCATCATTTTTCCAACATGCTAAAATATGGTTCTTTTTCCACTTTTTTGAAGAATTTACCCCACCACTTCATTCAGAAAGCAATATTAAGTCATTTTGAAGACTTTTTTTGACTTTTTAAAATTTGACCTTTTTTGATATTTTTCGACATACTATAGTAAGACGTTTTTCATCATTTTTCCAACATGCTAAAATATGGTTCTTTTTCCACTTTTTTGAAGAATTTACCCCACCACTTCATTCAGAAAGCAATATTAAGTCATTTTGAAGACTTTTTAAAATTTGACCTTTTTTCATATTTTTCGACATACTATAGTATGACGTTTTTCATCATTTTTCCAACATGTTAAAATATGGTTCTTTTACCACTTTTTTGAAGAATTTACCCCACCACTTCATTCAGATGAGCAATATTAAGTCATTTTGAAGACTTTTTTTGACTTTTTAAAATTTGACCTTTTTTGATATTTTTTGACATACTATAGTATGACGTTTTTCATCATTTTTCCAACATGCTAAAATATGATTCTTTTTCCACTTTTTTGAAGAATTTACCCCACCACTTCATTCAGAAAGCAGTATTAAGTCATTTTGAAGACTTTTTTTTTACTTTTTTAAAATTTGACCTTTTTTCATATTTTTCGACATACTATAGTATGACGTTTTTCATCATTTTTCCAACATGCTAAAATATGGTTCTTTTTCCACTTTTTTGAAGAATTTACCCCACCACTTCATTCAGAAAGCAATATTAAGTCATTTTGAAGACTTTTTAAAATTTGACCTTTTTTGATATTTTTTGACATACTATAGTATGACGTTTTTCATCATTTTTCCAACATGTTAAAATATGGTTCTTTTACTACTTTTTTCAGAATTTACCCCACCACTTCATTCAGAAAGCAATATTAAGTCATTTTGAAGACTTTTTTTTGACTTTTTAAAATTTGACCTTTTTTCATATTTTTCGACATACTATAGTATGACGTTTTTCATCATTTTTCCAACATGTTAAAATATGGTTCTTTTACTACTTTTTTGAAGAATTTACCCCACCACTTCATTCAGAAAGCAATATTAAGTCATTTTGAAGACTTTTTTTGACTTTTTAAAATTTGACCTTTTTTGATATTTTTCGACATACTATAGTATGACGTTTTTCATCATTTTTCCAACATGCTAAAATATGGTTCTTTTACCACTTTTGAAGAATTTACCCCACCACTTCATTCAGAAAGCAGTATTAAGTCATTTTGAAGACTTTTTTTTGACTTTTTTAAAATTTGACCTTTTTTCATATTTTTTGACATACTATGGTATGACGTTTTTCATCATTTTTCCAACATGTTAAAATATGGTTCTTTTACTACTTTTTTGAAGAATTTACCCCACCACTTCATTCAGAAAGCAATATTAAGTCATTTTGAAGTCTTTTTAAAATTTGACCTTTTTTGATATTTTTCGACATACTATAGTATGACGTTTTTCATCATTTTTCCAACATGCTAAAATATGGTTCTTTTACCACTTTTGAAGAATTTACCCCACCACTTCATTCAGAAAGCAGTATTAAGTCATTTTGAAGACTTTTTTTTGACTTTTTTAAAATTTGACCTTTTTTCATATTTTTCGACATACTATAGTATGACATTTTTCATCATTTTTCCAACATGTTAAAATATGGTTCTTTTACTACTTTTTTGAAGAATTTACCCCACCACTTCATTCAGAAAGCAATATTAAGTCATTTTGAAGTCTTTTTAAAATTTGACCTTTTTTGATATTTTTCGACATACTATAGTATGACGTTTTTCATAATTTTTCCAACATGTTAAAATATGGTTCTTTTTCCACTTTTTTGAAGAATTTACCCCACCACTTCATTCAGAAAGCAATATTAAGTCATTTTGAAGACTTTTTAAAATTTGACCTTTTTTGATATTTTTCGACATACTATAGTATGACGTTTTTCATAATTTTTCCAACATACTAAAATATGGTTCTTTTTCCACTTTTTTGAAGAATTTACCCCACCACTTCATTCAGAAAGCAATATTAAGTCATTTTGAAGACTTTTTAAAATTTGACCTTTTTTGATATTTTTTGACACACTATAGTATGACGTTTTTCATCATTTTTCCAACATGTTAAAATATGGTTCTTTTACTACTTTTTTCAGAATTTACCCCACCACTTCATTCAGAAAGCAATATTAAGTCATTTTGAAGTCTTTTTAAAATTTGACCTTTTTTGATATTTTTCGACATACTATAGTATGACATTTTTCATCATTTTTCCAACATGCTAAAATATGGTTCTTTTACCACTTTTTTGAAGAATTTACCCCACCACTTCATTCAGAAAGCAATATTAAGTCATTTTGAAGACTTTTTTTTGACATTTTAAAATTTGACCTTTTTTGATATTTTTCGACATACTATAGTATGACGTTTTTCATCATTTTTCCAACATACTAAAATATGGTTCTTTTACTACTTTTTTGAAGAATTTACCCCACCACTTCATTCAGAAAGCAATGTTAAGTCATTTTGAAGACTTTTTTTGACTTTTTAAAATTTGACTATACTATGACATTTTTCATCATTTTCCAACACGATAAAATATATCTTTCTCATCATTTTTTTTCCAAGAAACTACATTGTACCTACATTCAAAAAGTAATATTAAGACCTTATGATAACTATTTTTGACATTTTAAAATTCATCTCTTTGACATTTTTTGACATACTGTACTGTGACGTTTTCATCACTTTTTCCGACATGCTAAAATATGGCTTTTTACCATTTTGTCAAGGAATTACATGGCCACTTCACTCAGAAAGCAATATTAATGCATTTTGATGACTTTTTTTCCCGACATACTAAAATATGGCTTTTCATATTTTTTTTCAAGAAACTACATTGCCAGTTTATTCAAAAAGTATTATTAAGGCCTTTGGCTTTTGACATTTTAAAATTCTTACTGTTTTGACATCTTTTGACATACTATCCTATGATGTTTTCCATCACTGTTTCCAGCATGCGAAAATATGGCTTTTTCTGAAGTAAATTGAAGAAATTACACTGCCACATCATTTAATAAGCAATATTAAGACCTTTTCATGACTTTTGTTTGATATTTTAAAATTAGACTTTTTTGACACACTATACTACGACGTTTTTAAATCACTTCTTCCAAAGCGTTAAAATATGACTTTGTGACATTTTAAATGTAATACTATAATAGCATGACTCTCACCTTGTCCAAAGACAGTTTTCACTCCTTCCCTCTGGTCAGCACTACAGGACTTCCTGTTCCAGGAACAGCTTCCCCTCCCCAGCAGACACCTTGCTGAACTCATCACCTTGCTGCAATAATACACACTGTTAAAACATTCATACCATATGAAACACCAGTATTCATACCCGTTGCTTTTTTCACATGCGAATTCTGAAAAATACTATGCGGTGACTGTGACAACCCACCTACTATGCTACTACTTTTTCCTGAAATTTCCTCAGACTTTTTCTAACATTTTTCCACGTCATACATGAATATTTTTGGCAAACTATACTGCGACTTCTTTCATGACATATAGTGTATATACTGTGATTTTTTTATGAAATTTTCTACATATACATATACTATGGCTTATTTTCATAAAATAATTAACATACTGTACTTGCTTTTTCATGAAAATTTCTACATGACTTTCTTATATCATACTGCACTACAACATTTTTCATGACTTTTTTCAACACACTAAAGTATGTTCATAATATCATATGACTATACCAAGATTTATTTCCATGGAATTTTCAAATAATTTTCAAAATACCATGGTTCTTTATTTCTTAACTCTTTAATCCTATCAGCTTTTGACATGATTTTTTGACAAAAATTTGCAACATACTACATTTTGACTTTCTTATGACATCTTTTGACATGCTATACGATGGCTTTTCTTCGTCTACTACACTAGATATTTTTTCTACACACACATTTCTTATTGGAAGCTTCTGCACTACACATTACGAACAGTCACTTCTGCTCTGACTACGGGGTTAGATGGAGTGGAGTGATTTGTGAGGCTTGTCATATTTTACAGTTTTCATCTCATGGGGTAAAATCATGCTAACAGATCAGATCAATGGTAGCTCATATAAGGGTGGATCAATACTGTTTAGAGACAGGCTGATCAGTAAAGCTGGTGAGTTCTGTTGTCTGGGAGCCTCAAGTTTAATGAAGGAGACAGACAGAGGGAGGAAGGGGAGGGGGACAAAGGACGGGACGAGTTTTATCTACAACTTTGATCCTTCTACTCCTAATACTAGGTCTTTTTCTTTACATTTAATAAGTTATATTTGTTTTGTCATTTGCTTTGGCTCGTTACTTTTTTCAAAACAATAAGTTCAAATCTCTGAACAATTATTTTGCACCTGTTTTTGCTTCTAATACTCAGTGGCGTCATTAGGCCTATTTTTTTTTAAATATTTTTTAGTGCCCCTAAAAAAAATTGGTGTTGGTTTATTTCTTACAAAAAAAAAAAGCAGACAAATTCAATATAATGTTGCCAGAATACGAGTTTAAATAATCATATAACCTTACATTAGTTATAATTCTTACAGTCATCCCCCTGTGGCCCGACTGTTGAAAAAAGTGCACTGAAGTGCCCTTTTGGGTGGCAAAAACGTGTTAAATTTGCCCCTTTTGGAGGCAAAAACATGCATTAAAGTGCCCTCTTTGGAGGCAAAAATGTGCCCTTTTCTTTCTTTTTGCTTCTGCCCTTCAAAAAGTCTTTGCACGCCACTCTATATATATATATATATATATATATATATATATGGCCAATTAGCTTCACCTGGGGGCTAAGAAAAACCTAATGACGCCCCTGCTAATACTCATAATAAATTTAGGGTTATAATAGTGACTGGGTCTGCCCAATTACTAACAAAAATAAAAATACTAAAAGCATGTGAGGAGGTATTTTTACCGCCACAGGTTTGTTTTGGCACTGATGTAATTTTACTACCTGTGACTTTATGTGAAAGATCAAAGATGAATTTTAAGTTTACAGTACAAAAAACAACCACGCTGTATTGTGACATGTGACCTTATAGCTACTGCTGTTACTGGCACACTGTTGATGCCAGGTTGTTCTTTAGAACAGATTATTAATGCATATTCTTGTTATGGCTGTGATTGATTAAAACATAAACTGAATTTGTTTGTGGTGTTCGGCTCGATGACAGCAGTAAATCTGGATTGATCGGAGGTCAAACTCTGCTCCTTTATGTCTCCTTCTTTACTCCTCTTGTTGCTTTCTCTTTTCTCTCGGTTACACCGGCGTTGTTTCTGTTTCTCTCCTTGTTACTTTTACCAAATTCCTCAGTAATGAATGAGTTTTCCCCTGTGAGGGAGTGTGTATGGGTGATTGATGCTGGACAGCTCTGGTCACGCACCTGCTGAAACTGATTGGCCAGAGCGACTCCTGCAATCACTGAACAGTGACCACCACCTTATCCTCCTCCCCTTCTCTCCTTTCTCCTCACTTCCTTCCTTCCTTCTACCTTGTCTTTTCTCTCTCTCCCTCCTCCCGTCCAGTCCTTCACCTCCTCCCCCACTTCTCCACACCTCGCTGGTCATCCGGGTTGCTTGGCAACAGCTGCTCTCTCTCTCCTTCGCTCTCGCCCAGGTATTGTGGATCTGTGAAAAGGGGGAAAAAAAGAGGAAAAAAGATGATGGAGGACCATGTGGGAGGGAGAGGACTGGAAAAGGAGTAGAGGGAAAGAAAGGGAAGACTGGATTAGGAGAGGACAGGGAGGGTGGAAGGATGAGATAGAAGAACCACTGGACTCAGACCAGAGCCTAACAAAGATAGGGTTCAACCACTGGACTCAGACCAGAGCCTAACAAAGAAAGGGTTCAACCACTGGACTCAGACCAGAGCCTAACAAAGATAGGGTTCAACCAATGGACAAAAACCAGAGCCTAACAGAGACAGGGTTCAACCAATGGACAAAGACCAGAGCCTAACAAAGACAGGGTTCAACCAATGGACAAAAACCAAAGCCTAACAGAGACAGGGTTCAACCAATGGACTCAGACCAGAGCCTAACAAAGATAGGGTTCAACCACTGGACTCAGACCAGAGCCTAACAAAGATAGGGTTCAACCAATGGACAAAAACCAGAGCCTAACAGAGACAGGGTTCAACCAATGGACAAAGACCAGAGCCTAACAAAGATAGGGTTCAACCAATGGACAAAAACCAGAGCCTAACAGAGACAGGGTTCAACCAATGGACTCAGACCAGAGCCTAACAAAGATAGGGTTCAACCACTGGACTCAGACCAGAGCCTAACAAAGACAGGGTTCAACCACTGGACTCAGACCAGAGCCTAACAAAGACAGGGTTCAACCAATGGACAAAAACCAGAGCCTAACAGAGACAGGGTTCAACCAATGGACAAAGACCAGAGCCTTACAGAGACAGGGTTCAACCAATAGACAAAGACCAGAGCCTAACAGAGACAGGGTTCAACCAATGGACTCAGACCAGAGCCTAACAAAGACAGGGTTCAACCAATGGACTCAGACCAGAGCCTAACAAAGACAGGGTTCAACCAATAGACAAAGACCAGAGCCTTACAGAGACAGGGTTCAACCAATAGACAAAGACCAGAGCCTTACAAAGACAGGGTTCAACCAATAGACAAAGACCAGAGCCTAACAGAGACAGGGTTCAACCACTGGACTCAGACCAGAGCCTAACAAAGACAGGGTTCAACCAATAGACAAAGATCAGAGCCTTACAGAGACAGGGTTCAACCAATGGACTCAGACCAGAGCCTAACAAAGACAGGGTTCAACCAATAGACAAAGACCAGAGCCTTACAGAGACAGGGTTCAACCAATAGACAAAGACCAGAGCCTTACAGAGACAGGGTTCAACCAATGGACTCAGACCAGAGCCTAACAAAGACAGGGTTCAACCACTGGACTCAGACCAGAGCCTAACAAAGACAGGGTTCAACCACTGGACTCAGACCAGAGCCTAACAAAGACAGGGTTCAACCACTGGACTCAGACCAGAGCCTAACAAAGACAGGGTTCAACCAATGGACTCAGACCGGAGCCTGACAAAGACAGGGTTCAACCAATGGACAAAGACCAGAGCCTGACAAAGACAGGGTTCAACCACTGGACTCAGACCAGAGCCTAACAAAGACAGGGTTCAACCACTGGACTCAGACCAGAGCCTAACAAAGACAGGGTTCAACCAATGGACAAAGACCAGAGCCTAACAAAGACAGGGTTCAACCAATGGACAAAGATCAGAGCCTTACAGAGACAGGGTTCAACCAATAGACAAAGACCAGAGCCTAACAAAGACAGGGTTCAACCAATGGACAAAGATCAGAGCCTTACAGAGACAGGGTTCAACCAATAGACAAAGACCAGAGCCTAACAAAGACAGGGTTCAACCAATGGACAAAGATCAGAGCCTTACAGAGACAGGGTTCAACCAATAGACAAAGACCAGAGCCTAACAGAGACAGGGTTCAACCACTGGACTCAGACCAGAGCCTAACAAAGACAGGGTTCAGCCAATGGACAAAGACCAGAGCCTTACAGAGACAGAGTTCAACCAATGGTAAACCTGGTAAACATCATTTCTCAACAAACTTTAAGCACACATATTTTTGCATTTTCATGTTGGAATTTCGTTTGAGTTTTTACCACAGAAGTCTGCACAACAACAATAAAAAAATGACAAACAAGTCGCAGATTGAGCCGTGTCGTAACCTGATCTGACTCTGTGTAGAGCTCTGTCCAGTTTAGCCTGTTTGTCTTTGTAGCACAGTCCTTCACACACACACACACACACACACACACACACACACACACACACCTCAGCCCATTGCTGGTCACTGTCTGAACTATGAGTGATGTCCAGTCTGTCTGCTGTCCTCCATCGATATAGTGGGCATAACAAAGCACTGCAGCCTACTCCATTTTTACACACACACACACACACACACACACACACACACACACACACACACAGTTTCAATCTCCAGGTTGGGATGATGAATTATGAAATGTGGAAACTGGATTCCTCAAAGTGACCTTGGGCATTCAGCGGTGGCTTTATTTATATCCACCGTCTGTTCTTTACCTGCTGAGCTCCACCTCACCTGAAAACAGGCCGGACAATTAAACTGTGTCTATCACACCTGATATTAGAATAGATCTGACTATTTATTAGCATTTTTAGGTTAATTTCAGTTTCAGCAGATGCATTTTATTGATGGGTTTACTTCTCAGGCAGTATCAGTTCGAAGGTATTACATTTAAAGAATGAATTATAAATCAAATTACAACAAGATAAGATAACATAAGATAAAACTTAAAACTCGAAGCAAATTCTTATACAACAGTTGCCAGACACAGTAGGAAAAAGTAAGGAGATTTAACCTTTTTTTAAAAAATATGTATAGTGCAGAATAATGCAAAAATGCAGTATTAGTGCAAAACAACTAACAATCTAAACAACACAACATATACAAAAATCTACAAAATTTAAGAGCACAGATATGTAAACATAAGTATACAAACATAAGTATACAGTAAGCTGCCATGTAGATTTAAAAAAATATAAATAATAAACCCCTGGGTCCCCAAAATCACCACACCATAAAGACACAAAGTCACTTAATGATCAATTCATTAACTGCACATTTGTTTGGGAATTTGCACCTCCAAAGTGGAAAATAGATTTATCTGTACTAAAGTTACTAAAGGTATTTCTTCATCTTCACGAAAAGGATCTCAGTGCTGCCCTCTCTTTCCGTGTTTACTTTAGGGGTGAGTAAAAATATCGATATGGCAATATATAGCGTTTTTTTCTTCTGATATAATACAGACTTTTTAATTTCTTAATATCGATTTTTTTTCCTCCCAAAAAAGCAACTTCCACATGTTGAAATAAAAATATAAATAAATAATAAATTTTATAGATGTACTGTACATATATAAACGTGTGTACATACTTATATGTACATACTGTATATACAACTTATATTTTAAGCTGCATTTTAAATTTCTCAGTGATCTATGTAGACTATCACAATATATCGCAATATCATAATATTGCAATAATATATCATATCGTGACTGAAGTATCACGATACAAATCAGAACGCAAAGTCCTTGCCAATACCCACCTCTACTCTATCCCCTAGTTTATTTCTATATTAACACTTAAATTTAAAATGAATTCTGTTTTAATTCTGTATGTATATATGGATCTCACTGGTCAACTGAGGTCAAAGTTGAAATGATTTGAACTTTGAGTGCAGTGTTATTTAAAGCCAGGGGCTGTAATTTCAGCCTCAGTGGGCAGCGCCGGTCTCAACAGCATTGACTATCTACATATGACTGAACTGCAAATAATGACAGAAAAGAGGAGAATGAGCTTACTTGGTTTTAGCTCCACATCTTATTACTTTGCCTGTGTGTGTTTGCAGTGTGTACAGTACATAAAGTGCAGTAATTTCACGCTCCTCTAGCTCAGGCGGCGCTGCAGCCTCTGATCACCACCCTCCTCTCCACTCTAATGACTATTGATTATTAATTGACTCTTTCATGAGACGTGAGCGCCTCTGATTGGTTTCATATCACAGGAGTTCACATGAAAATCTAGTCAACCTGATTCATGAGCTCATTCTGGTTTTATCGAGGTGCTCAGTGGAGTGCTGCAGCTGAGCGGGAACAAAGGAAAACTAAGTGTTTTTGGACAAATACAACTGAGGACCAGATTATAGTAGGGCTTTTCCCTCAATAAACATTTATGACAAACTCGATGTTGCATATTTTCAGATGAAAAATGGTGCAGCAGTGAAGCTTTACCCTACTTTAAATCTGTCGCCTCGCTCTGCCCCAAAACGACTTACCTAAGGTGCTTTTATTCTGAATCAGCAGCTGCTTCCAGACCCACATCCAGTTTTTGGAAAAGCACAAACTGTAGATACACAGAAAAGACACATTTATTCTACTGCAAAATATATATATGTCAAACAGGTGAGGAAGACACTGGATTCTATAGTTTGAACGTCGTCTTTGAGCAGCAGGTGCTACATAAATGTCTACTTAAAGTAACTTAAACTTTAAGTAATGTATGTCCTCGGTTGTATTTGTGATGGAGGATTGCACAGAGACAATACACTTAAGTGAAGTAAATTAAAGCTTGAAGTACACTCCAGTGAGGTGACATAAAAGGTAAAACTGCACTGAAGCGCTGTGAAGTAAAATAGAAGGAATAGAAGGAAACTATGCACAGTGAAGTCACTGAAATAAAGTAAAGCTCTACAAAGTTAAAGCTATAGCCTGTCATTTTAGAGAGCGAGCAAGATTTTAAAGTAGCACCTCCTTTCAGCCTCCTCTAAGCTCCACCCCCTAATTGAAAGCCACGCCCCTTCAAACTTGAACATCTACAGTAGGATTCAGCATGTTATCACCTTTACAATGGAGACACTGAAGACTATGACTGTGCAATATGGTCAAAATGTCATCCTATAACCTCTTCCATAGTTTGTCCTTCAGTCTTTTCTTCCTCCCTCTTTCTTCTCTTTGTTTAGCAGGGTGAGCCGTCAGAAGTAACGCAGGAAGTGGTATTTTTGGGTGCATTTTCTCTAACATTGTTCCCTACAGAACAGATTCTCCTCCTAACTCTGTATTTCTGCAGAGGAGTGTGCTGGATATAGAGCTGTGCGATATTACGATATATATCGTAATGCGGTATAAAAATGTCTACCGTACGATATAAGCCTCTGCTGTTTATATCGTAATTTTAACATTTAGCTACTTAGTAGGAACTTAGCTCTGTTCCTACGCTAACATAAACGTTACTCTGGTTGTGGTTTAGATACGCCGCGTAAAGTACAACTCAAAATCGGAATGACCGCTGGATAATCCAAATGTATCATGCCAGTTAAAATGTGTATTGTGTGACGCATAGACATAATAGTATGAGGGCTACTGTAACCGCAGCAACGCTACTGCTTTGTGGTAGCATGTTTACGTCACCAGTAAGGACAGGTTTGCAGCAGTTGTAGCTCGGAAGTAAACAGAGGTAAAGCAGCATGGAGGACGCCGTGTTGTGTGTGAATGATTTCTTATCGCTTAAAACACATCTTTATTAGCAGCCGAACTGCACAGTAAATGTAGGCAACAGCGCAAACAAAGCCGGACTTCCGGTCGCTCTCAAAGTAAGCCTTCAGAATAAAAGCATATAATGGATTACGCCGAAGAGGAGACGGAGGAGAGCGCAATGGAAATTAAAAACAAATCAGAAAAAAATCTGCTGCCACAGAGGTCTGATTCTTTTCCTTCCTTTTTTTTGAACACATAATGTATTGAAGGATCATTTCACTCAGTATAAGAAAACTGCAGTGACGTTAAGTTAATCCACAGCAGTGCCACACATGACAGCAGTGACAGGCAGAGTCGTGGTCCATATGTTTACCTCACAGTGTAAAACAGTGACAGCTGGTGACTCTTCAGGCCTAAGAAGGATGAAGAAGCATCACTACTGGGTCAGAAATATAGCTGGCCTGTTTTATCTATCGGAAGCTGATACGCACATATCTTCATCCTGGATCTCTCCTCCTCTTGCTCCTCTCAGTGTCATTTTACTTCTCATCTATCTGTCACATCTCCCATCTTATTTCCTTAATTTAACTCAATCAAACCCTCTCCTCCTCTCTACTCTGTTTTTTTCCCTTTTCCTTCCATCTTCCCTTATACAATAGTTATACATTATTGTTTTGTTTTGTGGGTAACTGTATAAGATATTGTTTCATCTAGCCTCCCGTCTCTGGCAGTAGCACTGTAGTATACCTATGATGTCAAATCTGTCTGCCATTAAACTCCATCTGATGTGAAAAAAAACACTCTTAAGTATTTATTGTTGAAGGCAGTAGACCTGTGTCTGTACAGTTCAGCAACGTGCAGCGAAGTTAAGCTAAATAAAGTGTTATCCAGTAGAGTGTAGAGAAATAAAGTAAAATGAAAAACTCAAAGCACAATAAAGCGCTAACCAGTCAAATAAAGAGAAGCACAATATAGTAAAGTCAAGTGCAGCGAAGTAAATGTATGTTGTTTGCTGTCTTTTTCCTTTAGTTTTGGTTGACGCTTTCTAAGAAAAGCTGCCAAATAACAAAATAACAGGGGTGGAACGAGGTGGAAAATGTGTTCAACCACAGTTTTACAGACGCTACTTTGACCAATATTTACAGTCATGGTTACAAACAGCTTCAGTCAGGTGGTCTTCTCACCTAAAAAAAAATGTTGTGTCTAACGATCGAGCCCAGTCACTTTACAGTATCCTTGTTAAGGCCATGGATAGTGCACTGTCCCTGTTCAGTCAACTAATGAAAGAAAGCAAACAGCCTGAGACTAATTAAATTAAAAATATTTTAATTACACAGAATACACTTTGTATCATTGACAGTAATCAGAATGTTGTGTTAATATTCATTTTAGTATTAATGTGGGTTTATATTTTGATGTATTGGCAACATAATGTTTTAGACTTTCAAGCCAATACAGCCACTTTGAATTGAATCTAACCAGTATGCACACTTGATTTTTTATGTAAATAGCTGTATATAACTGCTTATATAACTCATGTAGTGCAATACTTAGTTTGCACTACATGACATTTACACTATGTCAATTACTCTATTCAAATAATATTCTATTCTTCTCATGAATATCATCGCCATCTGTAGTGTGCACATATTCATGCAAAAATGTTATTTCTTTTAATACTATTTTTATTCCGTTCTATTTTTATATGCCATGGATCCTATTTTATGTTTGCTAAACTGTCTTTCATTGTTTAACAACAACGACAATAAAGATCTACTCTATTCTAAGCATTGGGCTCTGATCTATGGTCACAATTTGTTTCAGCACCATGGACAGCACCATTTGTTGAAGGTTACATCAGAAACTATCCAAGGAGGTCTACGTAAACTATCCTATAGATTATATGGAGCATTGTTTGTATTCATAAACAATAAACTCCTTAATTTATATGAAATTGACCACATAAGATGAAATCTGGCTGAAAAAAGAGCAACTAATTTAACATAATGTACCCTATTAACAGTAGACATACACAGCTGAGGCAGTGAGTAAAACAGGCCTACCTTTGTTATTTTCTGGGTTTAGCGCTGCACACAGACGTTAAAGTTTCCTTCATTCTCAGAGGTCAGCAAGCTGCTGCTCTGTCGCCCCTCTGAGTGGCTCCTTCTGGCATTGAGAAAAAATAACATGGAAATGTTATTTTATTTCCATTAAAGGGACACTGTGTACGTTTTTAAGTATTTTATTACCTCAAATCAGTGTCTTCGTTCATACATAGATCCTCATTGGTGTAAAATAACATATGCCAACAATCTGACTTATCCTCCTGGGTGAAGAATCAGTTATCTGGCTTTACATAGAGAGGGTCGCTCATACGGAGGCTTCCATGTCTTTCCGGTCTATCAAAAACTACGAACTGCCAAGATGGACAGCTAGTACCAAAATGCGTTTTCCCGATTCATGTTTACTTACCCGGCACTGAACTAAAACCTGCACTGCACTTTTGGTCATAATGCAAGACCATATTTATGCCGCCCCAAAGGAGAAGGAATCCTCATCGCCAAAAAAGCATAAAAGGGCCATAAAATGACCGGAGCTCCGGGCCGAGGGCTGGGGATCCGCGTTGATGGTGGCAGCCCCTGAGTTGACCCATTCCACCTACCGTAGTTCCAACCATGTTGCAATGCATGCAGGGGGCGGCAGTAGCTCAGTCTGTAGTGACTTGGGCTGGGAATCGGTGGGTCGCCAGTTCAAGTCCAGGTCGGACCAAAATGTGGAGAGTGGACTGGTAGCTGGAGAGGTGCCAGGGGAGAGGTGCCACTGCCAAGGTGCCCTTGAGCAAGGCACCAAACCCCCAACTGCTCGGGGCACCTGGATAAGGGGGTGATAAGGTGTCACTCTGACACCTCTCCTCTAATGCATGTGTTTGTTTCATATGTTTGTTTCATGTGCAACTGAGAAATATTAACAGAGTGAAAAAATGTAATTTCCCCATTGAGGGATCAATAAAGTAAGTCTTCTTCTTCTTCTTCTCCTCCTTATGCAAAATCAAATTTAACCGCTAGATGGGACGAAAAAATTACAGAGTGTTTAACTTATTTTGTTGCATAACTATCTTATAATATAAAAATATTTTTTTTAAATGTTAAATCATTTTTGCATGACAATTAATATGCATCACATCCTACATCTCTGGCACCTTCACCTGCAGGCGGCTAACCATGGATAAATTAAAACAAAATAGACACAAATTTAATTCTGATTCTGGGAGATTTACCTTCACTAGAAATATGTGATACTGATATGTGACAACAGGTTAGCAGCAAAGTGGGCTACATGATATTTTAATAATTTTCCACAAATATGATGAGCAGTCAAAATAGGCCTGCATAGTTCTGTTTAATTTATCATATCTACAAATGCACATCACATATTTTTCTTGCTGTTTGTTATAACAGATAACTTAAAACACAATTTAACTATTACAGTGTTTTACATGCTGTATAAGTATATATAAACTTAAGAAGAAGCTGTTTTATTTGGTGGAAAAGGAGGCAGACTGGCTCTTTTGATGGTAAATGTTGCTGCTCAGAACTAAACAGTAAACAGCTCAACATACCTCCTTTAGATGGTCCGGTTCCTCTCGGTAAATGATCACTCCATGGCATCACGGTTCATCTGCAGTTTGGGTTGACTCTTGTCCAGTTAAACTGAGTGAGGATCAGCTGGTTTGGTGTTTTTCACAGGCGCTTCCGGTACACGAACAATTTCGCAAATAAACCGTTAAAAAAGTCCTGGTTTACACTGCAACTTTTCCCCAAAAATAAATTAGCACAGGTGGACTGAGTTGATGAAGGAAGCGATGTGTTTTCTTAGTTAAACAGCTTCGTTTGGCAACTTTTGTGGCGCTAATGTTAGCTAGCTAGCTAACAGGCTAGCAGCGGCAGCCGCCCACAGTGTCCCACTATTTACAGAACGGTCGGAAAAACAAACAGCCTGTTAGTTCCGGCTGGTTACCTTCCAAAGTATTAACACTCTTAATCAGAAAAATAGGCTTTATCTCAGGAAAAGCGACAAACTCCAGCACCACACAGGTTAGACTAGCATCCAAGTTGATGATCATGACCTGCTTGGGGCATGATGGGAAAAGGCGGATCAGAGCGCTGATTGGCTGTTGAGGTTTGTCAACAAACACCACGTGATTGTATACAATAATATCTATTTCTGCATACTGAGTAAGCTATAGCATTACTGACAATATTACATTCTGGTTCCATTAGTTAGATGTACTAAACAGATTTTTAATCACTCTGATGAGAACATCTGAAAATCCTATTATGACAAATACATTTCCTGATGAATATGTGGATTACATACACGCACACGCAAATAGGCAACATAACATAACAACCCGTAGTTTTAGATGAAAAGTAGATATTAGATCAATGTTTGTCTATATAAAGTGTTTTTCTGTTTTGAGCGGAAGTCATATGTGGTCTATTTAGATATTTCCACGTTTCTCTACACCGGACGTCAGACTGGTACTTGATGGTACAGAGCTTCGCCTCGGATGCTGCTGCTGCTGTTTATCTGATTACCGCGATACAAGAGCTGTGTTTCCTTAAAGCGACACGCCGCTTTCATTAATTAGAGGGAGGAGGAGCGAGAGGCCGAGGATGCAGAGGGAGGGAGGATGCAGCATCTTCTCCCTGCAGGACAGCGCTTTAAGGTTATAATACCGGCTGAAACCTGACCCTACATGCCTGCAGAAAAAACCCCAGAGACCACCCCTCCTCCCCTTTCTGCTCTCCATTCTGCAATGCATGGGCTGCCGATGCGTCACCCTCTCTCTTGCTGCGTCGTTTCTTCCGCAGACGCGTCGCATTTCATATTTAGGTGGTGAGAGAGAAAAAAACTGCGGCCTGCTGCTCTTCGTTCCTTGTTTCACGCACGGACTCTGAAGCCTACATGGCATCTGTTAAATCAAGGTTTGCGCATTCTTGTTCGCCTGTCCGGCCTTTTCCGTTACTGCGTTCCTGTTCGCCGCCCGTGCGTCACCGCTGCCGCTGCCGCCCCACCGCATCTCTTCCTCCTTCTCCCCACTCTGAGATCTACTCGAAGACGCCCTCACCCTGCCGCTGATGCGGTGCGCCTGGGTGCTCGCCGTCTCCTCGTCCTGGCCGGTCAGTGATCCTCTGGTCCTGGAGGGCCGGTGTCCGCGGAGAGGCAGGATGGTGCGGATCGCTAGCGCGCTGGGGCTCGTCATGTTCAGCGTGGCGCTGCTCATCCTGTCGCTCATCAGCTACGTGTCCATCAAGAAGGACTTTCTGCTCAGCACCCCCAGATACGGACCTAATGGAGGACCCAGGCTGTCCATGTTCCATGCGGGGTTTCGGTGAGTCCAGGCCAGGCTGCAGAGCTGGAGGCATCCAGGCTCCATGCTGACTGATGGTTTGCATTTTATTTTGAGTTATATCAGGTCTATAAATGCTGACAGTGTGGAAAAACAGCTGAATGTGACTCAGACTTGATCCAGTATGTGCTTCCTGGTGTGTCCTTGTATTGTCTGAAATACTCATTAATGACTTACTGCTGTTTTTCATGTGTAGTTTCCCAGTGAAACACTAATCTCTCAGCTAGGGTGGATCAATCTAATCAGAAAACAACACTTTATCTACAGCTCAGGCACAGATTAGGGCCTCTCTGACAGCTCACTGTGCAGAAGGTTATTTGTGGGACCATACTGTATTCAGATTCATTCATATTTATGTCCAAGAGCCACAAATATGCAGACACCCTTTCCCCGTATAGTTTAGCACACTGTTTTTACAATAAACAACAATAACACAACAGCATACAAAGATATTTTAGACAAAAATGTGACTCCAACTTTGTGCAACCCTACAATAGGAATGCAATAATTAGTTAATCTGACAATTATTTGAGTTGTTTGGTTTATAAAATGTCAGAAAGCCCAAGATTACATCTCAGAGGTCTTGTTTTGTCCAGAGCTCAAAGGTTACTTTCATAGAGAAGAAACTAAACCAGGAAATATTCTCATTTAACAAACTCCAATCAAATCAGAGAAAAGTCAACCTGATTAATCAAATATCAAAGTAGTTGGTGTGTAATTCAACTAATTCACTTTCAACTATATATAGCCCATATATATGTAGCTACTTTTCAGTATGGGTAAGGTTAGGGAAAGGTCATGGTTATGGTTTTTAAAAACCATCCGCCCTGACCTCCACACTCCTTCAGATGCTGAGCTACTCTTTGGCACCAGTTTGGTGAAGACTCGTTCCTGTTTCCACATGGACAAAGTCTGGTTTCCTGTTTGGTGGAGGAACTTTGACAGTCCTGACCTCAGCCGCCCGACGCCTTTGGGCTGAACTGGATCACCATCAGTGAGTCAGATCCTATCAGCCAACATCAGGAGGTGACCTCACTGATGCTCTTGGGGCTGAATGGGAGTAAATCCCTGCAGCCAGTTTCTAAAGTCTTGAGTCTGAAACCAGAATAACAGAAAGGTAACACATACTTCTGCCCACATTATGTCCAGTAAACAAACCACACGGACTGCTAGCATTACCATTGGCGGCTCGGTTCGCTTGTAAACAAGCCTCTTACAGCAGAACTGCGTGTTTCCGTGGCAACGTGCTGGCAGATACTTTTACGATAATCTGGTTATACAGACGCCTAAAGCTTCTGCTAGCTGGACAACACATGAAAACAGGAGGCTGACTAATACTCCCATCATGTCACACAATATTTGCTAATTTAACCATGAGTACAATAGTAGAAACACAAGTACTACACTTAATATCACTACTTCTACTGCATGTACAACTACTAATGTACTACTACCATTACTGTTTCCCCACTCCAGCTACCCTCCTACTATAGTACAACTATTGCTATTGTTACTACAGCACTACTATTACTGCTGCTACTGCTACTGAAGCAGCACTACATATATTTGCAGGCATAATATAATATTTAGGAACTCCCTGAATTCAGAAAAACCTACAGTCCTTATGATTAAAATGTCACCAGATGTGGTGAGGATTTAATAATTTCACCTGCGAAATTCAGTGCTAAACTACTATAATATAGGGGTGAGAAAAATATCAATATGGCAATATATTGCAGTACTTTTTCTTCTGATATAATATTGATTTTTAACTAATTAATATTGTTTTTTTCCCCAATAAAGTCATGTTTTGGGCCATTTTTAACTTCCGCACTTTGAAATAAAAATTTAAATAAAAAAATTAAAGTAAAAATAATAGTCCACATTAATGCAGTAACTTTGACACATATATACAAATACACATATGTATATGTATACATAAATATGTGATCTATACATACATATATATATATACATACTGTATATGCAACTTGTATTTCTCAGTGATCTATGTAAAATATCACAATAAATTGCAATATCGCAATAATGTATGGTACCGTGACTTAAGTATCGCGATACATATCGTATCGTCCTTTCAAATACCCAGCCCTAAATAATACTACTAATGCTTACTGATTTTATTCAAAAGGCTTACATGTGCTTATCATGAATACACAGTGTAATTAAACAGACTACCTCAGGACCACATCCTGGCTTCTGATTGGCTGATTTGTTTTGGAGATGCGGAAGCAGTTTTGTCCTGATAAACTGGTCGAAGTGTCGAACATGTCGGTGTGTTTTCTCATAATGAGACAGAGTATCAGCCTGAAGGAAAACAGGGCATCTGTCATTTAATCCCACAGCTGTGAACCAGATCAACTAGTTCACTCACAGCTCTTCTGTCTCTCCTTAAGTACATTTACTTCCCTTTTTATGCACGTGATGAAGTATTTGGTTTGAAAATATTTAAGGAATATTAATTTATGTTCATGCATTTGGTAAAACATCTTGAAATACTGAGATTTCTACTCACTTACAGGCCACCTTTAATGTCTGTGGTTTCCACATCGCACAGCTTGAGGGAGAGTAATTCATGTTTTTTACACTGAAGTTACAACAACATCACCCAGCAGGACTGAAAAACAACAACAGACAGTGAGATAATAGGCTGCATTATAGCCAGATATTACTTCACTCCCTGTGGCTGCAGATGTTTTGAAAGCTCTTCCCGTCAACGGTCAGCCACAAATAGTAAATGGAGTTTCCCCCTAATCAGTAAACACAATAACTCATCAACATGAGACAATACAGTAGTTTTATTCAAATCTATTTTAGCTCGTCAACATTAATCAGCATACAGTAGGGGTGGGAAACATATCATTATGGTTATATATTGTGATACTTTTTCTCCTGATATAACATTGATTTTTAATTTCTGAAGTTTTTGCCCAAAAAAAAGTCATGATTTGGGCTAATTGTAAATCCAGAATGACTTCTACACATTCAGATAAAAAATAAAATTAAAAAAAAAAATCTGTGTTAAATGGTAACTTCGATAGCCCTAAAATATATATATATATATATATATATATATATATATATATATATATATATATATATATATATGGATGTGTATATGTATATATGCATTTTATATTTCTCAGTGATCTATGTAGAATATCACAATATATCGTAATATCGCAATAATGTATTGTATCGTGAAGTCATTGCCAGTACCCACCCCTATTTGTATACAGTTGAACACATAACTGTTGACATGCACATCCATACATATTCTAAAATAGCATTCAAATGCTGCAAAATAATGATATCATCAATTCAAAACATGTTTTATCCAGCTGCTCGGTGCGTCACATGTTTACATTTATATTTACTGCGTTTTTACAGCATTTATTTCCAGTTTGTTAACACCAGCCATAGCAGCTCCATTGAAAATCATTCTGGAAATCTTTGTTGTCCGACATGTTCGGTCAGGTCCAGGAGGGCGACACTAAAACTGCGTTGTTCTGATGAAAGTTCTGGAGGCCGCCGAGTCGCCCAAGCTTGGATCTGATTTACAGCGACAGAGCAGCATTCATTTGCCTCCCATTTATAATCATTTCCCTCCGTCACTGTGGGCCAAGGTTACGCTCAGAGTGAGTTAGACATGAAGGAGGGCAGCGTTTCGAAGAGAAATGTTCACTCTTATGGACAAATCTATAAAAGTTCCTGGCTGTGTTGTTGGCGAATGAGTTTATGATCAGGAATATGGTGATATTTTTTGGTTTGAGTGTGGTGGAGAGGAGGTTCAATCAGAAAGTTTTCTCTAAAATGATCCTGGTGACCGCCCTGATCTGTATCCATCACCACCATCAAACACAGATTTCTACTGGACTCCTCAGTGAAAAAAGTACTTGATTATATTTCAAGTATATTCATATTTTCAATAATATATTGAAAATGTACTTGCAATAATTGTACTTTTTGTAAATATATAAAAAACGCTAACACCTTTAACACACTTTAAAATAATTATTCTATAATACACTTTGCAGAAATACATTATATAAAAATATACTTTAAGTGTAAATTATGTGCAATTTCTAAAGTTCACTTATTTGAAATTTGTTTTTACACGTATTTTTGATATATATTTAAAATGCACGCTCAAAATTTTCATTGTAACATACACTGAGAGCATAATGTAAAAGTACACATTTTCATACCAACACTGTAATATTCAGTTTGAGTGTATTTTAAGTTACATTTAAGTCAAAGTTATTTACTCTTGTACTTCAGTACATTCTCGTGCTCAGTAGTTTTACTATGGAGATAAACGTAAACCCATTTATGAAATTTTGTGCTGTGTGTAAAATACACAGAGAGCAACTGCTAAAGGGAACAAATTAAAGTATATTTTGTATACTTAAAGTATATGAGTCATATACTTATACTTTAAGTTGTTCCACTTTAGCACACAAAAGTGCACTAAGTTGAGCTTTTCTACAATTTAATTACAAATAAAATATATTTAGTACAAAATAAGTTGTTCCAAAAGTACACAAAGTAAATTTTAGTACACTTTGCACATTTATTTTTCAGGAACATGGTCTAATGGTTAGATTTCTATGAATTGTACCGAACACATTGGAGCTTGTCCTTGAGCAAAAGAAGTGTTTTGTTGTTACAATAACATAATATCTAGTAAGTATTTGAAATGCACTTTACCTCTGCATGCCTGGACATTTTCCATCATCATCTACTCTCTAAAACAGAGAGTAGCTTAGTCTGCTAGGTGCTCCTTTCTGTCAGTTAAATGCCGTTTTAAAAGGCTCTGGTGATGATGAAGATAAGAGTTCATTTTTTTGTATTTGTTTTACATTCCTCCTGCAGCGAGAGGCCGCCTCGCAAACCTGACCTGAGGTGAATGAAGTGCTGACGTTTCAATTCAAAGTGCGAGGATGTGCTCTGTCTTTGCTTTTCCTTGAATTTAATATTATTATTTGTGATACAGGAGCTTGATCTTATCTATCTTTCTATGACACTGAGTTTTCTTTTGGGTGGTGTGGTGTTGGATTGGAAGCAGCATGAAATAAAGACTTAATAATAAAGCAGTTACTTATTGTTGACACACACAGGCTCCACTACCAACATAAATCATCTACAAAATTACTACTTTGCCTCCAAACGTGAATTTATTTTACTTTTATTGTATTTTGCACACAACATTATATAACTTGTGCATATATCAAGGCTGTACTCTATGTATATGCATCATATTTTGGAAATTCAAACTCTTAAGTGCCAACTGCAACCAGTTCATCTTCTAGTACTGTACTGTATTATTCACAGTAGCTATATATACATCATGCTGATCCTGATTCAGCACTGCACCTCCAGCTGAGCCTCGCTGGCTCCAAACATGGCGGATGCTGCAAAAACAAAATAATGCTGCTGGAGGTCTGACTGCCGTTAGGTCCAGGTCAAACAGTATTTACCTCTTCTTTTAAAGGTTTGTCTGAGACTGGCCGGGCATTGCAGAGGTGGACTTTGCTGTGCAGGACAGTAGAAGTTTCCTCAGTGATCAAACGCTGTCTGAACTGTCCCGATGCAGGAAATTCCACCGACTTCGTTCTTCAGGAGAGACGAACCAAAATTTCTACCAAATACTTTTTGACCAGTTGCCATTGCAGAATCCTGACCTGAAACCTTGGCATTTTGATGATTAAGATTTAAGAAACACTCGTGCTTTGACTGTGAGTCACATGAGAATATGGGTTTCATCCGGGTTCAGAGTTTAGCTTAGCTTACTATAAGCTAACTCCATCACCATCCAGAGGCATCCAGTAGTTGCGGGTCAAGAAGTAGCTGAAACACTGCTGCTAGACGCCTCAATTCAAGTGTTGAAAGGTGTATTTGTGTATATTTTGATGGACTTAGGCCAGCAGTTTTCTTCTACTCCCTATGCTAAGCTACGCTAAACACAGCCTGAACCTTTCTCTGATGCACCGAGATAAAACCAGTCCATTTTTTCATTTGGCTCTGGGTAAGACAATGGGTAAATTATTTTACCAAAGACAAGAAATGCATTAAATGTCAAGGTTGTCACAGTAAAGCTTACAGAAGAAACGAATACACTGTTAATCTCCTGGTTAAGTCTTTGCTTTAATATACTCTTGTAGCATTGAGGCTTCTTGCACTGCAAAAAAAAAAGTGTTCATCTTTTCAAGTCCGTCAACCTCATGTTCAGTCTTCAAAGGAGATTTAAGTTCAAATGTCTTGAAATATACTAAACAGGATTATATTTTAAGATGTGGAACGGTTGTTTTAAAACCATCTTGAAAGTGAAGAAATTATGAACCAAATTTTAAATATTTCAGTCTCAAATGAACTATGAGTAACTTGCTAAGATGAACAGAATTTCTGCAACAGTTTGGCCTTATTGCTCATCTTCAAACTGTACACATGATTTTATTTTATATTACAGTGAGAAAATAGTTTGTTTACACTGAACTGATAGTGTAAATGAAAGTGAATCTGTTTTTCTGGTTAAACCATATTTATATTTGCTGAATGGCTCAAACACTTGCACATTTCTATTGTCTTCTTTTTGCATTTTAGCTTTGCTATGATGGTGGTACTGAAGAGTTTTGGATATAATTTTGTGTAGTTTTGGATAGAAATTCAATGACATCCAGAAACACCAGCAGTCAGATTATCTCACTTTCATCTTATCTTGTTTTGTTTCAGTTTGTGGATTGGTATGAAACCAAATGTACGAGCACAAGCACTGAAAAAGTAAAGTTTTTCATATGTCTCTTTCCAATGATACCAAGCAATTAGTTGTTAAATTTAAAAAAGTATGTTCTTCTTTTGCTTCTTACAAACCAAAGAAGCTTTTTTTTCAATGGAAATTATATTAATACTTACTTTTGTTAAGACAACAAGTATAATAATAAATAGAATGCTAAAACGTGTAGAAAGTTATCTCAGATTTGGAGCACATATGCAAAAATTGATGCATGCAAATTTTCACTATTTTTGCATTTAACTCCAAATAAAGTGGTTTCAATAATCTCGCTTGTTTCCAGTCTGACTGCTTGTATTTCTTGGCCTGTCAGACAAATGAGGATGTTTTACATTATCCTAAAAACCTGGAGCAAAAACCCTCCTCAAAACATTTTGAAGTGCAAGTGGATGAAGCCGACTTCTTACCACAGGAAGACTGAGTTAACCTCCATGTCTCCTTGTCCTCCTCCTCCTCGTCTAGCTCCCAGCTGGCTTTGAAGTATCTGGATCCAGCTTTCACTTCCTTGACCAACGCTCTCAGCGAGGACCTGCAGAACTCGTCCAAATGGACCTACAACAGCTCTGCTTTTGCACACCTGAAGTACGTTCTCTCGTTTCTCTTTCTGTGGTATTTGGTGGCTGTTTTAAAAGTAGTTGGAAAGAAGTCAGTTGACACAAGTGCAGGTTAAGTCTCAGATCTTGTCATAGCAAGTCTTGTTTTAAGTCTCATCCACTGAAGGGCAAGTCCAAGTCAAGTCAACAGTCATAGAAGTCAAACCAAAATCTCAAGTCTGGTCAAGGGCGGTGTCATGTCAATTTTTATGGTCTTATCAAAGCAAGTCTACGTCAAGCCTGAAGTCAGGTGAGACAAATGCAAGACTTAAGTCTGCTAAGAGAAGTCAACTTGAAGTCTGGTCAAGACCAGTGTCATGTCAATTTTTATGGTCTTATCAAACGAATTCAGTCAGGTCAAGTTAAGTTAAATCAGTTGAGACAAGTCTAAGTTATGTCTCAGAATCTCCTGAAGGGTAAGCCTAAGTCAGGTCTCAAGTCAGTTCAAACAAATCCAGGTCAAGTCTTAAGTCAGAAGTCAAACTGAAGTCTTGTCAAGGCCAGTGTCACATTGATTTCCCAGTCTTACCAAAGCAAGTCTAAGTCAAGTCCAAGTCAGATTTCTCAAATCAACAAAGCTGCAGGACATGGGGTTAGGACATATTTACAGTAACGCTCAGAGCAACCGTGGTTTTCATACATTGGCTTGCTTTATGGAACCTACACTCACAAACATGTGAGTGCTTACAGTAACTTTGCAGTAATGAAGAGAATCATTGTTTCATGTTTTTTTCTTGCAGAAAGGAGATCTCTCAATACATCGACATCCCCCACAACTTCACACTCATAAGAGACTCAGTCCGGATTGGACAGCTGATGCACTACGACTACTCTAGCCACAAGTACGTCTTCTCCATCGGTGAGAACTTCCGCTCGCTCCTCCCTAGTGTCTCGCCGATCCTCAACAAGCACTACAACGTCTGCGCTGTGGTTGGCAACAGCGGCATCCTCACCGGATCGCGTTGTGGCCCCCAGATCGAGAAGTTTGACTTTGTCTTTCGCTGCAACTTTGCGCCAACCGAGATTTTTAAGAAGGACGTTGGGCGGCGCACCAACATGACGACCTTCAACCCAAGTATCCTGGAGAAATACTACAACAACTTACTGACTGTGCAGGACAGGAACAACTTCTTCCTGAGCCTGAAGAAGCTCGACGGCGCCATCCTGTGGATCCCGGCGTTTTTCTTTCACACATCGGCCACAGTGACGAGGACGCTGGTCGACTTCTTTGTGGAACATCGAGGTCAGCTGAAGGTCCAGCTGGCCTGGCCTGGAAACATCATGCAGTATGTCAACAGGTAAAAACCACAACAAGGTCAAGATAAAGGATATTTCAGAAGGACTTAGCACAGTGCTCAGATAATTATGAGTAAATTATTGGTACTGGTTTGGAATTCTTGATAAAAGTTGAAATGTCCAGATGTATCTCTTGTGTCCTGTTTGTAGTAGTCAGTGTGGTTGCATTGTATTGAGCTGTGCTCTATATGGCAAAGAAGAGAGTTAGACTCCAAAGCCGGATTATAAGAAAACAGCCATTTAGTGAAAGGTATGGCACAGAGCTGCAGCTGTGTGTGTGGAGAGGGATTTAAGTCTGGTGCTTAGTGTTGTAGCAGCAGAACAGGCTGCTCGTACGGTAGCCTAATCTTCACCAATCCCATTAAACCTACCTGCTCTGGAAGAATTACCGCGTTTAAGCAGCTCAGTTGGCTCTCAGCACCTCAAGGACACTTGGAGATGTTTTTTTTTTTCGAGGCTGGTTTGGAGAGTGGAGAGCAGAACCGCCTCATGATAGCGTCAGCAGTGGTCAGATTAGGTTTGTTTTTCTATTATTATACCGTGAATGATGAAGTCATTGCTGTCACTAACAGCTCATTGTCAGATTTTCCAGTGAATAACTGGCAGATATAGTTGGTTTTTTTTACTGAAATCCAGGTTTGTAAATGTAAAGTACTCAAACACTCAAAGCTCTTTATGTGACGTATTTACATATTTATACTGATGGTGAGAGAAAACCATTCACACACCAATGCTCAGCATGTGGAGCTACTTGGGACTAAGTATCTTGCTCAAGAACACAAAGGTACAACTACTGGAGACAGGAATCAAACCTCCGACCTTCCAGTTGGTGGCCAGCCTGCTGTACCACTGAGCCACTGCCTTCATTCACGTGTAATACAACCAAATATATACTGTATTGTATGATAACTGCCTCTAAAATAGCATGTTTTAAACAAAAATCCAGTTCTCTCTGCTGTTAAGGTAAAGACCTTTACATATTAAACACATTAAATGAAGTAATGTAAACCTAAGGGTAAATTTAAGGGTTCATCTTGATCTATTAGAAGTGAATTCAGGTGTCTTAAGTTGCATTCACACCCATTCATTTGAATGGATAGGGCTGTGGTGGTGAGAAAGATGCTGAAAATAAAGAAAATGCTGCAACCTGTGGAAAAAAGCTGAAACAATCACCTCTTGGAGAATCACAGTAGCCAATCATATAACCAAAGATCAATGGCCTATTCAAATCATGGGTCAGTCAAATGAGTGTCACTCCAATGGGCACCTGAACCTAATCGCCACAACACTTCCATTGGTGTGAAAGCAGCCTTGAGGAAATGAAAGATTCCTCTGATGAATATTTATTGTCCCCACTTGTGCTCAACAGTTTCTGGAAAACCAAGCAGCTGTCTCCGAAGCGCCTGAGTACCGGCATCCTGATGTACACGCTGGCTTCCTCCATGTGCGACCAGATCCACCTGTACGGTTTCTGGCCCTTCGGCTGGGACCCCAACACAGGGAAGGAGCTGCCGTACCACTACTACGACAAAAAAGGCACCAAGTTCACCACCAAATGGCAGGAGTCCCATCAGCTGCCTGCCGAGTTCAAACTCCTGTACAAGATGCACACAGAGGGACTGTTGAAGCTGTCGCTGTCCCATTGCGCTTAGGGCTAAAAGTGCTCCTTCAAACTCCTCACCAACACTTCCACTTCTGTTTTTAGCCCAAAAGTCCTGTTTGACAAACCATTTGTACAACACAGCTCACTTAAAGGGTCTGGTCATTTTCTGCAGCTCCAGACTCTAAAGACGAAGAGGACTACTGTTTTAGAAAAGGAAGCTGCAGCCGTTGAGTATCACAACCATGAACTGCAAGTCAGCAGACCGTTTCAAACCGACCTTAGACCTGCAATTTAACGTGGCGTCAGGCAGCAACACACTGTGTGGTTCAAGCCATTATGGAGAAGCGCACATTTCTCAAAGATTCAAACATGAGAAGATTGTCAGCGTGAATTCCAGTCTCATATTGTTACAAAAAATGTTTTATCATCTGATAAGCCTTCGAACTCATGAGTCAGCTACTCAAAATGAATGTCCTTGATCGTATTTCATTGTCTGAGTTATCAAAACATTTTTATGCATCCAGCGTTTGACAGAACAGATCTGAAATCAGACTAAACCTTGTTACTACTTTGGTTTCAGCACAGGACTCCTCCATCAAAAAGGTAGTTAACATGTCACCTAGGTGTGCTGGATATCGCTTGTGTAACTTTTGGTTTATAACCGAAGAGATCAGCACAGTACTTGTGTTCGCTCTGTTGCTCTATTAAAGTGTAACTTCAGTAGTTTTCAACCCTATTTTCCAATTTTTCTGTTATTAATAGGGTCCAGGTTGAAAAACAGTGAAGTTACTCATTAAATGTAGGCATGCAACAAAAGCTTTGATTTGCAAAACTGAAATAAACTAACATAGCTTGGTCATATTAGTAATATTCGATTATCATCCAGGTATCAGTGTAGTATTTATACGTAGAGTTGCATTCCCTGAATGTTTGGGACAACAGAATATGTTGAAACATCTTATGAGCTAAAGTGTAAACAGAGCAACAGTGACCTCATTTGAGTTGTTTTATGTCCACTACATGAATGTAAATCCACTATTATCTCTCTTTTATCTCTGTTTTGGTCTCCACCTCCAACTTCTTTACTGAACTATCTGTCTCTTTAGCTGCTAAATGTTCCACTTTCTACACCAGCAAGTTGTTAACTGTATCCGCCTGCTAATTAAAAACTAAGAGGAGGTTTCAGTAGATCCTCTTCTACGGCACCGCACAAGAGTAAATTAATGTGTAAACTATTTGATATCAACAATAAGAGCAACTAGCACAACCATGAGGCTGAGTCAGGTTGTGTGTCCATAAGACATCTTAAACAAATGAGGAGATCCACAGAGAGGGATGTTGATTCAACACATACATGTCAAAACAGATATAAATAAAAGTAAAAAATGCGACTGAGCACACAGTAACAAAATCTGACGAGTCACTGTTGGCTTTTGCGTTCAGTAAAACTGCAGATGCACCACGACTTTATGTCGGATGTACAGTTTAATTTAGGATTAGGCTTTGTGGATTATGTTTGTGGAAATGACAAATTATTTCTCAGAATATTTTTAAAACTTTGTAAAGGTTACTAATGTTGGCTAGCTGGTTGTGTAGCTAGCACTATGCAACTTATCAGGAAGATTCACTGTCAGTCTTTTCTTTCTGTTGTGGAAATTTATTGTTTTTTTTATTCAATTTTTGTTGTGTTTGTATTAACTCTTTGAGTGCCAGGTGTTTTATGAAAGAGAAAGTGTCTTGTTCCAGCTTTTTTGTCCATTTTGAGTCATATTTTTGTACTATGTCTCTGAAAACAGTGAATAGCTCAAATGAAAGAAGAGACTCTCTATTTCATCATGAAAAAAATGTTTGTTTTTACCTTGTTCCATTCTTGTTTTATCAGAGGTAGAGTAGAGGACACTTTCACCAAAATCACCACTTTTCCTCCAGATTCTGTTTGTTTTGCTCTCTAATCTCGATCGTCTCCACTTCCTGTTTTGATCTCTGTGGTGTATACCGTCTCTTTATGCTCTGACTACATCTCCCAGAAGCCTGGGAGTGTCTGCTGCTGACTACATCTCCCAGAAGCCTGGGAGTGTCTGCTGCTGAAAAAACACTTTGACGTATTATTACGTCAATGGCACTCAAAGAGTTAAAAGCAACATATCAGGGTTAGATAATTGGTAATATATGTTAAAATACATAAGTAGTCCCATACTTGAATGGTGGCTCATTTCATCAACATTGTTCAACATTGTTTGGGTTAATTAGAAATCAGAAGAAATTCTTTTGTAACCTCTTAAATTACTTTATATGAATACATAATCGGCAACACAGGCCCGAGGATAAAGAGTGCAGATTATGGATGAAAATCTGGTCTACTGTGTTCACACCACAAACAGCAGAGCAATAAATGCTGAGTCGCGTTTGCTGCAGTGCTATGTCTTTAAAAAGCGCCAGGAACTGTCTAATGGCACAAATCTGTATTTTTTCTTCCACTTAACAGGATTGGTGGGGAGAGAAAAGTAGACACAAACTGAGAATACATCACGGTTTACTTTAAGCTAAACTGTGGTCTTTTCCTCAACCTAACCAAGTAGGTTTGTTGTCAAAACCTAGCCTGATATCTGGCAGAGACACAAACTTCTCATGTTTGGAAAACTCCTGATTCGTTGACTCTTTACTGAACATAATTATTCAGCTGTAATTTAAATTTGTCAGTGGAACAAACGATGACTAATCAGAAACAGAGGTTTGCTCCACACTGAAGCACACTCCTTTTTTAGATGTTTCATCTGTTAACAAACTGGTTGAGCGACAGATGACAGCGAGAAAAAATCTCAAACTTAAGTCCTTATTCTCACTTTCTTGGCCTGTTCATGTGGTTTTAATTTGGCCAACATGAGGCAGTGTGAAACCAGAGAATCTCAGATAATGAAACATATTCTCATGGTCATGAATTCCAGTTTTATATCATATCTTATAGATGAAAGGAAGCATCGTTTGGAGATTTAATTCTGGCTAAAGTGAAGTCAAGGTTGGTTTTTTTTCTCATGAATGTTTCTCGCATCCATCATCTATGTGATTTGTCGTTAATCAATATTAATAATTTGAAATGCTCAGTGATGTTTGGATGGTTTTGGTTTCTTTTGCCACAATTTTACTCTGGAAAAAACATACAGGCACAGTTTAAAGTGTTAAAGTCAATAACAAATTATAATAAACTCACTCAGTGTTTTCAGGCACATTAAATGCCCCTTATCATACTTTACATACATTATTTCATGTATTTACATAATTGTTGCGTTTTAATGAGAGAAACAGGGATTATTTTTGTAATCTGCAGCTGCTTTTTCAAATCTTATTTGTTGTTCGTCTTCATCGTCATTTCAAAATTTGTCAACATGAAGGTTAAACTCTCTATTTAATATTAATACTGGTAAGAGTTATTTTTTTGCCTTGAGCAAAAATTACCAGGATGTAAATGTATTTTATTTTTGTCCTTTTTTGTCACCTTTTATTTTTGTAAAATTAAATATCAGTCAGTATCAGGTAACAACAGAATGTATTTTTTTTTTTAATTTTGAATGATATTAATGAGACATGTCCTCTACAAAGGGTTATATATACTAAAGACAATATTTAGATATCATTGGTAACATGCTGTAGATTAACAAATAAGTTTTATTCATCCAAAAAGTATATCTACTATGTATTTGTTTCATCATTCAGTCATTAAAAAGAATGAAATGATTAATTTAATAAAGGGATTCCTGTTTTTTTTTGAGCGGATGTTAACTGAAGTATGTTGTTTATAACAATATTTTAGTGTAGTTCAAAGTTTAAAGTTTTCTCTTGCACTTACAATAAACAAAAAAGAACAAATGAATAAACACAACCCTAAAAAATAAGAATTATATACAGAAATTCTTGTACTTTTATGAACAATCAATCAAATCAATTGTTTATTATTGTCATTATATGACAGTGCATAAGAGGAAATTGGGAGCAATAAATTTGAAAAAAATAGTTTCAACAATAAAATACAAAAAATTAGATATTTACAGTATAAATTAACCATATATATATATATATATATATATATATATATATATATATATATATATATATATTAACTGTGCTTTCAGTTATTGCAAACAGGATATTTAAGGAACAGAAACAACCGCCACAAGGATGTAGGTCAGCATTTATGTAAATGAGCGAGGTCATTTGGCGTGCGCCGGGGTCAGCTGACCTCTGACCTTTGACCCTTTTAGCTGCTTCAACTGGAGACAAAAGAAAACCTGCAGGAGTCAACAGCTGGATTTAAAACAGGCTTTGGTAATCTCACAGATTAGGATTATTTTTACATTTATGATTATTCATTATTATTATTATTATTATTATTATTATTATTATTAGTGATTTGTAATGTTTGGCTGTGTTGGTTTTTAATTATTGCTCTTAAAACAAACAAATGTGAGATCTCAAAATGATTTCAAGTTTATTCCCCTTTTATTCCCCCTTTAATTAATGTGTAATCCATTTTATATCGTAACGTTACTAACTTCTAATTTTCTTGGTTAAATGCAGCTCGTTATGTTCCAGCAGCAAAGATAACGTTCAAATAAAAAGATGTTATTGATCCATGTGGGACAAAAACGTCACAGCAGAAATATGAGAATTAAAGATTTATCAAAGAATAATAATAATAATGAGCTCAGCTGGGAAAAGAAGACAAATATAAAATAAAACAAACATTAGCTGGAGATGTTCAGCATCACATTGTTGTGTTTGTCCAAGATAAAAAGAAAAAAATGTATTGATTCCTTTAGGAGGAAACAAGGTCACAGTAAAAGAGTGAGAAATATAAACAGTATAAAGGTAAGTATATATCAGACACGAGAAGTATGAAATAATAGATAAATAAAAAAGGAAGAATGCGAACAAATAAATACGTCAATAAATACATGCAAAAGGTTAATATGTTAGCACATATATAAGAAAACAGAGTAAATAAGCAATAACTGGTTTTACTCTGTTTTTTTTTGTTGATTTATAACGAAATATATAAAAGTTACACAACAGGGAAAGCCACATATTTTACTTTAAGGGTTTAATAGATGTGTTTCCTACTCACTCAAATGAACGTCCAACAATAACTAGAGAAACAAATGAATTTATTGCAATAATCAGTTGACATTAACTATTTGTTTCAGCTAAAGCACTTTGATGCATTTTATAATTTTTATCAAAAAATCAAAAATCAAAATCAATTCAATAATAAGTGAAGAAATAAAGAATTGTGTAAATATTCATCCTAGCCCTAACCCTTCAGGTACTCTAAAGAGCCAGCAATTCATATTTTCAGTTGATTACACAACAAAGAAAATTATTAGTTAGTTATTTCTGCTAATGGAGCACCTGAAATGTTGCACTACACTTAGCTGACGACACATTTATCAAAAACACCAATATGATGCATCATTAACCACACTCAAAAAGCCAAACTGTGTGTGTGCTCCATTAATCTAAGTGTAACATGTAGCTTCTACCATATATAGTCATGTTTTATGGTTGAACATCATTAAGTAATGTTATTTTAGCATGATGTGCAATAACTTAACATTGTGTAAATTAATTTATGTTGACAGAACCTAATGCATTTTGGGTAAGATAGTAAATTGTGTGTACCACTCCAGAGCAGAAGGTGGCAGTAGTGAGCGAGCCGGGAGTTTTAGAAACTTTGCTACTAGACGCTAAGATAAGTCCTTACTTAACTTAAATCTTAAACAGTGACTTAAGAATAAACCACTGCACAGAAATGTCACGTAACTTGTTATTTTCTGGTCTATGATTTTGAACGATTAATTTTGTCACCAAATGTTTTCATAGTGTGTTCACTAATCATAGCATCATTAGCAGCTAATCATAGCAGCATTAGTTGCTATGGTTAGCTACTTAGCATTCACATCGCTTGCTAAATGAGTTTATTATAATTGGGTGGAAATATCTTTCCATAATTTTTTGGTATGTTCACCCAACAAATTATTATTATTATTGTTGTATTTACCCCTCGTCATTAAGTATCAGTAACGCCAACAGCTGATGTTGACCCAGCATATTTAAATTAATTTCACTTAACAAAATGATTTCTTACTAAATGAGCGTATTATAATTGGGTGGAAATACTTTCCATCATTTTTTTTGTATGTTATTTTGTGAATGTGCTTCTGCTCATCAAACAGCTCTGCTAATGTGGAGATGTGGTGAAATATTAATGCGTCTCTTTTTCCTTTTCTCTTTGATCGTGAGTGAGAAAAACTCTGAAACCCTTGGCCTCTCGTTCGCTCCGATCGACGGCGCCAAGAAATCAATAAATCAAATGTTATGATTAAAAGAGCAACATGCTGGAGGACATTAAATAATCATGCAGGGCCTCCTGTAGTCCTGTGGTTAATAAGTGATGACCGTGCTCTGATTTTTTTTTGGGAATCACTTTGTCAACAAGGACGATGTTGATTTAAAGTCGACCAAGCAAAGCAAACGTGTGTCTGCATGCCGAGAAAATGAAATTATATTTAACAAGCAGTTTTAAACGTGTGCTGAAGAATACTCACTTTTTCAAAAAGTTCATTTAACGCAGTTCTTTTTATAGTTAAAGTTGATGTGGCAGCAAACAGCATACAGTTTATGGTATTTAGTTTCTATAGTTTATTCACTTGTGTTTTGCGTTATTGATCAGTTTTTGGGCTCAATAAAAACACAAAAATAAAAAAATACAAGCTTCTTCCTCATGTTGGCTGCCGACGGTGACCTTTGCTATTCAGGTCAATAATAAAAGGTTAATTCCCTGTGTTATTTGTCACGGTGACATTGCTGAAAATAAATAATCCTGATGTTTACATCGTCTTTCTATATATTTTGGGTCATGCTTGTTTAAAGATCAGACCTTCATTTAACTATTTTACCAAACTTTCACAACAACACGCTAACTTTTAAGCTCTTAAAACATCCAAAACTCTGCATTTAAAAGCATTTAAAGTCACGATACGTGGCAAATATTTCAATACAGAAACCAGCTTATCTATTCTAAACATTTCTCCAGGAGCACAGAAGCATTTTTCTCTGTCAAATAAGGTCAAAAGCAAATAAAGCAGCAGGACTTTAAAGCTTGTGTCAGTGATTTTTATGAAATCTTTGAGATTTGAGGTTTTTTTTATGTTTGTGTGGCACATTTTCAGATTTGTGATTTGCACAAAGTGTATTCCAGCTGTCAGCGTCAGAAAGTGAGTAAAACTTCACGTAAACACATAATAAAGTTGAGTAAATCATGGTGGAAAAGTGATGTTTATTCTCTCTAATATATGTATATTATATCTGCTTATTCCCCGTTAAAACAGGAAATGTACGCTTCGCTCCGGGTCCCTGAATTTTCAGAGAAATGCAGCGACATGATCTCTATTCATGTGGTTTCTTATGGCGTGCACACGCTGTTCAGAGCTCTGAACAGGAAATGTATCACTGGTATTGATCTGAATTAGCATGAGCTGCCTGTGGCCATGTTCCCTCTGATGTTTGCTAAAATATACACAAGTGTGTCACTGAGGGGAGTTTAATGAGCACTCTTTAATGAGGAGGATTATAAAACATACATAGCCTGATTGAAAATATTATTTCAGTGTGTCTCTTCTCTAATTCTGTTGGAAATTACCAAAATAAAAGCTCCTCCTTGAACTGATTCATAGTGTTTTCATCTTTACGTCTTTACGTCCCTGTGGACACACTTTGATAAAGATTTAAAAATATGTTATTAAATTAAAGGTTTATTATAGAGTAATAACATTATAAACATAACTGTAGCTGCAAATTAATCATTTTGAATTGAGGGATTTTAGTAAGTCAAAGGGTGAACACTCTTTTATAGCCTCATTCCTGTCATTTCATTTATTTTATTCAATGCATTAAATGTTTAACTAACTTTAAACAGACAGATGATTAACCACAAGTCAATTATTTTGTAGAAATTAACTTTGTGAATTAAAACTGAAGAAAAAAGAGATGGGGAAATTTGAACTCCATTTTTAACATTTTAAATTATCCACAATTGCAACATTAATTGAGTTAATTTAGTGGAAAAAAATATCGGAAATGAAATGCTGCTAACCCTGTGGTATTGATATTTCTTCAGTGATTTATTTGTGCTGCATTGGGCTGTCGTTGTATTAGAAATATTAATATTATATACATATATGTCTTTTAACATCTTGTTAGGATGAGTATTTAATAGAAATGTTAACATTCTACCATTTTATTTATTAAAACATCTCATTAGGATGAATATTTATTAGAAATATTAACATTTTATCATTTTATTTCTTTAAAAATCTTGTTAGGATGAGTATTTTTATAACATTTTATCATTTTATTTATTAAAACATCTCATTAGGATGAATATTTATTAGAAATATTAACATTTTATCATTTTATTTCTTTAAAAATCTTGTTAGGATGAGTATTTTTATAACATTTTATCATTTTATTTATTAAAACATCTCATTAGGATGAATATTTATTAGAAATATTAACATTTTATCATTTTATTTCTTTAAACATCACATTACGATGAGTATTTATTAGAAATATTACCATTTATTTAATAAAAGATCTTGTTAGGATGAGAATCATTTCTCTTAGTAATTTGTAATTAATTGTAAGTAATTTGATTCTGTTGTTTCAGTATATTAAGGTATTTCTTAACACTGGCACGTTCTCAGACATTTTGTCCTTATAGATAAAGAAATGAGTTAAATCGAACATGTTCATGAACTGAACACCCTGTATTTGTGGAAGCATGGCAGCATTTGAGCCTCTGAGAACAAAAACACATTAAGGCCACACTTTGAAGCAGCAGTTTGGTTGCATTTAGCTGCAGTTTAGCAACAGTTCAAGAATGCACAATGATGCGACGCAGAAATTCATAAAGGCGTGAGATGAAAGGCTGTTAAAGGAGTGTTTATTTAGAGCTGGAAACGCAGCCATAATGGCGTGTGGCCACATTTGAATACAGCGGGTCGACTCTGCACGCGGCCATTGTGTTCCCATTAAAGGCTGATTTCACGGCCAACAGGACTGCAACAAAAGAGGCAGCAGGTCCAAAAAGTTTGAAAAGACTTGAAGAGAATAAAGGAGGAAGAGAAAGAGGAGGAGGAGATAGAGGGAAGTGTGCTTTACTCCTCACTACATGGATATAAGAGGAGATGCTGCAGTCTTATTATATTATTACATTTACATAATATGAGTGTGTATCTCATACCACTTCTGTTTTTTAGTGCATTTCATAAAAAAATGAGAGAAAATCCAAAAATAAAATACAAAAATTCAGAAACATCAAAGTGGGAAATAAACATACAAACTAAAAGTTCATAAATGCTGTATGTTTTCATGAAACTATGAAAAATATGAAATACATACTATGAAATATATGTACTGTGTGTATAATCTTACATCTACATATAAATCTTTATGCTAGCTCTAATTATATGTAATAACATACAGTATATACAGTACATTTAACACCAAATGTCAGCTATGTATATATGTTTAAACCTCTTTATGTATGTCATTTCATGACATTTAAATTTCTACAGCTTTAATTAACATCCTCTAAAATAAATATCCTCCTATAATACATTTTTTTCCATAAAAACTGTGCTATCATCACACACTTTATCTATATAGCCTATCATATATTTTCCTGTACATACAGTATGAAGCTTGGCTCTATTTCTGTATATTTAAATCTCTCACTATATATTTAGATAACTCTAAGTTGTAGTACCTGTGTATAAAAGCTGTATTATTTACATACAATATCTCCAGTAAACAACAACAACCTATTTCACTATATTGCTGTATTTTATTATTCATGTGTATTTTTACTTTTCTATAAAAATCTCTTTGTTTATTTCAACACCTATAATAATCTTACATATATATCTATAAACCACTACCTTTTATCTCAAAATATGTGTCACAATAAATCTTCAGTGTCTATAAAACCCTATTTTTTAATCCCTATTTTACCACAACTTCTACATAAATATCTACATTTTCATACGCTGCTTTCCACTACATTTCTGTAGTATTAGCCTTTATTTATTATTCTATTTATTTTTATTTCATTTTTTTTATTTATTCATTTTATTATTTATTATGTATTTGATATTTTTATTTACTTATTTATTTTAACTATTTGTTTTTACTCATTTTTATAATTTCATTTATTTATCCTTTTATTTAAAAGTTGTCTTTCATACATTATAATACATTTTAATAGTTTCTCCTGATAAATGTCTCTCTGTGTATACACATATTTACACAGATATAGCTCCATCTCCATGAAATCCTGCAACATATCTGCACATTTCTCTACTTCTTTACATAAATCTCGCTCTGTATAATTCTGTATATCAGCTCTAGACTTAATTATGCAAAAAACAACAACAGCTTAAACACGTTAAAACACACAGTCACACAATCCTCTCTAAACTCACTAACGTGTCATTTATATTTAACACCAAATATGGCCGCCACAAACACAGAGAGCAGGCCTCACCAGCGACCAACCACTGCAGGAGGAGGAGGAAGAGCTCACAGTCGGACAGATGGACCCCTGTCCAGAAACTGCTGGGTCATTTAAAGAGAGGATGACACTGGTTATACTGGGAGAAAAGAGGGAGAGAGTCAGTGGGACAGATTGTTACCAACGCTACAGATTAGCATGTGGTCTCCGGCACAAAGCTGCAGATCAATAGTGACTGCTGCTCCGAGCGCAGCAGATGGTCCAGGACTGAAGCAAACCTGCAGCTTTACTCCCATCTTACAGCGAAAAGACCCAGGAGTCAGCAGAGGAGCTGCCGCTGGACTTTTATTTAGGAATTATCGCTTCTTTCTCTCGTTAATTATAACCTGAGACGACTCAGTGTCTCAAAAGGTCAAACTGAATGAGTGAAAATTCATCAAGTAAACTTTTAGTCACATTAAATGATATATTTCATGATGTTAACATTTAATAATAAATAACATCTTAAAAACTAACCTTAACACCCACTTTCTGTCTTACTATTTATTATTTTTATGGTCTTTCGTGGCTGTTTGTGTACAGCACTTTGTTTTCAGCTGTGGATGTTTTTAAAGTGCTTTACAAATAAATTTCTTTCATATCTAAAACCATGTTCTTGGCAAAGACACTGATATTTATAAACCTTAATTTAATATATAAAATAAAATACACTTCAAAATACATGAACATTAATTTTAAAGTTAATTTAAGTTAGTTTTTAATATATTTTAATTAAATAACCATGTTCTGGCCACTAAGCAAAAAATACAAAATATAGTTGATTTATTTTAAATATATAAATATAATAGAATAAAGTGAATTTTCCAGCCGGGGCAGGAGTATTATGGTTGGTTTTACCTCCAAAAATATAAAGACAAACAAATAAAAGCATTAAAACAGTTTTTTTGGTGCATATGCAGCCAACCCTCTGCTGTTTAAGTTTACAGTGGCTTATTGATCAATTGATTAATTGCATGGATTATTAATAAAATAATGCAGCTTAAAGAAAATGCGATTAAACCAGCAGTTTTTCCTGACAGCTGTCTTATAAATGTTCAGAAATGAAGCAGGAATGCAACAAATGTGACCTGATTCGTGTCATTTGCGTCTGACAGAAGATAAGCAGGCTAATGATTAGCTCACAGTGAGCTACTGTGATGTCACCGAGCTGCACAAACAACACTGTGACAAACTGCTGCTTCTGTCTGCTTTACATGGTGAAAACCAAACTGCACATCAGGTCATATTATCCTTCAGGTAAAAGCACCATTTCCTGTTTCTTTTCCATGTAAATAAACTATAGATTTTTTTGAGCCATTTGAAAGGTTTATATTTTCACTAAGAGCCTCTGTGGCTGTCCCTCAGAGTTTACAATTAATCAATCAATAAAAGTTTATCCATACATTACCGTTCATGCAGGTTAGTGAACGTCACAAATTACAAAACAATTAAAAGCAACAATATAAGAGTAAATGTTGGTCTTTTCACTGAATTTGACAGTAAAATGTCTAAATTATTCTTTAAATAAACTTTCTTACTGTTACAGAGCATAAATATTGAACTATGGTGCCTTTTTTTCCTCAATGATCAAGATGTGATAAGCCTCCATATTGACTATAAACTCTGTCACTACTTCCTCCTCTTCCTCCTCCTCCTCCTCCTCTTCCTCCTCTTCCTCCTCCCACTGCAGCTGCTCCTTTACAGTCTCCTTCCTGTCCATTTCAGCCATTACCTCATCCCTCCTTTCCTCCTTTCCTCCACCTCCACCTGTTCCTCCTACAGGACATTTCTTCCTACATCTCTTCATTTTTCTTTCTCGTCGTCTCTTCCCCTCCTCCTCTTCCTCCTCTTCCTCTATTATTATTAATATTAATATAATTATTAGTGCTTATTCTATAATTCAAATATTGTGGTTTTATTGTTTTTTTTTATTTATAACTTGCTTATGATGCTCTAACAAGTAAATTTCCTTCCGGTGGAGCATCAATAAAAAAAAATCTACTCTATCGTTTTCCACGCTTTCAACTTAGATAGATAGATAGATAGATAGATAGACAGATAGATAGATAGATATATACACAGACAGATAGATAGATAGATAGATAGATAGATAGATAGATAGATAGATAGATAGATAGATATATACACAGACAGATAGATAGATAGATAGATAGATAGATAGATAGATAGATACACAGACAGATAGATAGACAGACAGACAGATAGATAGATAGATAGATAGATAGATAGATAGATAGATAGATAGATAGATAGATAGATACACAGACAGATAGATAGACAGACAGATAGATAGATAGATAGATAGATAGATAGATAGATAGATAGATACACAGACAGATAGATAGACAGACAGATAGATAGATAGATAGATAGATAGATAGATAGATAGATAGATAGATAGATAGATAGATAGATAGATAGACCCCCCTCTCTCTCTCTTTCACAGCTGATCAAAAGGAGAAAATGGGTCAGGCTTCTGTTCTTCTGTCCTTAATTACACAACAGTGTTTAAACAAAGCAACATCTGCCCAGCTCCTCATCCTGCTCCTCCTCCTCCTGCTCCTCCTCCTCCTCATCTCCTCCTCTTCTAGCTCCTCATCCTGCTCCTCCTCCTCCTCCTCCTCCTGCTCCTCCTCCTCCTCATCTCCTCCTCTTCCAGCTCCTCATCCTGCTCCTCCTCCTCCTCCTCCTCCTGCTCCTCCTCCTCCTCATCTCCTCCTCTTCCAGCTCCTCATCCTGCTCCTCCTCCTCCTCCTCCTCCTGCTCCTCCTCCTCCTCATCTCCTCCTCTTCCAGCTCCTCATCCTGCTCCTCCTCCTCCTCCTCCTCATCTCCTCCTCTTCCAGCTCCTCATCCTGCTCCTCCTCCTCCTCATCCTGCTCCTCCTCCTCCTCATCTCCTCCTCTTCCAGCTCCTCCACCATCTCTTCTGCTTTTTACATATAGTTTAATTAGCATTTCCCTTAAAGAAGTGTAGTACTTGGCTCATTTAGTTCAGTCTAAATCAGTGCATGCATATTTATATTTAGTTAGCACTCAGCAGGTCAGCTGAACATGAAACACTTTGCTTCTGGCAAGACTACAGCTCAATAGATATGGAGTTTCCAGTAATAATTTAGTAATAAATTAATATTTGCTGAGGGTTTAATGAAACTTTCCTCCCTTTAATTAGTGGAAAATGTCATATTTCATAACTAGAAGCAGATATTATTATTAGGAAATTACCTGTGCTTTTGCAGGAATGCACAATGCCAACATGTTTGTTCCATCAAAACTGTGCAAAAACTGTTTTTATCCTAGTTCGAGCTCTTTGAAGGGATGCACACATCTTTGTTTTAGTTATTAAATATTTTTTTGGTTCTTATTTACGTCTGTTGCCTCAGTTGGAGACACCATCAACTAATCAATTTTGACAAACAAAATTGCCACAAAATGACCACACAACAATTTGGTCTGAGTATTAGGTTGGAAAAAACAGACTCCACCAAATAAAAAAAAAAAATCAATAAAAAAAAAAATCTGAAAGGTAACCACAGCTATATCAGGATAAATACATCAAGGACCACCTGTTTGACTCATTAATTACAGAAAATTATTTCTTTTATGATTGAAAAGAATAAAAATCAGGGTTTTTGATGTTATTGTTATGATTGTTCTTGTGTTTTATTAGTTTATGATGCTAAAGGCGGAATAATTATTAGTAATTAAATATAAAATAAGTGTTTTTGTTTTTGCCTCGACTCTTATTATTTCACGTTGATGGAGAGAGAGAGAAAGAGAGATAGAGGGAGAGAAAGAGAGATAGAGAGAGAGAGAGAGCAGCCATTTGTCCTTGGAAGTGTAATGAATTGTAAAGTGAACCAGCTACAGGCCATAATGCTCTTTCAATGCAGCTCCCACGCTCATGGCTCCACCCAGAGACTGTCGATATCCTCCCAACACATCATTTACACTCAGCAGTGTGCACTCAACACTGAGAGCTGCACAGCTGCAAACATCTGCAAACATCAGTGTGTGTGTCGGGGCTTCACTGTGTTATTCTGGAATGAATATATGTCTCATCATGTGTATCTCATTTAATGCCGTGTCATAAGTATTCTCATGTCATTTCACGTCATCTCACATTGTTTCATGTTATCGCACTTCATCTCATACATCTGACATCATCTCATATCATCTCACGTCATCTCATATTATTTCAGTCTATCTCATGTTTTTCACATCATCTCATATCATCTACCAGCATCTCACATCACGTCATGTGGTGTCACTGCACATCATCTGACATCATCTCACATCATGTCATCTCATCTCATGTCACCTCATCTCATGTTATCTCATCTCATCTCACATCATGTCCTCTCACGCCATCTCATGTCATCTTGCATCATTCCATCTCATGTCACCTCATCTCATCTCACATCATGTCACCTCATCTCATGTTTTCTCATATCATCTCAAATCATGTCATCTCATCTCATGTTTTCTCATATCATCTCAAATCATGTCATCTCATGTCACATCATGTCACCTCATCTCATGTCATCTCTTCTCATCTCACATCATGTCCTCTCATGTCATCTCATCTCACATCATGTCATCTCACATCATGTCATCTCATGTCATCTCATCTCACATCATGTCATCTCACATCATGTCATCTCACATCATGTCATCTCATGTCATCTCATCTCACATCATGTCATCTCACATCATGTCATCTCATGTCATGTCATCTCATCTCATGTCATCTCATGTCATTTCATCACATCTTGCATCATGTCATCTCATGTCACTTCATCTTATGTCATCTCACATCATGTCATTTCATCTCATCTCACATCATGTCATCTCACATCATGTCATCTCATCACATGTCATCTCATGTCATGTCACATCATGTCATGTCATCTCATGTCATGTCACATCATGTCATCTCATCTCATGTCATGTCATGTCATCTCATGTCATGTCATGTCATCTCATGTCATCTCATCTCATCTCATGTCACATCATGTCATCTCACATCATGTCATCTCATCAGATGTCATCTCATCTCATGTCATTTCATCACATCTTGCATCATGTCATCTCATGTCACTTCATCTCATATCATCTCACATCATGTCATTTCATCTCATCTCACATCATGTCATCTCACATCATGTCATCTCATCACATGTCATCTCATGTCATGTCATCTCATGTCATGCCACATCATGTCATCTCATCTCACATCATGTCATCTCATCACATGTCATCTCATGTCATGTCATCTCATGTCATGCCACATCATGTCATCTCATCTCACATCATGTCATCTCATCACATGTCATCTCATGTCATGTCATCTCATGTCATGTCATGTCACATCATGTCATCTCATCTCATCTCATGTCATGTCATGTCATCTCATCTCATCTCATGTCATGTCATCTCATGTCATCTCACATCATGTCATCTCACCCCATTTCATGTGTGTGGAGGCATCTTTAGCATCAGTCAGTGATGCTTTCCACGCTTTCAACAAACACAACTGTAAACCAACCCCAGCATTTCTTCACAGGTCAGAAGGTTAACATCAGCCATGCCAATATTCTAAACCTAATCTGTGAAAATTTCTAAACCTGTGAAAATAGATGTTTATTTTGAAAGGGCTCTATGAATGTAACAAGTATATACTGACGTATACTGAAGGGCACTGAGCAAGAAGTAACAGTTTTTGACATTTGAGTGAAACTGTCGACTTGAAAAGGTAAAAAAATGTCGTCGGTGTTGAGGGAGGCTTTGTTGTCTGTCACAGTAGTTCTGGGTTTATCATGTGTCGCTTTATTTTATCTCAACAATCAGAGGCAGCAGGTGATGAGATGAGAGTTGAGATGAGATCAAATTTTAATGATCCCTGTGGGCAAATTGCTTCTGTGCTGCAGCAGCAGAGAAGAAAACCAGCATCCTCTGCTTGAGTCCTGTTTCACACAGTGAAAGTGAATATCTGCAACACGTTCATCATTTTCCTGAAACTCTTTAAGTAGATCACACCTCGTCGTGATTTTACTGCAAAACTAGTGTTGTGTAGGTCAATTTTCAATGTGATTTTCTGTGATTTATTTGTTATCTTTCCTTTTTTTCTTTTCCTGTTGTTTTATAATTAAAGGTGCTAAAATGTGTAAGTTGGAAGCATTTCTATTTCTCCTTGAAATATAAATTATCCATATTATATTTATAAAGAAAAGGATATTGAAATACAGGAGGATAAATAATTAATTTTACAACATAAAATGTTCAAGAAGCAGTTCCACATGGTCCATTTAGTGATTGCCCTGGAGCTTTTGGTCACATCTCATGATCTTCATCAGCAGATGGGATTGTAGATGTTAAATTGCATTTTTTTTATATATTAAATATCATTTGACTGCTTTTATTTGTTGTCTGAGGTTGAAATATGCTACAAGCTGTACGATAAATGACACATCCACACAGTGATGTATGTTCAGTCAGTTTAAATTATGATTTTAATGTAGAGAAAATAAATGTGAGACTCAAACAGAGATTTGCTTTGTTACAGACCCAGAAAAGTTACCAGTCTCATCATGGCATATGTGGCCTATACTTTGTAGAAAATAGTTTTAAGCGTTTAAGTGGATAATCAATATTTTGCAATCTATCTCCACTAATTGTGTCTTAAATTGTTACATCTTTTTTTATAGGAGAAAATAAAAGGTGCAAAAACACTGCATTTAATTGTTTTAATTACGTCACAAAAACTTTTTTTAATCAATAAAAAATATTAATAATTAAATAAAAATAACGTATTATTATTATTAAATTATTTTGTATTTTTATTGTTATTTTACATTTTATTTTAATAGTTTAATATTTCATATTATTATTATTATTATTATTATTATTATTATTATTATTGTTGTTGTTGTTGGTAGTGTTACTGTCATTGCCACACATTTTTTTTTTGTCTAGCCTGCTCTTAAACATAGTGACCTGGTCATTTTTGACCCTAATACAACACAAGGGTCAAGTCACTGTAACAGCTTATTAGCATCCTTCAAGCTACACATGGATGATGTTTTTTTATATACAGTATATATAATCCATCTGAGAGCAGCTTCCCTCTCCACACCTCCAGGTCTCTGTAAGGCTATCAGCCTCTCTGATTGGCCCGCAGCCCCGTCACTCAGCCCGGTGACGCCCCTCCAGCCCAGCCCGCTGCCCCTCTCCTCCTCCCCGCAGCAGGTTCGGTTGAGCGGCCGGCTAGGGGACCGTGGACAGCTCCCGTCTGAGCAGCAGAGTAACGCAGGAGGAGGAGAGGGCTGGATATGGGGGAGCCACCGCACAGGCCCGCACGATCGAGATAAAAAACAACACTGTTTTTAATGTGCACCTACCGGGGAAAATACACAAAGACACCGAGCTGGAGAGGCCTTAGGAGGACGGGGAAACAGCCGAGGAAGTGAAGGGAAACCCGGGGAATACTACTGACCCATCCCGGCGCATCAGGGGGAGAAGCGCGGAGAGAAAGGAGGACAAGAAGGAGACGTGATTCCGCTCGACCTGATGGACTGAGAGGACAGATGAATGAAGACTGCCTACACTAACGCCTATCGATGCCTGGCCAAGGACCTGGACGCGTATGCCATGAACACGGACATGACGATGGACGGCATCGGCAGCCTGCATGGCGGGGTGGCCGTGGGCTCCGTGGTCCCTGATGTGGAGCTGATGAGCGGCCACAGCCCGCACCACGGCCGCGGGAGCTCGTCGGGGGGACACGGGGCGGCGGCGGCAGCGGCGGCCACCCTGCGGATACACCAGGACCTGGCCGCCGCCGCCGCGTCATCCCGCTCCGCCATGGTGTCCGGCATGGCCACGATACTGGACGGCAGCGGGGAGTACCGGCCGGAGCTGTCGCTGCCGCTGCACCACGCCATGAGCGTGCCCTGCGACACGTCCTCTCCCGGGATGGGGATGAGCGGCACCTACACCACCTTAACCCCGCTGCAGCCGCTGCCTCCCATCTCCACCGTGTCGGACAAGTTTCACCACCACCACCACCATCACCACCACCAGCGGCTCTCCGGGAACGTGAGCGGGAGCTTCACCCTGATGCGGGACGAGCGGGGGCTGCCGGGCATGAACAACCTCTACAGCCCCTACCACAAGGACCACATGTCCGGGATGGGTCAGAGCCTTTCCCCGGTGCTGGGTAACGGTCTGGGCTCCATACACAACACCCAGCAGGGTCTTCACAATTATGGCACCACGACGCACGGAGGCCACGACAAGATGCTGAACTTCGACGCGCACCACACCGCCTCCATGCTGGCCAGAGGGGACCACCACCAGCACCGAGGCCTCGGTGGCCCCGCGGGCGGGATGATGCCGCACCTGAACGGGATGCACCACCCGGGGCACCCGGCCGTGTCCTCGGCTGGCCACCACCCCCACCCCCACCTCCAGTCTCCATCCCACGGGCCCGTGTTGGCTTCCACCCGGGAAAGACCGCCCTCCTCCTCGGGGACGCAGGGGGTGAACAGCTCGGGGCAGCTGGAGGAAATCAACACCAAGGAGGTTGCGCAGAGGATCACGGCGGAGCTGAAGAGGTACAGCATCCCCCAGGCCATCTTCGCCCAGAGGGTGCTGTGCCGCTCCCAGGGGACCCTGTCGGACCTCCTGAGGAACCCCAAACCCTGGAGTAAACTAAAGTCAGGCCGGGAGACCTTCAGGAGGATGTGGAAGTGGCTGCAGGAGCCCGAGTTTCAGAGGATGTCGGCCCTCAGACTGGCAGGTAAGAGAGCAACAAACATGCTGCTGTTTGGGACAAGAAGAGGAATTAAACCAAAAAAAATCTAAATTTTTCCCCCACTGTCACTTTTCATGTTTGCTGGCTTTGTTTTGGTGTTTCCTCGTGGCTCCCTTTTTTCCTGCACTCTAATTTAACATTTATTTACAAGCACCGGTGTTATTATTACCATTATTGATCAATAACAAAAAGAAATCGATAGGAAATGACAAGGTCACTCACGGGATTTCCCTCCAACAGCCTCCTCTCTCTGTGCAGGAACCCAGATTTGTATTTTCCTTTTCCCTGCATGTCAGAGGGAAATCACTGGACATCACCTCATCATGCTGCTCTAAATCCTGACCCCAGTTAAGGCTTAGAAATAAAAAAAAAATAAGAAAAGGTGATTAGAAAGATTTTTAAATAATTACTTGGACATTTTGCACAACATTTAGGAAATATTTCATCTATTAAACATGTTTATACATTCAGTGGCACTTTGCTTTGATTTTGTAGCTCTCATAAAGGCTGGGTGTGCTGCTGCTGGAAGCAGGGAGAGCGGTGAGAGGAAGCACTGGTCCGAGGAGGATTTATGTTTGATTGTGATCAGAGGGACTGTGACATGAAGGGTTTGTGGGATCGGTGGGTTTGGTGCCCCCTCTAGTGAGGAACCTGGTTTCCGTCCCAACAACAAGCCTCTATTGTGTGCAGCAGGTCTGAGTCTGGATCCTGCTCAGGTCTCCAGGTTTGATGTTGCTGTGGGGTTTAGTTTTTCTGTGGTGACTTTAATGTCAGATTTGACCACATTTCATGGATTTAACAGAGGTGTTTTTATGGTAACGTCAAAGCCTGACATCACAGGAAGGAAGAGTCTGCAGAAAGAACCTCACATTCAGCTGAATTATTGTTCCCAGACGCCTTCATCTGGTGGTTTTTCAGACATATGCTAAGAAAATACAATCAACTTAAAAAGCAAATTAAAATAAAACAGGAGGAGGAGGTGTGTGCAGGTTAAATAAATCAGTGCTTTTGGAAGCTGAACTGAAGACAATCAAATATGAGACATTTTTCCAAAATAATGTTGTATGTTTTTTTTAGAAGCAGGAGAAGCTTTTCAACCCATAAATGATCAGTCTCAACCCTTCAGTTTGCACTGTGAGAAACTTGATGTTATTTGCTCATAAAACTTTGAATGCATGTGTTGTAAGAGGAGAGCTGCCTCAGGATATTTTCAAATATTTTTTTACAAGAAATTTAAAGCTTCATAATCACAGTTTGACAGAAACAGATTCAGTGTGCACAACTCTCAGACTCCTTATTTTGGGCACGTTTTGTATAATTTATTACAGTATCAGAGGATTGAATGTGCATTTTCAGAAGCAGCTTTATTTCTCTCTGGCTGCCAGCAGATTTGAAGGTTTAAATATGGATAAAGTGTTACTGAGATTAAAGGGTCTTTATGGAAAATGCTGCTAATTAGCAGGCTGGTTACAAGATGTATAACAAAAAAACAGTAAATTAAACTAATTTTGAAAAAGGATTAAATGCTGCTTTATGGGCTGAGAAAATCCTTGCACTTGTCTGAAAAAAGTTATTAAATCAAATTAAATTATTTTCTATTTCGTGGACATTTTTTGGGGATACATGGTTTTAAATGGACAAGTGTTACTGTAAACTTTATTTAATGATATTTGTTGCTGTAATAGTAAATTATTCTGGTGAAATAAAGCTAATTAAAATTGAAACAGATGAATTTAACACTGGGACACATGATGAGAATCATGCATTTTATCAAAAACGACAACATATAGAAAATGATTTAAAAACAGAATAAAACTGTTAAAAGTTTAATAGACACAATCCATGTTTACAGAGCACCCTACCACTCCTAAAATATTGCTAAATGAACAGTAATTATGATTTATTTCAAATGATTATAGTAACTCTCCATTCCAATCCAAATGTATTTATTTTAAATAAACACCAGGTTTCCAAAGTGCTGCACATTAAAACAAACACAACGAATAAATAAGTATAATAAAAATCACAATAAAATAAATATGTGTATCAATCATTTTACTGTAATTATAAATAAAAAAAAAGATTTAGCAAATAAGTGAGTGTATGTTTTATATGTAAATGTACACTGAATGATAAATTGATAACTATAATATTTTTATATGACTTTTCAAAATGATCCATATTTCTTATAGTGAATATAAACAAACAGCTGTACACAATATGCTAACAAACTTTTTTTTTTTTTTTTTTTTTTTTTAAATATACATCAAGTCTTTTTTTCTGACAGGAACTTTTTATAAACCCATTTTTATTTCCTACCATATATCTCTCTAAATATCTCCACATTCACCCTTTATCCACCTCACTGTGTCTGTGATATTTTCATCGTGACTTTATGGAGAAAGATATTATATGTATCATGGTTTCATGTGGTGTATTTCTCATATTTGGCTGCATCATATTCCAGTGTGTTCCTGTGATCTCTGCTCACTTTCAAACTCGTCTATTGTGGCTCTGTTTGTGGTGTAAAATTCAACCTTATCAGGATAAATCATGTTTTCTGTTCTTTTTTAATTAGCCTAGACTCGTTCAGGGAGGATCTGGTCCAGCTCGTATTTAACATATTTTAAACGTGCTCAGGTTGTTTCATTCGAGGCTCTTTGATTTTCAGGGATGGTATTTGACAATATATGTTAAAGAGGAAATGACATGAGTGGCGGAGGGCAGGGGAGCGTTCAAATGTGCTGTCAGACAGAAAGAAAAACACTCACTGGCTGCTGATACTGTTTTCTTCTTCCAGCATCCATGAATCAACCCTGAAACGACACTGACTAGATTATTTAAAGGACATAAATACCATACTTCTTGCTAGCAAAATGAGCAAACTGTAAATAGAGAGGTTGTTTAGTTTAGCTCAGGGATCCCAAATCTTAATTTGCACCAAACACCGGAATAATCATGGAAAAAAAAATTAGATTGTCAATTTTACTAGCCATTTTTAACCTGGATTTAGAGGCAAACAAAGGCTTATTTCAGCAGAATACTGTATTTTTCCCACTGCAACACTATATTTATATTTTTCTCAAGGGGAAAAATAAAACTAAAATTATTATTTTGAAAATATTTCAAGGCCTGGTAGTGTCGGGTTCAAGGATTGGTATCGGTCTGGGGTTGGGAATCGTCAGTATAGCTGATTCACTGATGCGTTATTTGTTTAGGTTTGTGCAAAGGACAACTTTTTTCCATTCAGGAAATTATCAAACTACAAAGCTGGTTAGTTGGTGCAGAGAAGTACCTCATGGTACAATACTGTCACAATACTTTGCCCACGATAATGATAATATCGCGATACAGCGATAATTGATATATTGTAATAAATTCTTATATTAAGAAATTAAAAATCAATATTATATTGAAAGAAAAAGTAGTACAATATATTATTGTTTATTGCCATATCAATATATTTTCCCCAGCTCTAGTTGGTGGTCAGTCAGAGGCTGGAGATTTATGTTTATATTCAAGAATTTTAATCACTTCACTCCTGAATTTTGATCAATGTCTCAACAGAACAAAGACGGGACAGTTAACACACTTAGCAAAAGACTGGAAGCACTACTGGTAACAACATTTTTGGAGTTCTTGAGGGTTTTTTTTGACGGCATTGGGTGAACAGTTTCTTTAGGCGACACACACTGGACCTCTGTCATGAAACTCAGACAGCCTCGACGTTGAAGATATGCCTATAAGAGCAGAAATACAGCTTGACTCTGGAAGTCTAACTGGTATTTCCACAGAGAATGGGTCAATATCGTTCAGGTTGTCGTGGAAACGCTCCTTGCAGCATCTTCCTACTCATTTCGTTTTCGCAAGGCGTTACATTTTGCTCATTTCTGCTCTCTTCCTTCCCTCCGTGGTGACTTTAAAACGATTGTTACGAACAGAGCGAGCCTCAATTCCTGGATCAACGACGCTACGAGCAGCCAATAGAGCTGAGGTCAAAGGTCAGAGCTGCAGCACTCAGACAATAGATGGAGCAAATAGTCCCCTGACCCTGAGACGAGCCCAGAGGACGAGGAGGAGCAGGCTTATTTTTGCTCTTACATTATCCACGTTCACGTTCAGTACGTTCACAACGATGAAAAACAGTGTGGTAAATGTTCCTCTTTCAGTCTCTAAATGATTCTCTTAATATAGACCTGCTTTGAGCTGAAATAATTAGTCGATCGCCCAAAAAGGGAAAATTGTTTTGTCCATTTTGCTTTTTTTATGACAGCTAACTGCTTGTTTTGGACTATTGGTCGGACATATTGAGACATTCAAAGACGACAAATTGAATTTTTGGAAACCTCAGAAATCATTTTATTCACCAAACAATTATTCAATAATTAAAATAGCCAGTATTTACAGCCCTACTGCTTCATAATAAGAACAATCAGAACAAAATATGTGGTAAGGAAAGTTCAGTTAACCTTTACAGAGAAAATGGGACAGAGGAGGAAAAGGTGGCTGAAGCATTTTAAGGTGACATTAAAGAAAAGGTCACTTTTTCAGTTCTTGTTCCAACCACAAACTGTGAAATGAAAGCAGTCAGTATTTCAGTGTCACTGTGAAAGGATACTTTTCAAATGATGGTTTTGAACATTAAAGCACATAAACATACAAGGATGAAAGTGAAAATGAGAAGCATATTCAAGTGCAACTGTGAGTGAAATGATATGAATATGATAAGAAGAGAAATCAACTAATATTACAGAAATAAACAGCCAGCAGAGTCTAAAAGGTCAAAATAACAAACCAAGTAAAAACTCATTTTATTCAGCAACACTGATTGTTGAATGAGGATCAGGAGTAATGCATCATTTTTGATGGAAGTAATATTATTTTGTAAAGAACTACAGTAATCTAGGCATGAAGACACAAAAGCATAGAATAATTTTTCACCACTTTAAATGGTATAAAATCACTGATTTTATCTGAATAATAAATAAAGTTTGTTTGTTGTATGAAAATAGAGACAGTGTCTTTCCAGTTAATTTATTTTTAAATCACTGCACAGCAATGCAACTATTTTGTTTTGCTTATGGACAAGCGTACAGTTCAACAAACTGCATGGATATTACACAAATAAATGATTCACATTTATTTGGGTATAAATATAACTTTCTCTTGATGGATATCGATCTACGTCCATCCCTACGATTAAAATAAAATTCTTTCCACCTGAATTTATTTTGTGAAAATGTTGACCTGTGAAATGAAGCCTTAGAATCCATCAAACTGCTCCAGGTTGTACTGAACATTTTTGGGGCAGAGTTTTACCTTAATTTAATTTAAGATTGATTTTTTTCAGAATCCAGGCAGTCATTTAATTTATTTAGATTTCTAAGATGATCATGTGACCTACAGCGTGGTGTCGTCTGCATAGAAGTGAAAGCTAAATAGAACTGTTCTTGTCCTGTGGTTCTTTAATAGAAATTTTATTGAAATCAGAATTGAATTTGCTTATTGGCATGAACACAAATACACTATATGGTCAAAGGTGGATACACCTGTCTGTATATATTTGTATACCTGGTCTGGAACATTTTAGCCCCCCAGACCTGCTGTTAACTCTTTGAGTGCCAGCCGTTTTATAAAACAGAAAGTGTTTTGTTCCAGTGTTTTTGTCCATTTTGAGTCATATTTCTAGACCCACAGAATATTTTGTACTATATCTCTGAAAACACTGAATAGCTCAAATGAAAGAAGAGACTCTCTATTTCATCATGAAAAAAATGTTTGTTTTTATCTTGTTCCATTCTTGTTTTATCAGAGGTAGAGTAGAGGACACTTTCACCAAAATCAACACTTTTTGTCCAGATTCTGTTTGTTTTGCTCTCTAATCTCGATCGTCTCCACTTCCTGTTTTGATCTCTGTGGTGTATACCGTCTCTTTATGCTCTGACTACATCTCCCAGAAGCCCCAACATTACTCACAGGCTGTGTGAGAGCGCCCTCTTGTGTCTGCTGCTGAAAAACTACTTTGACGTACAGTATATGTACATTAATGGCACTCAAAGAGTTAATGTGCTCCCAGAATTAAACCAATCAGAGCATTATAGGTCTTTGAACAAATATTAGTGTTAAACTCACTGCTTCTGTGTCGACTTATAAGGTCAACAATGGGATAAATCCATCAGTCACTGCTGATTGTTAGAGCGAAACAAAACAATCCCTGCAGCCCCAAACCCAAACTTAATGATCATGGTTCTGGAGATCACATGTTTAATGTTTGGAGGATTTCTGCCAGTCATGATGTTTTTAGGAAACTGGCTGCTTGTCAGACAGAATGAAAATATGCACATCACCATGGTAACAGAAACACAGCTTTTGCCTCCTCTTCCTCAGTCTTTATCTTTGTCTCTCCATCCACCCTCGGTCCTCTCTCTTTCTCTTTTGGGGGGAGGTATTATGTGATCGTCGAGGGAATTCAACACAAGAGCAGAGGCAGCAGCGGCCCGATGAATTATTGATGGGAATCTCGGCGTGACCCGCCTCGGTCTGCTCACTTTGCTTCTTCTTCACCTCGCAGCCGGGTTAACCAAGCAAAATGGAGGGAGGGAAGGAGGGAGGGAGGCAGAGGAGGAGTCCATTGTTTGGTTGGAGGAAGCTAACTGAGTGAATTATGGCTGGAAGGACGACGATGCTCAAATCAGTGTTGGGATAGAATAGATCACAGAAAAGCTGTCGTCATGGTCGGTGAAAACAGGAAGGACTCTAATAGTTTGCATGGTTGATTCAATGTAATGTACATTTTCACATCCAACAGTGTTTCACACCCAAAGCCTTGGAGAAAAATATCATGAGCAGCTTTGAGGTGTTTTTTTCATGTTTTTAGCTGCATTATAGGCAAATCTTCCAATATTTTAGACTTTAAATAGGCACAGAATGCTCATTAAAATAATCACGTCATTGCTGTTTCTCCATGGTGCTTGTTGACTTTAAACCACACAGAGTATCATCACATTTAGCCTGTTATATCCTGCAGGATGCTGAGCAGAACGACAACAGTCCACTTAGAGTCAAATCGTGCTGAAAATCTGAATGACTGAACCGAAATATTTTCCATTTTACGCATCCTGCTGCAAGCAGACACAGTGCATTATTTATGAGCCCGGCCCTGCTTTATGGCACAGATTACCAGCACAGTTACTGTGTGTGTGTGTGTGTGTGTGTGTGTGTGTGTGTGTGTGTGTGTGTTTTTGGCTGTGGGAATACAGTTTGTGTCAGTTTTTCAGGGTTTCTGTCCTGACCTCCTGTGTTTTTCGCAGGCTGCTATTGATCTGTAATAATGGATTTCAGGCTGCTGAGAGGACACTTTTGATGTTTGTTTGTGTGTTGTAAGCGTGAGAAGATTTGACAGGTCGTGTTTTCGCCGTCCTGTCCTGTGCGTGGAAACTGAGACATGATGAAGTCTCCTTACAGGTGTTTGCTGTTAAAACTGTTGTGGCTGCAGAGGGCTGGTGACTGATGATGTCTGGATGAGGACTGTGAAATAAATCTGGAGCTGTGGAGTTAGACAACAGGATCATCATGTCTGCTGCACATTAGTTAGCTGTTAGCTGCTACTAGCACCTGTGTTTTCAACACAATGACTAATGTCCAGGAATCGCTTTTGTTGGTCAATGACCGATAACACACAAGACTTCCAACTGGTGTTAACATGGAGCTCCATTTTAAAGCTCCTTTTTCTCTGCCATTGTTCCTACAGAACAGATTCTCCTGCTAACTATTATTATTTCTGCAGAGGAGTGTGCTGGATATTCCTAGAAACAGTTGGGAGGAGGGAGGACAGGAGGAGACATGAAGGCATCTGATTGGTTCTTTCCATTTGGACAGAGTGTCAGTTGATTGGTCAGAGTTTTTACAGTCCTGTAGCTGCCACAGAGGTCTGATTCTTGTCCTTCCTTTCCTGAACACATCATGTATTGAAGGAACATTTCACCAACTAGAACAAAAAATGTTTCTGAGCAGAATAACAGACTGTATAGCTTTAAATGTTGGTTGGTCGATCCCCGACTTCTGCTGTCTGCATGTTGGAATGTCCTTGAGCCAAACACTGAACCCTAAGTTCTTCCCCATGCTCTTTACAACAGCCCACTGCACCTGAAACAGGCTAATCTTAACTTTAAAAACAGGTAGGTAGGTGTAAATGCACTTACGCACATGCATTTATTATTTAATAAATTTACATCTCAGATCCTCCAACTCTGTCCTTTTGAGAAGACTCGAGCTTCTTTTGCAGAGGAAATACAAGTGAAACTTCAACATGATAAGATGGGAGCTAGCCGGCAATGTTCGACTAGTTAGCAATGCTTGCTAACTCTCAGTCGCATGACCCTCGCCTTGCCCACCTCCCTTGATATATTAGGATCTGATCTCCATGCAGGCAGGAGAAGACAACGGAAGAAGACATGAACATCAGCTGGACATGCAAATGTCAACTTTGCACAGAGAGACTCTGCAAAGCTCCAGATTTATCTATGAAATTTATAAGCTCCTAACATCGGCCTCGTGTTCAGACCCTTTGCAACCTTCACTGTAGCTCCCAATAAGAAAATCAGAGGAATGGTGTAGTGATTTTTTGTTAAATCTGTCCACACCAATTATGGCGCCCGGCGGTGTTGGAGGGGCTGGAAGTGTTGGCCGGGGCCGACTGAGCGGCTCGAGTTCAGGGGAGAAAATGGTCCTGTCGCCGCTTTATTACGGCGGTCAAATCAAACGTGACACCTGGACTCTGAGCTCATCGAGGCCGAGCGTTCGGAGAATTCACACCACGGAGAATAAGTGTATGACTCTGCATCACGCTTTAAAGACTACAGCAGGTTTTTTTTCCCCTGTGCATTCTGAAAGCAGTGCATTAGTGGTAATATCTCACCGCTGTGGTGTTGTTTTAAAAACCTGTCTTTCTCAAATTAAAGAATACATTTCCCATCAGTCCTGTTGTTTTGTGTCTCAGGTCCAATCAATACTGGAGACAATGTAGGTCAGACCTGAGCTGGGATGGAGGTGGAGCATCTGAAGAAGCAAAAATGTGTCGTTTAATTTCATTTATTCGTGTTGGTATGAGACACCTTTAACCAGACTGAGCAAACTGAACGTCACCAACCAATCCCATCAATTCCTCTCCGTCTGTTTGTTTGTTCCTCCTGGTTTTTACATCTTCTTCCTATTAAATTCTCCGTCCCTCACTCTTCCTCTCCCTGGTTTCCTCCCTCTGCTTCATTAGTATTGGTGTCGCAGCGCTGCTGAAATAACTCTGTCCAGAGGCGTAATGAACGACGACAGGCTGGACGGAGCCGCCAGGCTTTATGGTGAAAGACAAACAGTGTTAAAGGGGAATAAACAAGAGCTCTGCTTTGACCTTGTGTCTCAACACAAAACCCCCTGTTTACCTCTGAGGATCAAAAAAATATATAATAAAAATATATAAATTCAAAATCACATTTGAATTCTACTGTAACGATTATGATTATTATAGCTTCTATTATGAGAGATTACTATTCGTGTTGATATATCAAATCAAAAGACTTTATTGCTCCACTTGGTGTTTAGTCAAATGTAAAAACAATAGTCAAGCTTAAACAAAAGAAAATAGAAAAGACATAAATAAAGTTTGGGAGAAAATAAGATAATATTTACAATAGTAAATAATCGTTAGTAAGTAATCGTTATTGCACAGAGAGGTAGTATGTATTAATAGTATGTAATATATAACAATGTAATGATGTATATATATATATATATATATATATATATATATATGTATAGCACTTGCAATATTTAAAATATTTTATATTTCTCTAACATGTCAGTTATTAATTTATATTAAATAAAATAATATGATCCCATAAAGATGGAAAATTAATGCATGTGCATTTAATATCCTGTATTATAACAATTATTAATAACATTATTGTTGTTATTACCAAGTAAATGTTACTAATAAATAATATTTAAAATTATAATAAATCATATCAATAATAATAATAATCCATCCATCCATTATCTACCGCTTATCCTCACATAGGATTAATAATAATAATAATAATAATAAGTTAAACTAAATACATTAAGAAATATATTGTTGTTAATAAAATATAAATGATAAAAAGTAATAATAAAAATAAAAAAAATAAAATAATGATAATATTTTATATTTATTATCGTTGCTGTTGTTATTGATAAGACAAACCAACAACGGTATAAAAATAAATGAATTATTATTGATAATAATAATAACGCTGTGGTTTTATGTGTTTATGCGTCTGCTCGCTGCCTCGGCTGACACTTCTCTCCATGTAAATGTGCTGATGGGTATCTATAGCCGATCAATACTCTGATGGTCAGATACTGAGACCGAACACAAACAAGGAAGTGGCTGCACGTTCTGTTTGTTGTCCTTCCTGTTGTTGTTTTTTTCACTGATTTTGGCTGTGTGTGTGTGTGTGTGTGTGTGTGTGTGTGTGTGTGTGTGTGTGTGAAACAGCAGTTTTGGGCTTCAGTGCGTGCTGATGGCTGATGTGGATCGATGGCTGTAATCCCGAGCAGATTAAAAGAGCATTAATACTGGCAACGATAACGTAAACGGTGCGGACCCAGATCTCCATTGATCTGCAGGAACCTGATCCAGACCAGTTCCTGGAAGAGATGGAGGAGGGGTGGAGCTGGCATTATACAACAGAGAGAGAGAAGCTCTATCTGAACAGATCATGACTTTAATGTGCTGGTTTATATGCACATGAATAACCGAGTATCTGTCAGACAATCCTGCAAAGTAAAGGTGGTACTGGTAGATTTAAAATCGTGTTTTGTGGCCAAACATCTTAACATTCAACTAATTTAAGAAGATGTGCGCATCTATGGAAACAAATAAGACATCATCACTGATCATTGAGATTTCTGTTTGAGTGAAAACATGTGCTCAAAGTTCAGAGTGAGTAAGTGTTCAGTGTCTGTAAAAACTGTAATTTCCTTCCACAGACACCAATTCCATAATAATAATAATAATGAATAATAATAATAATAAACAGTACATTTGGCTATAGACAGTGACTTAATAGACATTTATTTATGAATGAAATTTAAATTTAATATTGACAATTTTAATATTTTACTATAAAGAACAAGTGGCTGAGTTTATTTGTTCTGAATCCACTCCAGCTGCATGCATTCGAGCGCTGATCATGTCCTACGAACTCCAGATGTTGCTTTTTGACATCTTTCAACAATAAATTTTGGATCTGAAAATAAGAAATATGAGTAAAGTAAACAATAGTTTAAGAAAACTATGAGGATAACTTCAGTACAGTACAACGTGGATGAATGAAAAGTGCACAAATTTATCCAGAAATGTCAAATATGTTAACTAATAAGTTAAAAGAAGTGAGTTGCGCTTGTAAATATTGAAAAATATATTAAAATTCAAGCTTTTAAAATAGCAAATCAAGCTAAATTGAGAACAAAACAAATCCAGATGGCTGGTTTTTAAAGTAAAATATACAAATGCTATGAATTCCGTGGTGTTATCTTATATCCTGGTGATTGGTTCAACCAAGTTTGCTAAAGAGGCGTTATTTGTGAAATCATTTCCTCTAGCAGAGCAGTGATTTCTATAAGGAGGTGCAATATTAGCTAATAGTTTGAAATGCGTGTTTTTCCACAGGAAGTGGCTTGCTTTTTTATTTTCATGTGGATTTGTAGCTTTATAATTGATGATATTGGACGGTCAGGTTGTTCTTATTCCCTCCTCTCGCTCACCTGCTGCAGATTTGGTGGTGAAGGCATTAAAAGCTGCCGGTGTGATGCGGATCAGACAGATGGGTTTGAAGGGAATCCTCCTCTATTTGATTGCGCCACATAACTGGATTCATTAAGCTGAATCTGTCTGTTATTGGATTACGTTTCATATTGGATGGATGGCATCCAGTTGTAGATATTACAGCCTTTAACGGGGACAGGTTGGGCAGAAACAAACGCTGAAGATCAGGGATAGGAGAGAAAAGGTCAAACCAAATATACCTGTAGACATAATAAAATAAAGTGTGCGGACACTGCTCAATCTGTCGTCTCCGAGCTGCTTTTTATCTCTCAGAGCAGGAAACCACATCAAACACGGCTTTGGTTTGCCAGGATGTCTGCTTCTAGCTGCCCAGCCTCCTTATGATCAATCGCCGATTACAATACAACGTATTGATCGGTGAATATCATCTCCCCACCTGTGTTTGTTCTCTGAGAGACTGAGCGGCGATGGTTTCAGGCTGCCGAAAAACAGTGATAAGAAAAGGTACTGAGAGGCTGTTAACTCATCAACTATTAGTGATCTATCAGTGATGTCCAAACAGAGGCTCCCTCTGACTCACTGTCAACATTCAGCAGGTCAAAGGTCAGCGATTGTTTTCCCTGAAGAACTGTTTAACTTTCTCTCCTGAGACGACGCCATAAAACTTTTATTACACCTTCGTTTCAACCCTTTTTAACCGTTTGTTTTGATGGGATTTCACTTTCTATTTTTGGGGCGACCAATGGCTCCTTTAATGCTTTATGTGATGCAAACAGGAAGTAGAATTCCAGTAAATTACTGCTTCACACTCCGTCCTCGTATTCCCACCTACAAAACCTCACATATAGAATAGAATCCTTTCCAGGATCCAGGTTGGGATCCTTTATTGATCCCAACCTTGGAAATTATGTTGCAGCAACAGTGAGAAATGCAATGACAATATTAAAAAGAAATACAAAAGCGGTATCATGTACGCACATTTTGCATCAGAAAAGAGGAATGGAGATGGGGGAAAAAAACAATAAAACTTCTTTAATTGCACAAAAAGGTATAGTGTTAGTTTTTTTTTTAATTATCGCAACAAGCAACAAAAAATGCTGAATAGCTGGACAGAAAGCTGAAGAGAAACAGAGCGGAATGAGACAAAACGAGAGAAGACGATACAGAGAGAGAGGAGGATGACATCAAACTCCTCTGAGGCCGTTTCCTCATCAGCTCAGTGACATCACTGAGCCACCAGAGGCTCTGATTGGTCGAGTCGTTTCTCCTGGAAAACAACTGGAGATACATTACTGTGTGTGTGTGTGTGTGTGTGTGTGTGTGGTCAGTGAGACCTTTGTCCGGTGATGTCACCACAGACTGTGTGGACATACAGATTTTTCACTGATAAACCGTCTCTGTTCCTCTTTGTTCCCTCAGAATCTGATCCATCCATTTGTCTGTGCTGAGCCCTTAATGTCACACCAAACCCTTAAGTGGAGGCAGTAATAAGTAACTTTATTTATTAACATTAACGACTGAGTGGTTCTGTGAAAAATATCAAAACCAACAACTGTTTTTATGAATCGTTACTCAAAACAGGAGGAAACGGTGCATTCCTTAGGGACTATTTTCAGCGGCGGATTAATCCAGAGTTCCCATGGTTCCTTAAAAAGCCTTAAATGTCTTAAATTAAAATCTGGGTAATTAAGGTCTTAAATTCCGTAAATTTGCTGTAGGTATTACATTTTCAGATGGTGCGTTTCATGCCAATAGGAAAACACAGCATTCAGAGATTTACTGCAGTTTTTCACGTTATTTTGTTCACAAAGTTCACTTCTTTGTTCTTGAAAGTTATGAAATGAAAGTAGAAAAAATGAAGTGTTATGCCTTCAATTTATGTCCTTGTTACAACTGTTAAATGGCTGAAAAAAAATAAAATATTATTATCAGAGATTAATCGGTTATTGGATTTTTTTTATGTTTTTTTTTTTTTAAATATCAATATCAGCAAGCTCTACAATAAACTGACTATTTTCTAACAAAGAAATTGTTATGACATTTTTGGGTCTTAACTTATATTTGTTGAGGTCTTAAAAAGTATTAAATTTGACTTTGAAATGGTGCAAGAACCCTGTAGTCTCTAGTGAATGTTTGCAGCAGCAGGACAGTGTGTGTGTGTGTGTGTGTGTGTGTGTGGTGCTGCTTTAGCTTAATGCTAACTTTCACATGCTAACACGCTCACAACAACTTTCCTATGTTAGCAGGTACAATGTAAACTGTTTTCACTATCTTAGTTTAGTTTATTTCCTTCTCTTTTAACCGATCTCCTCCTGTTTTTATTCACTAACGGGGACGACACTTTGCGCCACTAAACCAGCTGTACTGTAATAATTTGGGTCAACTGTACCGTCAGTTTACAGATCACAGATCAGATTTTTAAGTGTCTGACAACATTACCTTTCTCTTATCTTTCCCTTTCTATTTGTTATTGTATCGTGTGACTTATTGTCAGAAGAAGAGTCAGGTTACAAAGAAGGTTTTCAATATCAATATTTAAGATGAATTCAACAATGTAGATGATAAAAATAACAAAAACTGTCCCCCAGTAGTCACTAAGACAAATAAATATGGGAGAAAAGGGTTCAGATCGAATAATAGTAAAGAAAAAATATCCTATCAGTGCTGTCACACAGTTTTATGAAAGGATAAATATCTGACAGATTCATTCATGGAGGGAGAAACAGAAACAGAGTCTTTAGTCTGTTCGTCCATTTCCGGTTATCGTCTGAACATGGAAGCATTGTGGTGCATTAAGCACACACACACACACACACACACACACACACACACACACACACACAGGCGTATAGTGGAGTGCTGAATGTGTGTCTCTGTATACTATCTGTGTGTGTGTGTGTGTGTGAGTTTAAGTGCTGAGACACGATGCATCAAGTGTGTTTTCCAGGCTGTCACGCTGAAGCATCTCATGAAGTCTGTAATGTACGGAAATGTTCCTTCTGTTCGTCCTACAGAGAGGAATATGGACTCTTTACAACCACGATTTCACACTTCATGATGCCATATGAGCATAAAAATGCAGGATTATAATAATAATGCATGTCTGGTTTAACCCAAACATCCTGTGATACAGCGTTTGTGCTGAATCCGTGTATCATTCGTTCATTCGTTTTTCAAAACAAACTGAAACTAAAAAAAACAAAATAATGACTCGTTTTCTCAGTGTTTGTTCCCAAAACCAAAATGAAAAAAATGAACTTTTTTTCTGATCTCATAGTTTGTGCACAGATGGAAAAAAGGATAATGGGTGTTTCCAGTGTTTCATCTAATTTGGATATTTTTTATTTGCAGAAAGTTATATACTGCTTTCCAGTCAGCCGCCTCTCACAAATTCATGGTCAAACGAGCTGCTCGTTGTTTTCCAGTGCTCAAATGACCGAAGAATAGTCATGTTTGTGCTCTCTGCAAGAGACTTTGACGATTATTACTCAAAAAGCACACAGTAAGAGTACTTCACAATATTTTTGGTAATACTCTGACATGCACTAAGTCCAAAAATAACAGTTTCATGCAGAACTTATGGCAAAAATCCATCTTCAAAGATAGCACAAGAGGCTTTGTTAGTGTGTGTCGGATTTTAAATGACGTCGAATTTTGTCAATGGCCAGTCAAAGTGTTAAAGAAGTAAATGATACATACTAATATCATCTTTTTACAGCCTATTAATACGTCATATGATTATTATAGGATTATATGCATGATTTAAATTAGTGACCAAATGAAGGGCCTCACCTTCTCAACTTTGCAGATGAACCATGAAAAACCATCTCAATATATTGTCACCCTTTAATTTATCTCATGATTAATCACAAATTTGATTATGAACATCTGAATGTGCAATGCAATGGCAAAGACAGAGTTCATTTTATGTTATATTGCAAATATTTCATGTATTAATATGTTTTTCATGGTAATTCATGCAGTAAAATCCCTTAATATATTACCATCTCACCCAAATATGAGGTAAAGCCATTAATATGTAGATTTGTAGAGTCATGCATCCCTTAAATTTGACTTAATTAATTAATTAAGGGACGATCAAGAGGAGTTTTTAAGGGCTTTGTCTTGACCATCACTGATCACGCTGTAAAAAATCACATGTCCCAATCAAAGCCCAATCAAACGCCAGTTAACAGTCATGAAAAGTCACCGGTGACATCACAGCGACATCACAGCTGTAACCGTGTCAACGCTGATTAATGATTTCATCAAAACGTCGCTCAGCTCGTGACGGAGTGTCGAAGCGTCCAGATGTGGCGCCACACACGAGCGGCGGCGGCGTTTACGTGGAAGGGCGACTTTACTACTTAGCCTGCACTTATATGCCCTCTGTGTAATGGATATCAAGGCTTAAGTGGTAATGGTGCAATAAAAAAAAGATACAGAGAGAGAGAGAGAGAGAGAGAGACAGAGAGAGAGAGACAGAAAGGTAGGAGGGGCAGGAAGATGAAGGAGAGGAAGGAGACATGGAGGCAAGGAGACAGGAAAGAAAACAGGAAAGGAAAAAGGATGAAGAAGGGAGTTAAAGAGGGATAATGGAGACGAAGCGTGGACGATGGAGGAGGAAACAAAAGATAGACGACAGGCGAGACAAGAGAAATGATGGAGGACAGAGATGAAGGAAGGAGGGGATAGTGATGAAAGAATAGCTGATACAGTGGCGACACCATCGTTGTGCGATAAATCCTGTTTCCTTCCAGAACGAAGTCTGTCTGTCTGGTTTATATTCAGCTCTATTGATCCTCTCTCCTTTATTCTCTTCATCTCCATCTCGCTGTTTCACCTCCGTCTGTCGTCTGCTCATAAAAACCAGCAAAGTGTTCAACGTACCGAGAAGGAAGCCGCCCTAATAATTAGCTATTAGCATCTAGCGATCAGGGTTTTAATAGAGTGGTGGGGAAGAAACGCCTGTTTCAAGGCCAGCCAGCCCTCACTGTGTGTTTATGGCTGTTTAATTGATTGTCAGGCTCAGTGATCGATGCTTTAATGATCAGTTTGGAGAGCGTTTGGGTTTGAAAGTGTGACTTGGTCACACACTGGTAGCGTCACATCAATGGTCGTTGTTTTTTTTTTTCTTTTCATGACCATGCACAGCTGGTTTAAACCACTTATTACACTCATTAACTTACTGGGTTTACTGCTATTTGCCACCTTACTGTATCAGAATCAGAAACAAGTAAGTTTGCACAAACAAGGAATTAACCTGGTGAATTGATGCATGACATATAGACACATAATCATAAATTACATGTAAACATGGTGCAGAGATAAAAAGCGATGATGATTAAGTGACTAATGTAAAAACTTTGACAAAAACAGTGCAATATGTTTAGCTGCACAATTATCTTTATCTCATTCTGTGTCTTAGTTATGCAGTCTGTTTATTTATTAATTGTGTTCTATGTTGTTTCTGTTATGTTTAGTTCAGCTTTGTAATAGTTAGTTAAACCTCTTAGTCAAACTACGCTGCTTGCAGGTGTAAATATGTCAATCAAATCAAATCAAAAGCCTTTATTGTCGTGATATGACGGTGCATACCATGAAATTATTCATGGTATTAAATTAAACACTTCCAAAATAGTCAAGTTTAAAGAAAATAAAATAGAAAAGACATAAATAAACTTTGTAAGAAAATAAGCTAATATTTACAACAGTATGGCACAGTTATGGGGTTACTGCACATGGCAGAATTTAAATTAAATATTGCAGAGTTTAAATTGAATATTGCACGTTTGTTTCCTGTTATTGCACAGAGAGGTAGTATGTATTAATAGTATGTAACATGAAACATATATATATATATATATATATGACAATATAATGATATATATACAAAAAAAACACTTTGACAAATTATTACGTTGATGGCACTCAAAGAGTTCAACATAGCATGTAAACTATTATTTGTTGATAATATTTACTGTCATTTGTTGGTGAGTCAGTTCTTCAGTCACTACCTGCAAGAGATAACCTTGTGTAGCCTGGGTTAGCGCTATCGTTGCTAATAGCTTTCGTCGGCCAGATGTTCCAGTTTGTCCATGACTGTTAAAGTTTCAAGCTGCTTGACCAGAGTCCCAACAAATATCTGAAAAGCACCGAACTGTCCAGGTTCCTCCTCAGGTACCACAATGAAAATATTGCTAATATTTATCATTTAATAGTTGTTTTTCAGCACTTACATGTTTTCCGTGCACTAATAGTTAATGCTGGATTAATTGTTCACCATCCTGACACACATATGTGTTTGCATGTGGTACTGCTCACCCGGTAATAGTTTCCATGAGTCAATATTTAGGCAACCCTGCACATTTTGACAATTTTCTGTGTGTAGCTCCTCCATTTCTGCTCCATATTGCATTGTGGGAAATAGCGTCCGTCAACAACAGGATGAATTCATGGCGCTGTGGAGACTGAGGCTGTCATGGCAGCTGGCGGGCTGTGATCTATCTCTGTGGTGAGGATGAAAACACTCGTCTCTAATGACTCTGCTCAGCTCTTCTTTCTCCTCTCTCTTTGTGTCGTCTGTAAAATGAAACCAAAGCTTGCAGACTCGCTCACTTCCTCTCTTTTCACTTTTGCTTTTAATAAACTTGAATGCGTTATCGAACTGCATGAATACAATGCAACACAAAAGGCTTTACATAGCAGTGAATAATTACAGAGAGCCAATCAAAGGCGTAAATAACATACTTAGAATTAAACATATATTTATTTGAATATTTTAAACAGGAAAAAAGTATTACTACTACTATTACCACTACTACTACTACTACTACTAATAATACAATAGTAATAATAATAATAATAAAATGATAACAATAATAAAAATAGTAATAATAATACATATGATGTGTCTTCCATTTTATTTTATCGAACTCTTTATTTTTAGCTGTACGGAATCCATCCATAGATTTACGTCACAAATTCATGTGATCAAGGAGTTGGTAGGAGCCATTCGGACATACAATATACAAATATACAAGTGGGTATCGTCTGCATAGAGGTTGTGTTTTGTAATAAAATAGTGCCACCGGCTGAAAAACATGAGATTAGAAATGAAGATTAAAATTTTATATTTCTATAAACTATGGGACCAAGAAATCTGGCAGGGAGTTTTTCATTTGAATTGAGCTTTAGCATTGCAGGAGGGACAGTCTTATTCTGTCTTTCTGGTTATTTTCTCCTCTGCTGTCCATCTTCCCCCTCTCCATTTCAACGCTTGCTCTGTTTCTCTGTATTCACTTGAAAAAGCTGCTTCATTAAAACATCACCTTGATGTTGCTATTGACGTTTAGCACTCTTAAAACCTCTGTATAACACACTGATGTGTTTGCTGTGAGTGTTAGCAGCTCTCAAAGCTCAGCTTTTGACTCAACCTCATTCAAGTGAAAAGAATAACGCCTCTTAGCCACCATATTGGAAGACTTGACCTCTTGGTCAACAGCAGATCGAAGTGTCAATAGATGCGAGCAGAAGTGGTTCAGTTGTGATGTTGAAAGGATCATTTCACCACTTATTTAGCCCAGTTCAAGGCGTATGAAAATTGTCTGGTGTTGCTTTTGTGAACAACATTTAGCAGCAGTCGCTAGCAGCCGTTTTTAGCTAGCAGTTTACAAACTCTTAGGGTGACTTTTTAAAGTTTCTAGCTTGCTTTATATATTAAATATGGACATAATTCCCAGGTGATATTGTGTAATAAGAGACATCGCTCTCGTTAGTTGATGATACAAAGAATCCAAAATTTAATGTACTGTTCTGTATCGTTATATTACGATGACCATCTCTACAAACATTCAACCATCTTGAGGTGTAAATGTAAGAACCCATGGTGCATTTAATGCCAAGAGGAAAACATAGTATTCCAAGATTTACTGCAATTTTTCACGTTATATATATATAGTTTTATATATATAACTTGATATATATGATATATACGTGATATATATATTATATATCATATATATAGTTTTAATTATTGTAATTTATGTATGATAAAAGAGACGAGGCAGGGGAATTGAACAGAAAGAGAAGGTGAGAGATTCTCTGTATTTTCTGCTGATCTCGTTTGCAGTTAGAGACGCATTTAGCAACACACTGAGAGAGCTGATGAAAGACAGAGGAACCTACTTTATTGATCCTATTGATTCAACCCTTACCTTTAAAGAACACCCACCCCTCCCCCTCTGGACTCTCAAACCGGTAAACCCCTTTTGAATAATATAATTGCGTATTTGATCCTCACTGTAACCTGGACCAGAGGGAAAAAAAGCCTGATTGAATCACTCGAGCATGCTCTTTCTCCATTGACGGCATGCTGCGTTTGTGTGGGTGGCTGATTTTGATTGCTCCCTTTTTAAACGTAAATGTGTCTGCACTTTTTTTTAGTCTGCTGCTGAGCTGCTTTTCATCCAGCTACAGTAAGCAGAAACGACACGGACAGGGAAAGGTGGACTTCAGAAATAAGTTTACAATATTTAGGATATTATTATGAGTAAATAAATATTCTTGTTTGTTGAGGAGATTCTTTGCATGTAAGATTTACACATAAATTTGAATTTTATTTTCCCTATAGCTTTGCAATTGTACCTCCTCCTTCATTTTAGTTTATTAACAAATGAACTCATTGAATTCCAGCTGTTTTATCAAACAGGAAGTGTCTTGTTCCAGTGTTTTTGTCCATTTTGAGTCATATTTCTAGACCCACAGAATATTTTGTACTATGTCTCTGAAAACACTGAATAGCTCAAATGAAAGAAGAGACTCTCTATTTCATCATGAAAAAAATGTTTGTTTTTACCTTGTTCCATTCTTGTTTTATCAGAGGTAGAGTAGAGGACACTTTCACCAAAATCAACACTTTTTCTCCAGATTCTGTTTGTTTTGCTCTCTAATCTCGATCGTCTCCACTTCCTGTTTTGATCTCTGTGGTGTATACCGTCTCTTTATGCTCTGACTACATCTCCCAGAAGCCCCGAAATTACTCACAGGCTGTGGGAGACTGCGATCGGAGACCCACTAACAAAAAAAACCCCACTAGTTAAATTAATCCCAACCTAATGTGTTTTCAGTCTGAGCACTGTCAGATATTATAAAATAGGCTGTAGTTGTGTCTGAATAAACTCATTACGGCACATTTGCATGATAGATGCTTTTATGTAAATGACAAAAATACATCACGGCTAGATTTATCCTAACAAAATTAGGTTTTGGAAAAGGTTGTGGTTTGGGTTAAAATAACACAGGAAGTGATGTTACTTGATCATGGAAATTATATGATGAATAAATCAACATTGACCTCCTCTGCATGTAGCGCTCTTAATACTTCCTGGTTCATATTTACATGGATTATATACAAATTTATTGCATTATTTTTTTGTAGCTATGAAGCGTGTAGGAGAGCAGCCTGACTGAAACACACAGATGAAGCCAGCAATGATGTATATTATGTACAAGAGATGATTTGGACCACTTTTGAAAAAAATTAAATAAATTAAAACAATGATTGGAGTTCTTATTCTCTGATTTTTTTAGAACTATTTTTTCACATGTGGCTCTAATCCTCTTCCTTACATATGCCATGTCTAAAAGGGAAATAATAATTATCAATTATATATAATAATTTGGTGATTTCAAGATCAAATTACATCCTAACTAATTTGGTTGATATTTTGGTTTGATATTTGTCTTGTCTTTTTGGATGTTTCCCACTTGTCTACCAAAGCTATTGTCTACACATAACACAAAAAATGTATTATAAATTTTATAATAAATTAATCTGACCAGACACACTTTTAGTACTTGATAGTTTTTGTGATTAGCGACCGGGTGCACCAGTAAATGCACAATAAAATGTGCAAATCACCACATAGCAGCTACAGTCTGTCGACCCACTGTGTTTAATATGCATGCATGAAATATGCATGGAAATAATATTGAAAATAAAAACCTGTATACTCTTTTCTGTTAGGTGGAAGTACCTCCAGTTACTCACAGCTACCAGAGCTTCATGGTGATCAACACAAGTCCAGACAGGAAATGCCAGGTGCAAAAAAACAAACACTACAAAAATGCACAAAAGAATCATATGAATATTTATTCTTAACTAAGTAGAATTTAATACACTATTTTGGATGTATTTTTGTATGCATATATATACATAGTCCAGTTTTAACCTATATGCATAGACATACTTGTACCTTAAAATTACATTATAATTGTTATCATATTAAGTATTATAATTTGTAGTATGTACTATTATTATTACATCATTTTTAATGAATATTTAATGTGCATTTTATTTATTTATATTTTATTAGTCCACTCCATGTCATGTGTCACTTTTTTGCTATTTTTTTTATAGTCCTTAGTTTTTAATGCTATCATATGAAGAAGAAAACATCCATTATCCATTAGTCATTAGGAGAACATCGGGCAAAATGTCAAAACACTTCAGATACAATAATAATGGTCTTGTGGATGGCTTGTTTTGGCAGCATCCCTGATGACTGGACCTCTACACAGATGTTATTACCAGCAGAAGTAGGCAACCTAGTATTAGTAGTTGCAGCAGCATAATAAAGACCAACATATTGGCAGTTAAATAAAATAGCAGGTTTAGAAGGTTTACAAGTAGTAGTTTCATGTCTTTCCTTGTTTAAGTAATGTTTTTAATTTAGTTACTAGAGAAATGTTTTGGTTTCAGAGAGAAAAAGATGTCAACAAGACTTTTTGTGGTAGGAGATATTAAGAGTCCAGCTCACAGTCAGATAATTTATCACAAAGGTCACCCAGTAAATAGTCAGGACCAAAGTCCAAGACAGTTTCTAGTTTAGACTTTGAATAAACAAGAACAAAACAGTGACACAGTTTAGGTTCACGTTGATATTCTTCTATATAAACTAGACTGTAATATATCTTTACAAGTATTAATCACAAGTTAAACAGCACCAGTAGAAATAATAACAATAATAATCCATCAATAGATATGAAACAAGTCCATCAGATGTGCGTCATCGTGAGGATTTACACCATTCATTTAAAAGATATTATTACAATATCATTTCCATTCATCCCTGTCTTCCATTTACAATGTGTTGTCATTATATGTGATGATACAAACACACACTGAATATATATTTTAATCCCAGTGTGGCTGTGGCTCCTCATATCCACAGATCAATACTACCACCTGTCAGTGACAAACTGTATTACAACTCCTTACAGTGTGAAGGATTAACATGAATTCTGTAAAGCGTTTTGTTTCGCTTATTCACCCAGAGAGCAGAGGACAGAACAGGCACATTTTGAATCCTTCCATCCAGTGTTATCTTTTAGGTTAGCAGTGGCATCAGGCTGAAATGTGTCTCGATAGAAAGCTGAGAGGAGACAAGGTGTGTGTGTTCTTATACATGTACCAGTATCTTTGTGGGGACCCGTTGTAATTTTAGACCTTCACTGTGAGGACACTTAAGGAAAGGGAGGAAATTTCGACTCAACTTAACAGCGAGCATTAAGAGCTTCTTGACAGCACCTAAACACACTCGTAAAGTATAATTTTACATCAACACCACAAAGAGCATTGTGATAAATGTATAGACCTGAAATGAACAAACACTTTTCTAAAAATGTTCCTGCTGCAGTGGAGAAAGACAATGAATACACTGTGCTGCATAATAATGTAGTGAGACAGAGGGAATGCAAACAGTGTGTTTCCTACCACACTGAGGGGTATGTTTTAGGTGTTATTACACTGAAAGGGATTTTCTAGTATTAGAGACAGGATATTGGTGTTATTGGCTGGAGACAGGTGAACAGTAAGTCTTCCTCAACCTGAAATATGAATGGTTTAGTTCTGGTGCGGCTTGTGTTCATGCTGAGTGATTAGAAACAAACCAGGTGACACATTGATTAGATAGTTTTGATGATATCACACATGATGAGGTAGGTTCAGAAGGCTGTTATCATTAATACACATGGTTTATCACAGATATGAATATAAGAAGACAACACAGAGCTCTAGTGGCCATAGTAATTATGATGGGAGCAAAAGGGGAAGTCAGGTGACGTAGTTTAAATGGAAATATTGTGCATGGAGGCTGGGACGGATAAAACAAACACTGTGTTTTGAACCAGGAGGCCACTGTTTGTGTCCCGAGTGAAACCAAATAACATTTGTTGTGTAACGTCTGCAACTCAACACACCTTGCCTACTTCTTTTAACCCAATGTTTTCCTCATCAGGTAGTTCTATCGCTTAAACCTCAAGTTATATTTGCATCAGTATATAAATTAACAGGAAAATGCAAACAAGGCATTGGTGAAAATATGCTAAAGAACTAAAGGTCTGTCATCAAACTTCACACTGCATCTCAAGCTTTCACATTGCATTTTTCCTCTCATGTGATTCTGTTGTGTCCTGATGAGTGAAATAGCTGAGCTGTATTGGTAAAGTCAGTCAGATAAACAGACTGAGGACAGGAAAGCACATATCAGATGTGCAGGAACATGAACTTCTGTCAACAAGACCTTCAGTTTGTGTTTCATATAAGACACACTGCTAAATCCTCCACCAATATTTGACAACAAACACTGATGCTCATTTTCTGTCTCTTCTTCCCATCACCCCCCGCCTCCCTCTGTTGTTGTCTCACAGCTTGCAAACGAAAGGAGCAAGACACAGCGAAGGATCGCAACAACACGCCAAAGAAATCGCGGCTGGTCTTCACCGACTTGCAGCGGCGCACCCTGCTGGCCATCTTTAAGGAGAACAAGCGGCCGTCCAAAGAGATGCAGCTCACCATCTCGCAGCAGCTGGGCCTCGAACTCACCACCGTCAGCAACTTCTTCATGAACGCCCGCCGCCGGAGCCTGGACAAATGGACAGACGACGGAGGCAGCCCCGGCGCCCAATCTTCAGCGTCCAGCACTTGTACCAAAGCGTGATAATAGATGGCGAGGAGGGGAGGGAAGCTGTCTCGGGTGGGGGTGGGGTGGCTATACAGGGAGGGATGGAGTGTCGAGGTTTCGTCCGGGCGATGTGAGGCGGAAAACCAAACTTTTTACATTTTCTTTTGTTTGTTTGTCTGTTTTGCGTTTGTCGAAAGTGACAAACTGAGAGAGGGGCTGCTCACTGCGACGAATTGTTTGTAGCCTAACCGCCTTTTTGCAAATCCATCATGAATCCATAAAGAAGCTGACGGGTAAACTTACCAAGAAAACATAAGAAACCTCACTGGGGAAAAAAACATTTTAAATCACTGCTGATGTCTCCTTTAGGACACACTAGCCCAAATACCAAAGACCAGAAGACGATGTATGTTTTCTATTATGCAATATAAGCTAGGACCCAACCAAACAAACAAGAAACCACTGGAAGCTTTATGGAAACGTCCCAAAGATGGCAATGATGCATCTGTTCGGAGCGGAGTTGAAGACTTTCTAATGCAGAAGTCGGGTTTTGGAGATTGCAGGGTCAAATTTAAAACAAATGGAGGTCATTTGTGCAGATGGACTCTAAATTAAATCTATTTTTTAAACAAACCAAAGATGGGGGACATTTCGTAGTCATAAGAAACAGTAATGTGATGTTTGACTAAGTCATTTTGACATTAGGCTCATTTGCTACTGGCTTGGGTTGAAGTTATTTTGTCAAACTCGCAGTCATTTATTTATTGAAGGTTTAGCTGGTCAGTTAATTTGGCTGTGCAGTCTCTTTTTTAAAACCCCAGACTCACAAACACTAACAGACAAGCCAAAGTCTGTTTATGAGAATTAAAGAATTAAAAAACTTCTGTATCCATTTTTGGGACAAAATTCTTCCAAAAAATCAACATGTAATATATAATCTGACTCTTTAAAGGAGGCAGTGAGGATTCTCAAAGTTAGGAAATGGCAAAATATGCAAGCACAAACACAGACACACACAAACATCCACGACATGAAGGCTTTGTCTCTTAACATACCGAATGCTCAATGGAGTATTAGCGTATTATATATGAATATATACAACGTATGTGAGCACAATCTTGAAGCACATTTTCTTTGCAATAGAACCGGGGCTCTTTGCCAAGCCGAGTGGTCTTCACATCTTAGAAAAACTCAGGATACCATTTTTTCTAAACAGTGGCTGAAATCCATTCGGCATCTGTCGTTACACGCTATAATGTACAACCACACAGGTAGACACACTCTGTTGCAGACAAGCAAACACGCTTTTACAGAAACACACACAACTGAAAAGAGTCGTTTCCTGAATGGTCCCCAGAACTCCTGACCAAAACGTTGCCGGCTAAACCAAAGCTAACTAGAGTTTACCCCAGCTCCACCAACCCATCATTTGTGTTACCATGGTTACTCATCCATCAGGGCAGCGGTTTCCAGTTTAGCATTTTTCGTAAATTAAAAAAAAAGCTTAACTCAAAAATCTGAGTCAAAAATTTGAGTCAAATCTATGATCCAAAAGGTGTTGAATGTAGATTTGAAGGCATCTTTCAGAGACCAAATCCAGCCTGGATTTACACAAATACAAAAGGCTTTATCTGTGGCATTTCCCTGTTTAAATGGGGAAATGTTCAAATATAAATGACTAACCAGAAAATCCAAAGATGCTTTCTGGAAGTCTCCAGCTGCCATCAAAAAACCCCAAAAGCAAACCACAAGCTCTCACAGGATCAAGTGACCGACACCACCGAACCCGCGGAGGACGAGCTGTCCAGGCGAATCAGGGCCTTTGTAATAGTTTAAGAGGACAATCTAAAGACGATGCCTGGCAGGTCCGTCTCTTCCAGAGGTATTAACACTAATAATAAAGTCATACACCCAGAAACTTTTTCCACACTGGAAGTGGTGAAATCTACCGCTCAAAATGCATTTTTGAGAAAAAAAAGTTTGAAACTCGAGGCAGTAGAGTTGGATTCTTGGTCAAAGGACAAATGGACTGAGACGCCGGGACAAGATGTCCCTGTCTTAGTGTCCAGACCTCCCCAAGCATCCTTCGCTACCATTGACTTTGACACGTCACACTGTACAGCCTTTACACCTGATGTAAATACTAATGCACCCAAAAACCTCAACCGCCACCACCTCCTGCTCCATTTGAACAGCCTAACCATCCACAATCACCTCATCAATCATCTCTCACTCAAGCTATCGAACCAAAAATAGAAACAAAACCAAAGGAAAGGCGTCAGTCAGCAGCCCCTGCTCCTTAGAAACCCCAGGCTGAGTCCCAGCCTGGTTAGAAACAAGCCAAAGGCTTTAAGAACGATTTAAAATGAACAAAAAAATGGATTCTTGAGACTTTTTCTATTTATTGACAAATCGAAACCAAAGAAAACTTTTTTCTGCACCTAACTGTTCCAACAAACGGAAAAAACTAACTGAAGATGGAAGAGAATTATTACCAAAAAAAGAAGAAAAAAAAACAAAAAAAATGAGTGACGACGACGTCGAGGATGGAGGATGTTGACGAGAAGGAGGATAGAAGAAAGGATGACATCATGGGATCGGAGAAGTAGCTTTGTTCTGCCTGATGTCACGTCAGGCCATCTTTAAGGGGAAGCAAGCTGGGGACTGAAAAGGGTAAAACCACACGGGAAGGAGGGGGGAACCAAGGGATTTTCTTCCCTCCGACCCCCCAAAAAAAGGCAGAACATTAATGTGTCTCTCACGGTTGAAGAGTGTCTTTAACGTGTGCCTATGCAGTTTTTCAAAGTAAAAAATGGTTAAAAGAACAACAGAAACCTCATCAGCTAACAAACCAAAGATTCACCGTTAACTCCAGTCGCAGTCCTCCTCCTCCCCCCGAAAAGGAAAATCTGGACTTTTCCCTCACTTAGTATTAAAGTTATATTATAATATAGCACGCAGAACTGTCTGGGTTAGCATGTAAGCTAATCAAGCTGTAGCTTTTCCTTCATCCTTCCACCTATATTAAAGTTGACAAAGTCAGCCACGATAGCACAGCTTGATTTTCCCACTCATATTAAATCTGTCGTCTATGTTCCAAAGCTAAAATGAACACATCTGGTATTTTGATTGGTGATTCCTCCATTATGGCGTCAACACATGCAGCCATCACAGAAACAAATCCTTCCCATTGTAAAGTTCTGATCTCACAAAGAGAAAACAAGTTTCTCAGATGGTTGTTTATGTGTTTTTTTTTTTCCTTTATCTTTTCCACCACAAGTCATTACCTGCTCCACAGGACAAAGTCTACCTCCAGCAATCTCCAGCAGTAGAAAGAGAAGCTGCCAGACGACAGTCCAGAGAGGTTTATTTTCACTTCCGTACGGTTTGACACAAGCAGCTTGGTGCATTAGCATCAAGAAACAAGACATCAACTAGCTAAGCATCAACCGTTACTCTAAGGCTTCCATCTTCCATTTCTGCTTCCACCCAGTGTGACGCTTCTTTAAACTGACTGTTGTCCGGCACACTTCCTACTGCGGAGAGCGTGACAAAGTAACGCTATGTGAAACGTACAGTATATACCAAAGATTTTCTGCTGTACAAACAGTAGCACACTAACACATTTTTCCTTTTCTCCATACCTAGTTTTACATCACTGCCTTTTAACTTTTCAACCCAAACCCAAAGAAACCAGCTGAAGCAGGCTTTGACGTTTACGAATTATGATAATCATTTATTCTAGAGAACAAAAGTGTCGTCTATTCTGAATTCAAAGTTTCCTCACTTTTTTGATTTGTCAACAACAACGTGAATTTGAAACGGGAAGAAAATTCCAATGCTAAAACAGAACGAGTCCGTTCCACGAGACAAAAGCCTGTTAATTTGAGTTTTAGCTAAAAAAAAAAAAAAATGCTGGGTTTTGGGAGGAAAAGTTTCAAGCAAATTTTATCAGAAAATATCACGATACCACACCGCCATGCTGGAGGAGGAGCCTCATAAAGAGCTGCTAACTGTCCATTGCTAATGTTAGCGCTAACGTTCTTTAGGGGGGAGGAGCTACGCTGCTGCGTATATGACAACAACAAATGAAAACCAAACCAAAAAACACGATGCCCGCTGAGAGAAACTGCTAAAATATCGGTCGAATAGCTTTATCCTTAGTTTTCTCTCTCTTTCTGTACGTAAAGCTTCTAGTCCAAAGAAATCCTCCGCCCACCTGACCCTTCAATCTTATTGGCTATGCCCAAGAGGGGCGTGGCTTGTGGCTTAGGGGGGTGGCGGCCATTTTCCATTCCCACTTGCAGTTCTGTCTGGATGTAACAGGCTAAACCTGCCAAACCAAAAAAAAAAAATGGGTATGAAACCAAAAACTGTCCCAAAGAGGTTTTCATTGCTTGTTTTTAAGTACTTATTTGCCAATGTATGTGTCGACTATTACTACTAGATTTTTGCAATATGTGATTTTTTTTTTTTTATTTAACATAATTTATGTGTTCTTTTTAATTTAAGCGAACAAATTTTGTTGCAAAATCTCCCTCTGAACCCTTTTACCCTTGATGATTAGCTTTGCCAAAGTTTACATTGTGCGTTCCCTTTTCTTTCTGTTCGACGCTGTATTTATTTATGAGGTGTTTTAGAACACGCTAGTTTTCTACTTAATAATTTAACATTATTTAATTAGACGTAATTGTTTTCCGATGAATATTTATGAGTATTTAAGAATGTTAGTGGCATCAAAGATGCAGTGCTTACGCCAGGCCTGTTAATTTATTCTTAGTTAGCTTTACTTAAAAAAGCAAAAATGAAATGTTGTTTTATGAATGTTTAGATTTAACGACAGAACAATGTAGGAATGTCAGATTAGATTTGCATACTTCTGAATGTCAACACTCGCTCTCACTTTCTAGCCAATTTTTTAGCCTAGTTTTTTGTTATTTTTTTTTTTTGTCCTGGTCATGATTTTGCTTTTTGGGAAAATGAAAACAATCTCTTTATGACAAATAACAGCCTACCAAATGATGAGCACTGCATCTGTTTTTCTTTTCCTCCTTGGGATTTTTATGGCTAATTTATTGTCGTTGGTTTTGTTTGCATCCTGCTGACCATTGAATTTCAGACTGATGTTGTAGTGACCCTTGAACAGGTGAAGTGAAGGCCACACGTCGACATAAACTGACTCACCAAAGATAACTGGAATCCTTGAGAGGTGTTTACATCCACGCAGCTTATACCCTGGTTAAGGTTTTATCTCACATTGAATTTAGAAAAATAACACACATTATGCACATTTTGCTCCCTAAAAAGAGACATCGCAGCTTGTAAATTAAGCTCTCTGTCGTTTGTTAGTTAACAGATTTTAGCTACATATCTCGAACCCCTGATAACTATATTTAACAATATCAACAATGCTCTTGAGGACATGAGTAAAGATAATTATTTCATGATGAAGAAGAACTTAATATTGCGAGCAAAATCCTTTCCAGTGCACACCGGGAACATTTCATTTTGTAGTATTCATGAAAGCTAACCGCTTTTGTCGGAGCATTTTAAAAGTTTGAGCTCAAACTGGGTGTAACTTTGCTTTTCAAGTTGATGGCGTGTAATCAGAACAAAAGATTGTTTCTTGCTTGAACTTTACTCAACAAGCTAGTAAAATCATTCTTATCACACAAGAGGAATGACACTTGATCATTTCCAACTTTTTCTAGCATTCCTTGTGTCGGCATGGTACTTTATCCAGGTTATTGTAAAGACAAAGTGATGTTAACACACACCACCTCCACAGCTGTTCAGCCTTTACATCCCAAATATCTGCGTGAATGCAAACACACCGACTTGTTTCACTCGTTAGGAAGGAAAACTGAGGAGTCCCTTAAAGCTAGCTGCTTCTAAGACTGACTTTGTGTGTGTGTAAAAAAAAATAGAAAAAAATAGAAAAAAAAACTTTCAGTAGTGAGAACCAGAGCGGCTACCTCACTGACTTTCCATTTGTCCTTTTAATCGTGTCGATGAAACCAAAGAAACCAAAGATTTTTGTCCTCTTCAGTGCCGTCTGCACTCAACTGCATGTGTTTGCCGTCTCCATTCGTCATAACGATGCCTCATTTTGTACTTTTCCTTCTCTCTCCCTTCTTCTTTTTCCCTCTCTTTTTCTCTCATGGCCTGATATCAGGGAGTGCAAGCAGAAATACTAAAGTCTGGATAATGAGCCTTTCATTTCAACAAACAGAGCAAAATGTCTTCTGGGGACTAAGACCTTTAAGGTGAAGAAATAGACACTAGAAACTATCAATACATGACATTTGACAGGAAAATAATGCTCAGTGTGCTTCAGATGAACCAGGTAGCTCCTGTACCTAACAGAGGATTACATCATCCACACAATGACGCTTTCATTACAGTAAAAAAAAAAAAGCTGGTGTTGGATGAGAACATTCATCTCTTTCTCTGGTCAAACACCCAAATCCTGTTTCTTTATCAACATCAAGCTTTATCTCGGCTATTTTTTTTTTCTTACAAAGGAGACACAAATTTTATGAGATTTATGTCTCTTTTCCGTATGGGAAGTCAAATTGAACAAAGAAGCAAAACTGCTCTCCTGTTGCCAGGAATCACTCACTCAACCTAAAAGTAACCAAAAATAACCAGACATAAATCTTTAGCTACATGCTAACATTAGCACGCTAACATGGTCACCGACCAAGCAGTTGGCTAAGAATCCTGACACAACTAGGATGCCGTCGAACAGGACATCCCCAAAAAAAGGCCACAACAGTCCCAAAAAAATTGTTGTTTCAGTGCAAAACATGATAGTAAAAACTCAAGAGGGCTGAGTGGTTGTCTAATGTCATCATTAATGAAACATCATGACAGTAGGATCAGGCGCCTGGGATCGACCGGTGCCATTTTGCTTCCCTTCTTACAAGCATCTGGCTTAAAAATCAACCAGGGAAGCCAAATGGCAAAAGAGTGATTTCTGCGTCTCGTTCCGGTCATTTCAGTTTTCGGACTCCAGCTGTCACGTTTTGCTTTTCCAAACCAAAAAAAAATAAACAAAGACGTAGAAAGACGCTTTTGTTACAAAGTATGAGATAACTTTGGATGAGTGCCTTGCTTGAACCAAAGCGACGTCTAGACCTCTCTATCATGATGGAAACTTTCTATTCCTGTGAAGTAAAAATACCTCAGACGCAAAGAAATCCAGAGTGAATACCAAAGGCTTCCTGTTCGGTTCAACTCTACTCTTCTACCCTTTAACTTTAGCTCTGTTTTTCTGAGCTGGGTTTCCACAAATCATTTTCCATCTTCCAGCTTCTCAGAGCTGTGTAAATGAGAAAAAAATGCAAAAAGCAGATGATAATAACATGAATAATACATTGTCTTAACACTAGTGGGGGTCATTAGGCCTATTTTATCCCCCAAAAATATTCTAAAGCCCCCCTGAATATTTTTTTTATGAAAAATTGTTTAAATAAATAATCGTGTCACAATACAATGGGATACAATATCATCCCAAAAATGTAATGTCTGGTTATTGACGCCTAATTATGACAATAAAAAGCAATTTAAGGATCTCTTTCTTGGGATTTCAGGCATTTGTGGTGAATATCTGAACATTTTAAGGCATGTGAGGGTTAACGTTGTTGCTATGGCAACAGTAGCAGCCATCTTTAGGTTTAGGCAACAAAATAGCTACGTAGACAAAGTGGAGGAAACTCTTTATTTTACATAAGATTAGTTCATATGTGTCAATCACTTGGTGTTAAAAAAAAATCAAAAATGTTCCTGTCAGATCTTGAGTTAGCATGTTAGCACATTAGCATCACCTTTCTCTGCTGTATTAACTGAACCCAGCTCCTTCCTTTTCATCCTCCTCCTCCTCTTCCTTCAAACGGTTACAAAGCTTTAAACGGTGAACAGACGTGGAGGCAAACATGCAAGTTGTTCGCAGACGGCGCTCTCTTTACCAAACTGTTGCAGATATACCTCATAGACACTAGTGTTAGGATGATGTTATAATAGCGTATGTCATAAATTATTCACTTGCTCTTCCTTTTTGTTGGGGGGTAACTGTAACTTTGAAACAAATGTGAGGGGAAAAAAAAGCTTTACACATTTTTAAGTTGTGATATTTTTTTGTAATAGTTAAAAAAGGTGCGCTAAAACCAAAAATGAAAAATGCTTGTTCTCTTCTATGCTCTCTTTCTTGTTGATATATTACTGTTTTCTCTCTGAGAACGGAGGGATTTATGATTTCAAATCTGTATTTTTTTTTTATTTTATTTTTTTTTGAAGGGGTCATCTTCCCCTCGTGGATTTTTTGGGGGATTTGGAAGATTGTTGAAATGACACCCAGAATAATACCAGTTTGGTTTTAAATCCAGCCACTTTATTTCACATCATTTTCTTTAAACTCTTATTTTGGTGTTCTTCCCTTCCTGTTCTACTGCTAGCATCACAGCTACATTATCCACACAGCAGTGCTATAGCCCAAATTTTATGCATGAGTATATTTAGCTAGCCGTGTAATGCATTGTGGTATTTATTATTAACCTCATCCTTATCAACCTCTCGTTTTCATTTCTGATACTGTATGCTTCACACACGCAGCTTTGTGTTGCACTGCATTTGTGTTCTTGTTCTTATTTAATTCAGATTTCAGCGTCTAGACTTGAGAAAAAGAAAAAACACAAGGTTTTCCGTGGATTACTGACAGTTTACGGGTAAATTTGTCAGATTATTTGGCCAAATGCAGGTGGTGTTTAAACCGTTTTAACTAGACTGAAAAACAGATTTGATTTGCTTCTTTAATTTTTGCCAGTCCAAGCGTTAGCGAGGTTTCCTCCTGTACATACGAGTGTGGGAGGAAAAGTATCAGATAAATGATAAATAAGTCGGTGAAATCTGCTCGAACAACATGAGCGAGAGAACAAACAGCCCAAACGAACAAAATAAAAGTCAAGATGAAAAAAAGAAGTTATTGAGCATCTTAACAGTTTAACTCAAACTTCATGCAGTTTTAGTTAAAGAAAAACCAAAGAACATTTTAGAGCTTCAAAGCGTCAAGAAACACTTGTTTTCTGATTTTTATTTTGAAAAAATGGGCTTATGAATTGCATAGTTTTGTAGTTTTTCTTTTTTTAGGATGTGAAGTTCAGCAGCAAAACTGTCTGATGAATTTAGCACAAAGGTGAATGCGCTAAACGCTGAAAAATTGCTTAACCGATGTTGATAAGGATGCTCACCACGCTTTCATCGATTCATGTTTCCGTACTGAAAAAAATCAGATTAAATTGACATGAATTCAACAGCTTTTTTTAGTTGTAGATAGAGTCAGTTTTAGAATAAAATCACACAATCAGACAAATCCAACACGCTACTCCTGAGCTTAACTTTTATCAAACCGTATTAGATAATTTATTCGAGCAGTTTCCTCCCCAAATGATCCAATCACACCTAAACCCAAAACAATATGTCATATTTCTTTCTGTTTCCCCTTTTTTTCTCCTTTTCTTTGACCATTTTATTTCATGGTTTCCATACAGTAATCCAAAAAAATCAAATGATGCATTTTTTTATTTTTGACATTTGGTTGGAACAGAAAAAGAGAAGTGACTGAAAACTTGTGGTGTGGAATAAAACGATGATCAAACATGAAGGAGATATTGGGAGAATTAATGTTGTTCCACTCTATGTATAAAAGAAGAAAAAAAATCAATAAAGAAATCACAATGGTCTTATCCATGTACATCTTCTCCTCTTGTTATTTATTTTCTCTTGGAGATTTTAATGGAGAGTAAAAAAAAAAGTGAAAAGTACTGTTTTTTTGAATGCAGTCTGGTGGTTTTGAAGAGAGTGATTTAAATTTTATCTACCTACAGCACTGTCCAATGGGAAACTGACACTGTTACACTGCTGTCTTCAAAGCCAGACCAAACTCCATTCATAAAAACAGTAATTTTGCCTCACAGAGCACAGGAGTTGCTCGTCTATCACTGCATCGTTTGGTTAGTTTCTTTGTGTTATTGTGGGACTTTCGGGTTCATAACTTTTCGTGCAAAGAATTCTGGGATCACATATCACAGGAAAAACAAAAACTACATAGGTTAGCGTAGCTGCATTAGCATCAGTTAATCAACACTGGGGAGGACTTCATCCTCAAAAGAAGAGAAAAAAAGCCACCAAAAGCTTTTCTCTGCGGCAAAGAAATGTTTCCATATTTTTCCCTACTGGCTTTGGCAAGAGTTTGATTGACAGATGGTTCGTCCAATCACCTGTCAAGGATTTTTTGGGCAGCTTCTCAGATATTCTCACAATATTCTCTGCTTCTTCTTAATATGTGTGTTTTATTGGTCAGGTCTTTCCTCTCATTTTTATTCCTCCATCAATCTGTCCATTTCGCTCCATCTCCAATGACTCCATCACCTCCTGAATCTCTTTCTCTTGTTCCTTCATTCTTTTCTTCTGTCTGTGTAATCATCCCAGCATCCATCTCCTCCCATCAATCCACCTCGTCACTCCTCTCCTTTCACCTCCCCCTCTCCTCTTTTGATCACCCCATCCTCCTTTTCCCCTCCCTTCCCCGTTGCCAGGGAAACAGCAGCCCGTGCTCTGTATCTGTTAATCTTGTGACATTGTCTTTCTATTACCTGTGGGGTCAGATGCCTGATAAGGAGGACAAAGGGTGGGAAACCAAACAGCGACTCACTTTATAAACATTTGTAAAATGTTGGCGTTCATCAGCAGGGAAAACATGCTCATCCTGTCCTGTCAAAGGGATTATTTTTCAACATATTGTGATATGAAATTATTCAACACAGTCTCTCTAATGACTTTTTAGGATGATTTTAAATTTTTCTTTTTTGACTTTTTTTGGCATCCTATAATATGACATTTTTTTGACAATTTTCAATATGCTATAAAATCATTTTATTTACAAGATATTTCAACATATTGTACTGTGAAATATTGTACTTTCAACCCTCTATGATAATTTTTCTGAAGACTTTTTAGGTCCTTTTAATTTTTTTTTTTTTAACCTTTTTTGCATGCCATAGTATGACATTTTTTCAACATGCTATAAAATGGCTTTTTAACAAGTTTTTTCAGCTTGTTGTGCTATGAAATCATTCAACAAAAAATAGGAAGTCTTTCTGATGACTTTTTTTTGTGGACATTTTAATGTTTTCATTTTTGGACTTTTTTGGCATGCTAAACCACATACTCGCTCTAGTAGGAAAATAAAATACATAAGATCTGCCTGAATTTACCATCCATCTGAAACACTCTGTTTTAGCCCATTTCAATGGAATCACGTTGCTAGGCAACACACTGGGTCCATGTTTACTTCCTGTCAGCTGATGTCATTCACATCCCCGGCAGCAGGAAATAAACTAGGACAAATTAAGAGTGTTTAAGAACCGCAAAGTGGTCTAAATATTGTAGATTAGTGACATCACAATTTTAATTTGTTTGTGACACATTTATGGGCGTAAATATGGCAACGGCATATAAGGACAATCGAACAAGTCCAGCAGGATTAGATAAAAATACAGAAAACACTAAAAAGAGCAGCAGAGCACACAGAAGAGATTATTAACTCTTTGAGTGCCATTGATGGATTTTAAATGATGTACAAATACAACTCTTGAGTGTCACTGACGTCTATATACGTCAAAGTGTTTTTTCGGCAAAAAGTGTTGATTTTGGTGAAAGTGTCCTCTACTCTACCTCTGATAAAACAAGAATGGAACAAGGTAAAAACAAACATTTTTTTCATGATGAAATAGAGAGTCTCTTCTTTCATTTGAGCTATTCGGTGTTTTCAGAGACATAGTACTAAATATTCTGTGGGTGTTAAAATATGACTGAAAATTGACAAAATATTAGCAGACAGCAGGTATATTAGCAGACCAGAGTTTTAAAAATTTCCTCTCTTTATCATTATTTCATCCTCCATTCCTTCCTCTTGAAAGTTTTCTTGTTTTGTAAGTTGTTTTTTTTTTGCTGAGTTAGCACTTTCTCCTTTTCCCTCTGATTTCTATTTCACATTCTCTTAATCATTTCCTTTCACTCTTCCCTCTCTCCCTCCTCATCTATCATCTTTCCTTTATTCTCCTGCAGTTTTTCATTCATCATTTTCCCTTCCTCCTCCATCCTTTGTCTCCATCCTTCCCAGTTTACCTCCGTCGCTTTCCTTTAGTTTTTTTTTTCCTACCTCTCCTTCTGTCTTCCCTGCCCTCTCGCCCTCCATTCATCTTCCGTCCTGTTCCCCCATTTTGTTTCCTTCTAATTTCTCTTTTACTTTAGTCCTCTCTCCCTCTCTTTCTGTGCAGAAATCAATGGTTGTTCTCTCAATAGGAGGTCACAGGGTTGCAGGCGCCGGCGTCCCGGCTTTTCAATTACTAGCAGCCTGCAGTCACAAACACACCTTTGGTCCTGAACAGCCCTTCCCCCCACCGAGCTGAGAGAGTCAAGATTTTAACATGAAAGCAGGACAGGTTGGATGGTGAAAATAGAGAGGAGGAATTAAGCAGATAAGGAGGTTTGGAGAGGAAAGGAAAGGTGAGATTGGACAGGTAGGAGACAGACCGTCCTGGTCTTTTCGTGAGTTCATGGATTCTCAAATCATCACATTTAAAGAGACAATCAACCCAAAAAAAACAAAAACGCTCCAAGTGGCGATAAGCTTTTAGTAGTTGACTAGATGTCTGAGTAGCAGAGCTGCCTCATCACCTTTGATGACTGAAGGAGTGGAATCTTGCCATCGCCTGATTGTTTTACATCACATAAGAGCTGATAGTTGACATGTAGACTGTGACAGAGGGTGGAAACGGGAAAAAATGATTTTGCCACACAACAAAGGGAGGGAATGTGAGGAAAGGAGGGGTAAAAAGGAAAGAAGGAAGGGAGGGAAGAAAGAAGGTCAGAGGAGAAAAGAAAGAGGGGATGAGAAAGGACAGGGAAGGAGGACAGACTGGAGGAGAGGAGGAGACAAAAAGAGGAGCGGTAAGAGATGATCGACTATCTTGAAGGTAAAGAGAGAAATCAAGAGACGAGAAGAGGATGCAAGAAAAGAGATGAAAGGTGTGGAAAAAAGGTCAGGATGGTGAAGAGGAGGAAAGAGAAGGTGAGGAGAAAAAAAGAAGGAGTTGAAAGGAGAGATTGCAGCTGGTTCAGATGTGGAGGGGGGGAAGGAGAGGAGGCGCCCTCAGGGGTTATTGGGTCGTGGACAGCCAATCTCTCTCAGCTTAATCAACAGCAGCAGAGGTGATTGCAACACCGCAGGGGACTGCTGGGAAAAAAAAAAGATGGAGGGAGGGGGTGAACAGGAGAGGTGGAGAACGAGACGAGAACGAATGGGAAGGAGGGACGGAGCTGGAAGATGAGGAAAAGATTGGAAAAAGAGGACGGGGAGACGGCGAGAGATGAGAGGTTGAGGGAGGAAAAAAGTGGAGGAGAGGTGGGAAATTATGGGATGTAAGAAGGGAATTAAGGAGAAAGACTCGTCTGTCTTGAGTTGTCGAACTTTAAATAAAGTTCGTTCATGTTAGCAATTGAAAAATCCTCGTCAATGACCATGACCTCCGCCGATTTGTCCACCAGGTGTCACTCTTACAACGGGCCACATCGAGAATTTTTCTTTTACAGACTTAGTTATTTTTTTCACTTTATTTACAAGAAAAAGTCATTATTTACGAGAATAAAGTCATTATTTACAAGAATAAAGTTGTAAATTTACGAGATTAAAGTCATTCTTTACCAGGATAAATCCTGAATTTTAAGAGATTTAAGTCATTATTTATAAGAAAAAAGTAATTATTTGTGAGAATAAAGTAATTATTTACGAGAATAAAGTCGTAATTTTGTGAGAATAAAGACATAATATTCTAACGTGTTGTTGTAGAGGAGGAGTTGGTCGAAACTTCTGTAAAGTTGGAAAGATATTGGCACATTCCAACTTCCTGGATCAAACCGACAAATACAGTCTGATCTACGAATTTATTCTCCATAATTATGCCTTTATTCGTAAATAATCACTTTATTCTCAAAGTCTGTAAAAAAAAAAAAAAAAAAAAAAAATCTCAATGTGGCCCGAATACTCCATTGTACCCTCTGGTTGTAAACAAATTAATACATTTTAATAAATTAATTTTAAATGTAGAATTAAAAAATGTGATTAATTGCAATGAACTGTAAACTGTACTGTAAACTGTAAACTGTAAATTCTGCAACTAAAAGTTCTTCTAAAAACCTTTTTATGAAGGCTGCATCACGGCGTTGTCATAGTATTCTGTCATTTCTATGTCCTGTTCTTATAGACATCATCTATCGTTTCACATGAAGAAACCACACAAACACCAGTTGCTGCCTGTTTATTTGTTTTTATTGTATTTCATTTTTACGGAAGACTCTTCGTTATACGTTATCGCACTGCTAATACCACGTCCCTCGTATTAAAATGGTGGAAACAAAATGATAAAAATCAAAAAAATAAATAATTTCAAACAGCAAAAAAGTACGCTAGAGCTGCAACGAGGCCGTAGCGTCTTCGTTATACATGTACAATTCAAAATGGATTTTCAGCAAAACGCGCACACACACGATAAACACAAATATGACAATATGTTGGTGGAGGAAAAACCAGCCCTTGATGGACGTTAGCGCATGTTCCTGCTGTGACCTGAACATTTTGTTATGTCTGCACAAACAGACTGTTTCCAAGTGCTTTTTCAGAAGATTAGCCTAGCTTAGCTTAGCTTAGCTTAATGTCTGTGGGATCTGCTGGTAGCTCTGCCACATGACCCCCCCCACTGACATCTGAGCTGAGCTAAGCTATGCTAACATCACTGTTTGAAAGACCTTCACTTGCACATGCAGAGACATGAAACAAAGAACTCTGGGTAATGCAGTTCTCAAAAACAAAGCAGTTTGAATGCATTTTAAACGTGTGGAAGAACGCAAAGTAGAAGAGCTCGTGTTGAATAAGAAGACGAGTTGCAGAGTGCATCACTGCGTGGATTCCACTGTGAAAGCAGAAAATGCTAAATGCTAAAGCAACACCAGCAAGAACTGTTGCCGACACAGAATAAAAAGGCCATATTAAGTGCTGCTACACATGGATAGAGACAAGTAACTCTTTCTGAATTTTAGCATCTTTTTCCAAGATGGTGACTCGCCGTTGGTAACCAATGGCAACCACAAGTAACCACACCGAAGGATTTGCTATTTAGGGAGCTATTCAGCAACCTAGCAAGTAAAGCAAGCATTGTTTGTGCTTTATTCCTGTGTTAGCAAAACCACGTTACATATTTGTAGGCATACAGCTGCTCAGTTATTTACATCAAACTAAAGTCTAACTACATTTTGGACAGTTTTATTATCCACAACTGGACTGTTCACTCTCACTGTCTGAGATCTCAGTAGGAACATGTAAAGTCAGATTTTTCCTGTAAGCGTTTTTGGTTAAGCAAACGTAAAAAAAATAAAAAAAACATAAAGCACATGAAGTCCAGTATTTCTAGTAAGCCAGTGTAAAAGGCACATTGTCACAAAAACAGTAGGGGGTGATGGGGTCAGAGGTCAAAGGTCAAGTTACTACTCATTAAAGTATAAGTCTAAACCCGAATGAAAGCTGTGAACTTTCTGGAGCTGCAGCACCTGAATAAATACATTTAATTCAAACTACTGACTGACTTGTAATAGTTATTCACATTTAGTCAGCGTAATGAGACCAGGGAGGCGTGAGCAGACCAAACTGACGTCGATCGACGTTAATATTAAACTGTCATCTGTGCGACTTCTCTGCATCGTGGCAGTTTTATACTCGTTTCCTGCAGCTTCAACAGTGACTTTACTTCCTGCTTTTACCACTAGGATGATGACGTTGAATGGAAAAAAGAACTGTACGGCCTCCATGTGCGCTCACAGTAATGGATCAAATATTAGATGAGTACTGGTAATTAACAGTAGTACCTGCACATAAACAACTCAGAGGCTCAAAATGACTTTTAGTAACTTGTTCAGTAATCAGTGAGAAGATTCAAACAGGAAACTACAAACTAATCTATCAGCTGAAACTTGTAGTCTGGTGGTAGAGCGGTAGACAGATCGATTTTCCTTTTTCAGTTTTTGATTCCTTATGGTATAAAAATATGTTACTGTTATCGAATTTGTCATATTTCTCCTGGCTAATCATCTAACAGCGTCCCAAACGTTATTTCATGACACCCTGAGAGGTTCCGACACCAGGTAATTTTTAAATCGTATCATTTAGCTTCGCAATCCTGCAACGATTTATATTTCTTTTCTTCACCTATCAGGCAACAGCGTTCAGAGCAGCACCAATCACATTACGAGGATTGCAGCACGGTGGGCGGGTATTAACGGCAGGTGAGACGGCGGTGGGGGGGGTGTGTGATGTCATCGCTGTCATGGCCGACTGTTATTCATTTAGCACCAGCAAGGAGAGAAACAGGGTCTCTGGTGGAGGTTTGCAGGGGTGAAGTGAAAGGAATGTAACCAAGGGAGCAGCAATAACAAATAAAAATAAAATAAAAAAAAACACTAGTGCAAGTTTTCCCTGTAGCTTTGATGTGATGTTAGCGAGTTTCTGCAGAGTGTCAGTTCTGTTTTTTTTTTTAATGTGCAAATCATTTTAAAGGTGTTTGTTTTCATCTGCGAGCTGTGCCGGGACGGGAGGATATTAGCGAATCAAGAATAACCAGGTAATTTCAGGTGAGGCAGGCCACAAGTTTTATTCTAAAACTGATCAGCACTTTATGTTATAGTTTTATTGATATCCGTTCAAGTAAAGTGCTATTCAGTATTCAGCCCAGTAATGGATGACAACTATGTATATATTTTTCACTATGAACGCCTTGAAAGCAAAAACGAATTTTTTTCTCTGAGAATTTAAAACCTGAAGATTATTAATATTCACAAATTAGTGATTTGATGAGGAAGTTATTAGCACTGACACTCTGACCGGAGACGGTGTGTGTGTGTGTGTGTGTGTGTCTTCTGTTTATCAAAGAAGGCCTTAAGTGTCTTCACAGGTAGCGTTGCTGCAGGAAGGCCACCAGAGTGTGTGTTTGTGTTTCTACGACAGCGTCTGGCCGGAGAAGAAGGCCTTGGTTTCTCCACAGGTGGGGTTGGTGCACAGCGGGCAGCGGAGGGTCAGCTGACGGGAGCACGGCTCATTGGACTTCAGGTGGGACTGGACCAGGTCTGCCAGAGCCTGGACGGCACCGATGGCACACATTCAATATGAGACAAGAAAATGAGTGGACATATTCCCCAAGACTTCTTTAATACACAGAAACTAAGAGTGCGGCATGCTTGGTGCTGTACTGATGGATTTAAGACCATGAGCTGTTCGACTACACTGTAGAGCTGTGAGAAAGGTGGCAGGGTTCAGGATGAAGGGAAGGGAGAAAGGAGGGAAGGAAGGATGGATATGAGAGAGGAGACAAGGGGGAGAAAGAGTGAAGGAATGAAGGAAGGATGTGAGAAAGGCAGGGCAGGGGGAAGAGTGAAGGAAGGAAAAAAGAAAAAAGGAAGGAAGGAAGGAAAGATGGAAGGAAGGATGGATGTGAGAAAAATGGGGTGGGGGAGAAAGAGTGAAGGAAGGAAGGAAGGAAGGATGGATGTGAGAAAAAAGGGGTTGGGTAGAAAGTGTGAAGGAAGGAAGGAAGGAAGGAAGGAAGGAAGGAAAGATGGAAGGAAGAATGGATGTGAGAAAAATGGGGTGGGGGAGAAAGAGTGAAGGAAGGAAGGAAGGAAGGATGTCAGAGAGATGGGACGCGGGGAGAAAGAGTGAAGGACGGAAGGAAAGAAGGAAGGATGTGAGAAAGATGGGATGGGGAGAAAGAGTGAAGGAAGGAAGGAAGTGAGAAAGATGGGATGGAAAGAAAGAGTGAAGGAAGAGGAAGGAAGGATGTGAGAAAGAGGGCAGGGGGAAGAGTGAAGGAAGGAAAAAAGAAAGAAAGAAAGAAAGGAAGGAAGGAAAGAAGAAAGAAAGGAAGGCAGGAAGGAAAGATGGAGAAAGATGGGATGAGAGAAAGAGTGAAGGAAGGAAGGAAGGAAGTGAGAAAGATGGGATGGGGAGAAAGAGTGAAGGAAGGAAGGAAGTGAGAAAGATGGGACGGGGAGAAAGAGTGAAGGAAGGAAGGATGGATGTGAGAAAGACGAGGCAGAGGGAGAAAGAGTGAAGGAAGAATAAAGGAAGGAAGGAGGGAAAGATGGAAGGAAGGAAGGGTACACCTGACATTCAGGAGGTAGTCCTGTATTTGTTTAAAACTAGATTATACTATTCGGGTTTATGCTATTATTAGATTAAAACTACACGTGTGTTGACCTGAGGTTTTGGTCTTTCAAACACATGTAATGTTTTTAAATGTTGTAAAGTGAGCTTTCCTTGTCTTTTCTATTGAAAAGCAGCTTTAAGTGCTGTATAAATACTGTGAAAGTGTCAATTATTCACAAGGATTTCTGTCCATCTGTGACGTCACTAATCTAGAATACTTTGACCGTTACCATAAATAATTTTAAAATATAATGAATAAATTGAAATTAAATTATAATAAATATTTTTATATTACCATAAACACTTTAAATGTGTCCCAGTTTACTTCCTGTTAGCAGCAGATGTGAGTGACATCAGCTGACAGGAAGTAAAAATGGACCCAAGATGTTGCCTGAATAATGAGAATACTGAGCAATAAAGCGTAAAAATAGATAAAAAGACAAGAAGTAGATAAATAACTGCAACTCAAAGACAAATAAGTCAGCAATGTGATAAAAAGACGTGTTTCACACAGAGGGTGAAAACAGGCATATTTAAGGGGACACTGAGGGAAATAGTGTGTTTTTTTAAGACTTTTGTGTGTTTTATTCCTTGTGTTGAAAGAGGGGAGAGAGAGGATGACATGCAGATTTAAACCACTGCAACCAAAATAGTGTTGTTATTTTTAAATAATAAAAAGTATGAATGACTGAAAATGAGCAAATGAATAATCTGAAAGAATTCAAGCAGCGACTCAAGAGATAAGGATATTTAAGTGAGGGGTGAGATATGGATTAATCATAAAAATAAACATTTGACACCAGCCGAGCGCTACGGTAAAAACTGTACTGAACATTTTTTCTGCTGCTTGCAGACGGCAGCAGACTGATGAAACCACAGCAAGGAAACCATCCTTCAGTAACTACCAACTAATCATCCTCTGGATATTGATTCTCACACACACACACACACACACACACACACACACACACACACACTTGGCAAGGGGTCTCTGAGCGTGGTGGGTTTGACCAGCCAGCCAGCCGGGCGGTTCAGTTCTACTGTAGTCAGCTCTAAAGGTTCCCATTGATCTGCCCCTTCCTTTAATAAACCCTACACACACACACACACACACACACACACACACACACACACAGCTGGAGGAGTCAACTGTTGTAAGAAAGGCTGCAGGGTTGAGGATGAAAAGAAGGAGGGAAGAAGGGTGGATGTGAGAAAGGAGACAAGGGGGAGAAAGAGTTGAAGGAAGGAAGGAAGGAAGGAAGGAAGGAAAGAACAAAGGAAGGAAGGAAGTGAGAAAGACAGGGCAGGGGGAGAAAGAGTGAAGGAAGGAAGGCGCGAAGGAAGGGTGGAAGGGAGGAAGGAATAATGGAAGGAAGTAAGGAAGGTAGGGAGGAAGGAAGGAAGTATGGAAGGAAGGATGTGAGAAAGAAAGGGTGTGCGGAGAAAGAGTGAAGAAAGGAAGGAAAGAAGGAAGGAATCCATTCATTGACCATCTCCAGTCTGGAGTTCACTTCCTTCTCACCTTCTTCTTCTGCTGTCTCCTTCCCTCCTTTTTGATTCCTCCCTTCTTCTGATCCACTTTGTATTTCTCATTATTTCCTTACTTTTTCACTTTATTTCATTCTCTGTATCTTCCTCCATCTCTGAGATGAATGATCTTAATGTTACACATTTACAGACGTGAAGAGTCTGCTGTGTGTGTGTGTGTGTGTGTGTGTGTGTGTGTCACGTACCTTCATAAAAAGAGGGTTCCCATTCAGCGACTCTGCTCTCTTGATGTTCTCCACTCCACACTACAGGAGCAGAGACACAACATGATGATTATTAAGTGAAAACTACCTGGATTCATTTGTGGATTTTGTAAAGTTCTTCCTTTACCATTTCACTTTATTTTGAAAAGTCACTTAACACGTGCAAAGAGGAGCCAGGAGAGATGATATATGATAAAAGGATAATAAAGAGAAACAGGATGGTAAACTTAAAGAATAATAAGTTGAAAAATAGTCCTGTATTGTATGCTAGGAAAGCTCATGAGCTGTTCGTCTTGACTTTACTTTGAGGTCGACGAACAGCGATCAAACATTAAAAGACATTTTAATACACATGTCAAATATTGTGTCAAAATAAGTGATTGATTTTAAACAATGAGTTCTATTTTGGAGTAAAATATATGTCAATACAATACATAAAGACACATTTACTGAGCTCTGACGCTACCGTCATCATGCCATACCTCTTCCCCCAGCACCTGTCCATACTCGATGTCCAGCTCGTGCAGCGTCTCTATGTGGTCAGAGGTGAAGGCGATGGGCACCAGCAGGATGTTCTTCTTGCCTCGTTCACACAGACCTTTAATCACCTCGTCCGTCTGGGGGCCGAGCCACGGCATGGGCCCCACCTGAAGGGCCGAACACCAGACGCCACGGCGGTTACGATTTGCATCGTGGTGGAGGTTTACGGGGGTCGTTTCTATGGCAACATCATGTAACATGTGGCCCAATTCTTTGGTGCTAACTAAGGGTAACAAGACAGTTATGAGAAAGGTTACAGGGTTGAGGATGAAGGGAAGGAGGGAAGGAAGGATGGATATGAGAACGACGAGGCGGGGAGAAAGAGTGAAGGAAGGAAAAAAGGAAGGACAGAAGGAAGGATGTGAGAAAGACAGGGCAAGGGGAAGAGTGAAGGAAGGAAGAAAGGAAGGAAAAAAGAAAGAAAGGAAGGAGGGATGACAGGAAGGATGGAAGGAAGGAAGTGAGAAAGACAGGGAAAGGGGAAGAGTGAAGGAAGGAAAAAAGGAAGAAAGGAAGGAAGAAAGGAAGAAAGGAAAAAAGAGAGGAAGGAAGGATGGCAGGAAGGAAGGAAGGAAGGATGTGAGAAAGACAGGGCAGGGGAAGAGTGAAGAAAGGAAAAAAGAAAGGAAGGAAGAAAGGATGTGAGAAAGACAGGGCAGGGGGAAGAGTGAAGGAAGGAAAAAAGAAAGAAAGGAAGGAAGGACGAAAGGAGGGAAGGACGGATGGATGTGAGAAAAATGGGGTGGGGGAAGAAAGAGTGAAGGAAGGAAGGAAGGTAGGATGTGTGAAAGATGAGGTGGGGATGAAAGAGTGAAGGACAGAAGAAGGAAGTAAGGAAGGAAGCAATCCATTCATTGACCATCTCCAGCCTGGAGTTCACTTCCTTCTCGCGGAAGGAAGGATGTGAGAAAGGTGGGGGGAGAAAGATTGAAGGAGGAAAAAATGTAGGAAGGAAGGACGGCAGGAAGTGAGAAAGAAGGGCGGGGAGAAAGAGTAAAGGAAGGAAGGAATGAAGGAAGGATGTGAGAAAGATGGGGTGGGGGGGAAGAGTAAAGGAAGGAAGTAAAGAATGAGTGACTTTTTCGACTTTCATGACCTTCAGTCTACCACCATCTTTGTTTGCTTGGTATACGTTGTCATGTCTGTCAGACTGTAACTTAACATGACTTCTTTAATGACATAATGCTAAATGTGTGCCTGTAACAGCATTTCAGAGGCAGCCAGCAGCATGTGGCTGTCCTCTTCTACTGTGACCAGCTCCAGAATGACTGATGATGTGTCAAACCTGAGGACGAGGAGCTGTGAGGGGCCTGCTGCACTTTTACAGACGAGTGGCTCCATCTTGTGGTTAAAAGAGGAAAAACACTCTATGGTCCTGCTGCTTGTTTTTTTAAATTTTTTAATTTTTTTTTTTTTTTTAAAGAAGGTTATTGCTGCTTGTTTTTTTTTTCAATAAAACAAACATACTCTTTTGGCATTTAAGGCAGACAAGATGAGGAAATATATGCTGATATGATGCAATTGTCTGATTCTGAATGTCAATAAAAGACTCTATGGTCCAATCCCAAACCTCCCCCTACACACTCTCCACACACACCAGCCTGCTCATTCTCTAGGAAGCTCCTCCATATTAAGGGCCGTCTCAAACCTCGTAGAGCGGAGGACGAGTGGACCGTTAAGCCCTTAAATATGTTAACTGGAAGAGGAAACACCATGCAGATTTAAGTGTCCAGTATGTCCCTCACACCTTTGTCACACTGACAGGAAGTAAAACAAAAGCCTGGTTTGGAGAGATAAGAAAAGACAAAACTATCAAATCTTCCTCTCTGCTGACGTTTGGTTTGATTTTGCAGATGTGTGTAAAAATGTGAGAACGACTCACAGCAAAATTGATCTGGCTTCATTTGTTTGATTGGAAATGTCACATGGTGCTGGGGTTTGGAAGACTTGATGCTCCTCCTGCAGGGGAGGCGTCTTTCTGTTGCCATGGCGACGAGTGAGGAGGCCGTCCCATACCTGCTCATCTTATTTATACCCTCCCTCTTCAGGTGGAGTGAGACTTCATGAGGAGTGACACTCTGTGGTGAAGTGTGTGTGTGTGTGTGTGTGTGTGTGTGTGTGTGTGTACTCACCCTGGACTGCCACACTAGTCTGTATGGGTTACAGTGTCCCAGTCTCTCCATCACTCTCTGAACTGTGGCTCCCACTTCCTGAGGATACGGGTCGCCTCTGTTTACAACCTGCACACAGTACACAGGAGTAGCACAGTCAGTACTAATACTAGCAGTAGTAGTAGTACTAGTACCTGTGTCAGTAACAGAAGCTGCAGCAGTAGTAGTAGTAGTAGATATTTATACTCCAGCATGCCCTAAAAGCAGCTTCTTAAGGTCAAAACCCGTATTTTTTAAGTTTGATTCTTGATTCCAGGAATAGAAAACACTGTTCTGGTGTAAATCAGGGTTCTTGCACTATTTTAAAAGTCAAATTTAATCCTTTTTAAAATCTCAACAAATATAATTTAAGACCCAAAAATATCATTCTTTGGTTAAAAAAATACTCAATTTATTTATTTTATTTATTGCCCAACTAATATGTGTGTTTGAGGCTGATGCTGATATAAATATTAAGTAGAAAAAAAAAAATCTGATAACTGATTATCTCCAAAAATACTTTTTATAAAAAAAATTTCAGTCCTTTAACACTTGCAACGATATAAACTGAAGGCATAACATGCAAAATTGCAGTAAATCTCTGACGTCTATGTTTTCCTATTGGCATTAAACGCACCATCTGAAAATTTAATACCTACAGCAAATTTAAAGTGAATTTAAGACCTTAATTACCCAGATTTTAATGTAGAGACTATTTTAAGACTATTTAAGGAGCCGTGGGAACCCTGTAAATGACCTGAATCCCTTGACATTATCGTAATTTCCAGCCTTGTATTTTCTTCTTTTGTCTGAACACAATAATGAAAAGGGACCAACAGTAAGACTGACTGTTAGGATGGACAAGAGTTGATGAAAATCACATGAAACAGACATTAAACTGAACGTAAAAATAGAATAAATATGTTGGATATTTGATGGTAATGTGGTAGCATTATTATCAGCACTACTTCACGGTACTTACAGCCATGGGGAGCGAGTGTGCCGAGAACAGGATGACAACATCGTCTCTCTTCTCTTCTGGAAACTTCAGCAGCTCGTTATGGACGTGTTCTGCAAAACACTGAACACACAAATATACACCTTCTTTAAGTTTTATTGAAAAGCCAAAATTCAACATAAAAAAAAGTTTCTGATTATCACTGCTTCCCACCCTGGAAGCCACATGCTGAGACCTAAAAATACAGTCAGACTCGTTAGCTGCTGTGATTACCCAGCATGGCCACTTTCAGAGCTTCAGTTGCCATGACGACTTCCAGCCCTCGTCCATTAATCTCCTAATTTGTGTTTTTCTCTCCAGGGAGGAGGATGAGCTGACCGACACTTTAGTCGGTTGTTTTTTGTTTTTTTTTTGCTGTTTTTTTTAATTGAAGTTTCAAATGCATTTCAAAACGTAAATAGAACTTCACATTTTCATATATATATATATATATATATATATATATATAGATCCCCTATAAAAAAAAGAAAAAAAAAAATAAAATAAATGGATATCAAACTAATAAGGTGTAATAAAACAGTTATATTGTCCATATAGGTTTTACCATATAGGTTTTCATCATGTCATCCAAGCACACTGATTGTTGGTATTAAAGGAATATTACACCTAGTCATCAGTGATAAACATCTTCCTAAAAACCACCAGAATTTTAGGGCATTCCCATGCACACTGAATCAACGTTTCACTTCACTTTCACTGTGTGTGTCTAACCTCCACCAGCAGAGGGTGTGTGGGCCAGCGGTCGATGACACTCCAGCGCATTTTTGGCCGCTCGCCTCTGTTGCTGTAGTAACGGTAGATGGCGTTGAGACTGCTGCCTGTTAACACAACGAACAAACGAACACTCATGTTAGAAGCATTAGATTTAGAAACAGTCCTCTGCCCAAAAAAAATAAATAAATGCAAAAAAAAACAAGAGAAGCAAGAAGATATATGATCTGGACGTCAACATATTGTATGATCCATACATACTTTTCTAGGGTATACGTGTTTATCTACCTATATTTTTATACATATTCTCACGGGACAAATAAAGGATTATCTTGTTTTATCTTATTTGATAAAGTTGTAGTTTTTATCTGGACTTCCATTATATTTCTGTCTATGGCTGAATCTAAATGGCTGCCCGTTGGATGAGCACCCACTTTATGCCTCATATTTTCCAAATTCTTCTTCTTCAAAAAAAAAAAACAGTTCGTTGTGTGTAGTAGTTTTTCTTATTCTTTATCAAAGCTTAAATATATGATGTGATTTGCTGCTTGGGGACATTTTCAGAACAAATATTACTGGCTTTGCTACAGGTGAATATTTAATACAACACATCATGGACTATCTCTGGAACAATTTAGCACACTGACCATAAATGATCCAGTTTTCTTCTTCCTCACTGAGTTCACTACTCTTCGCCATTTTAAACAGGAGTGAAGAATTTAAACTGAATTCACCTTTTTAGACCCACATTTGATCCAGAACACTGGAATTCACTGAGAAGTCAGAAATGAATCCAGAATAACAAACAACCATTAAAACACATTTTTCTGTTCAGGAATGACAGGAAATAACTGAAGATTTTAACATCTCTGTCAATAAATAATAAGAATGTGCTTTAATGTTTTCAGCTTTTTTTGTAAAACAGTAAATCTGAAAATTCCGAGAAAAAGAATCACTAATTACAGTTTAGCATCAAAGATATTATTTAGATTAAAGAGCTCGCACATACTGGTTGATTAAGCATTATAGAAACATTAAAATATTTTGGTCATCAGTAAGGGTGGGTATTGGCAGGACTTCATGATACAATACATATTGCGTGTATTATTGTCATATCTTGATACTGCAACTGAGAAATTGAAAATGCAGCTTAAAATACTGTATATGCATACATACAGTACACAAAAAACAATATTAAATTAAAAATCAGTAGTGTATCAGAAGAAAAAGTATTGCGATATATTGCCATATCAATGTTTTTTCCCACCCCTAGTAATCAGTAATCCTGTTAATTTAGGGCACTGGAGGTGGAGGAGTAATACATTTATAAAGCAGGGTATGAAGATGCTGTCAGGAAACACAACACTGGACTGATTGGTCTTTCCTGTTTTACAGAAGCTGCAGATCAGTCAACAAATCAAAAGCTCTTCCATCCAGCTGCATGCAGAGAGCTGCAGTGTCAGAGCCTTAACTGCTATTTACTGACTGAGAGCGTGGAGGGCTTTTATCAGAGGGTAACAGGGGTGACAGTGCTCTGGGTGTGGTGACACTAACGCCCACTGAAGTATTTTTAACCCATCGTTTTATGTTCATGTCTGTCACCTGTGGTGGAGCAGCTGTACTGAGGATACTGTGTGAAGGCCACAGCTCTCTCCACGCCGTCTTTCTCCATCTCCTCGATGGCTTCCTCCGTCAGCGGCTGAACGTACCGGAAACCGATGTAGAACTTGTGAGGAGCTGAAGAGAGAGAAGAGAGTGTGACAATGGTCAGTTTTCAGACCGCCGTCCTTCTTGAAAGTAGAGAAAATTAGATATTCAATAAGGGGTAACTTGAACAACTTCTACAATAAATAGCAACCGTTTATGGACTTTTTTTGTAATAATATAACCACCCCCCTCTCCCCCTTTTTTCCCTTTCCTTGTTAATTGATTTATTTTTATTCATTTCTATGTCGGTGCGAACACTTTAATTGTTTGTAATTGTTCTTAAATCAGAATCAGAAATAAGTTTATCATCAAGTAGGTTGTCACAAATTTAACTTGGTGTCTTGGCACGTGACATATAAACATAAACCTGTATACATGTAAACATGTAACCGTCGTGCAGAGATAAGAACCGAGGATGATCAACTGAATAAATATGAATTATACAGTCATGGAAAAAATTATTAGACCACCCTTGTTTTCTTCAATTTCTTGTTAATTTTAATGCCTGGCTCAACTAAAGGTACATTTGTTTGGACAATTATAATGATAACAACAAAAATAGCTCATGAGAGTTTAATTTAAGAACTAAGGATTATTCATTTTCCATGGTTTTCTTGATAATAACCAAAATTACTTAAATTCTTACATCAATAGCTATGGCATTGTACCGCCAAAAACACTACTTTTAAGCATTCCATGTTTTCTTTTCTGTTTGCTTTAAACACATGATACACACAAGAGTTAATACTTGATTGCATAACCATTGTTTTTGATGACTGCAGCCATGCGTCTTGGCATGCTCTCCACCAGCTTCTGACATTGTTCTACTGTCACAGCAGCCCATTCCTGTTGGACAAATTCAAACAAATTTTCTTTGTTTTTGGGCTTGTGGTTCTCCATTTTGAGTTTGATGATTTTCCACAGGTTTTCAATTGGATTAAGATCTGGTGATTGAGCAGGCCAAGGCATGGTGCAAATGTTGTGGTTCTCCATCCAGGCTTTAACTGACCTTGCCGTGTGGCAAGGGGCATTGTCTTGTTGGAAAATCCAGTCATTCGAGGCAGGAAAGAGTTTTCCAGCTGATGGAAGAAGACTGTTTTCAAGGGTAGTCCTGTACTTGACCTGGTTCATTCGGCCTTCACACAATTGCATTTGCCCTGTTCCACTCAGACTGAAACAACCCCAGATCATGACTGATCCACCCCCATGTTTTACTGTAGGGGCAAGACAGTCTGGGTTGTAAGCTTCTCCAGGCTTCCTCCTAACCAGTAAGTTGGCTGGAGTGGGCATCAATTCAAAATTGGATTCATCACTGAAGAGAACCTTAGCCCAATCATCAACAGTCCAATCCTTGTGGTCTCGAGCAAAGAGTAACCGGGCCTTCCTCTGCCTTTCATTGATGAAGGGCTTCTTGCGTGCTCTGTGTGACTTCAAACCAGCTTCAACAAGTCGGTTTCGAACTGTCCTTGCCGAGCAAGTCACATTTCTCGACAGTGCCCACTCATTTTTAAGGTCCCTGGAGGTCTGACGACGATTCCTGACACAGGAACGGATGAGTGCACGGTCATCTCGTGGGGTAGAAAGACGTTTCCTGCCACGGCCAGGTAGCAATTTGGTAGTGCCATGTTCAGCTTGTTTTTTTGTTGGAATGAACGGCTGTCTTGGAGATCTTCAGTTTTTCGCTACCTGTCTCTCACTCATGCCAGTTTCCAGCAGTGCCAAGATGGCTGCCTTTGTTGCTTCACATAATTCTTTTGTTTTAGGCATTATGTGAGAGCTGACAACTTCTGAGTTGTGCTACGGCTTGAATGTAAGCAGGAAACCACTCTAGGCCTTTGCATGTGCAGTGCTGCTTGTGACATGAAATGGCCTCTTATATACCCTGGGAATCAATTAAGCTTAAGAATGTCAAATAGGACATAAAGTATTATGTGACCAGCTGCATTTTTTGTTGTGTTCATTGTATTATGTTTAGTGGTACCAGATATTAGAATGAACAAGAAATTGAAGAAAACAAGGGTGGTCTAATAATTTTTTCCATGACTGTATATATATATATATACATGTATATATTTATACCTCATTAAAAAATATGAAACAGAGTTTTCACACCGCTGTTCATGTCGTTATCAGAGGGGTGTGGTGTGTGTAAACACTCCTTCACCGTTACTATCTACCCTCCACACACAAGTGAGTCCACCAGCAGGAAACACATCAGCTCTGCTCTGTTGTATTCCAGACATGTGTGTGAAATGTGAAATCACACTCATAAAGGCGCCCTCTTCCACTGTATCTGACAATGTGAGAAGATGCAACAATTTTGGAAAGAAATACTACGTATAAGCTCTAAAAGTCAACTTTAATACTTTTGAAGCCCTCAACAACTTTCTTATACAACTTTAATTTCATAAATTTCAAGAATAAAGAAGTGAACTTTGTGAACAAAATAAGGTAACAAATTGCAGTAAATCTTTGAATGCTGTGTTTTCCTATTGGCATAAACACACCATCTGAAAATTTAAGGTAAATTTAACACAACTTAAGACTTAAACTACCCAGATTTAATTTAAGACATTTTAAGACTTTTCAAGGAACTGCAGGAACCCTGTATAAGGGCACTTACTGTTAACTTGAGTAATTTTGGGCCATAAATATATATCTGTTATTGGGTGTATTGCAAAAACACTGATATGTCATGCTCAACTCTGTCTTTACAGTCCCTTAAGTAGTGTCACTCCGTTGTCTGCATACATTTTTAGTGGCATTGCACTGTGCATTTAATTTTGTAATTTTGTGTATTTATGTTTTTTTTTTAATTTTTGTTTATTTATGCAGTTACTTTTTCCTCTTTGTGATCCTTGATTGATGAGAAGTGGGGTAGGTGGGTTGGGACTGGGGTTGCTACAGCTCATATTGTACGTCTATGTGTGTTTGTGCACTACAATAATTTCAATAAATATGTGAGAAAGAAAAACAAAGCTCTGCTGTGTTGTGACTCTAAACCAGGGCTTCACTCACCCGTCTCTGGACTCATCTCGTCCAGCAGCTTCACCATGCCCTCTCCCTGCATGGAGGTCCAGTGTTTGATGGGCGAGCCTCCTCCGATCTTGCTGTACTGCTCCTGGATCTTTGGCGTGCGGCGCTTGGCGATGAACGGGCCGAGCTTACTGCAGAGCAAAGGACGGATTGAAGAGATGAAACACTCCAACACTCGTAGCCTGTACTATGTAATCCCACATTTAGACGTTATTACAGAAGATTAATAGTCATAGAAAAACCAAAACCAGGAGACAAACTGGTTCAATTACTGGACAATAATGGTGATTTCATGGCAATCACTATTTGACATTAATGGGGGAGCGAAACAACAGCGTTTTTTTTTTTTTGCTGCTGGTTTCAACCACAGGGGAGGATTGGTCCCTGTGAAACTAAAAATGTAAAACAAAATACAATAAACAAGTTCCACCTCATTGCGTTACTTCTTATGTTATATTTTAATATGCTTTCATTGCTGCTAAACTGTCTTTCATTGTGAAACAACAATGACAATATTGATCTGTTCTGTTTTGCTATTTCAAAACACACAACCTGTGATGTCACAGGAAAACTAATGCTTCATTTTAGGGAGTCACAAATCAAACGCGGGTTTGTGAGGAAAAAAGATGAAGAGCAACAAGAAACACTTTACTGTTCCACAGACAGATAACTAACAGCTGATGACATACTTCTGTACGGGGAGTTTCATCAGGTCTGTGTCCATGAAGAGCCGCAGCAGGAAGTCATGAACGTCTTCTAGTTTTTCAGGTCCTCCCATGTTCAGCATCAAGATGCCCGTCTTCGGTTTCCTGCAGGCACAAGAGATTCATAATCAACAGTTCATTTCATGCCATGACTCCTGGCAAAAATAAGAGCTTAGCTTAGCTGATTACCAATGATGTCTTGAAAATGCATTCAAATCTCACAGTGTACTGTTTTCATGTCTATTTGTTAGTACTTGTGTGCAGATTATTGTGCTGAACACACTAGAATATTGACATTTAATGCTGTTATCTCAGTGCTCTCTGCAGCTGCTCCAGCAGTTACAGTAATGCCAGTGTGTCACCTGTTGTCCTGTGTTTCTGGACTCGCTGTCTGGGCCAAAGCAGCAGCGGTGGAGCGTCTCCTCACACTCAGACTGACGCTGCTCCTGGCAACTAAAGCACAACAAACAGCTTGAGTGAATATTACTGGACATGCACGTTATTTTCCACCACTTCACATTCATTCCCTTCTTCCAAAACTCTGAAACATTCTAGAAACAGATTAAATTAATAGACTAATGACTACATCATGTGATGTTATTAATAGGATACACTTTATCAATAAAAACACCATTTGCGTTAAAGAAAGGGGGAAACGACAGAAAAGAGGGGTATTGAGGTTTTCACGATGCCAAATTGTACCTGTGTTGCCATGACTGTTTTTTAATTTTATTTTGCTTTTTATGGGAAATATTTGTAAACATTGGCAATGCTTATGATTTATACAATACCCCTGAAAATGAAAATAAAAAGAAAATTGGAAAAAAAAATTTGCAAAGCACCGTTCATACAAGAAAAGCACTAAACAATAGAGACATTACATGAAAAAATAATTATACTTCTTATTCTTCCACCGCTGATACTAAGTGACCTTAAAACACACTTCAATAATCAGCACCGCTGCAACCAAACCAGCAGTACTTCATTCCCATTTAATGCTACAGTGTACCGTATAGAGATTAATAATGACAATAATGAAGAAGTAATAAATTATTTCCCTATCTAGCCATATATAGTAGCATTGTAATGAAAATATGATTTATATTATTATTTAAGTTCAAGTACATTTCAATGCTAATACTTTTGTATTTTGGTAAAAGCAAAATTTTAAATATTGAGTGCTTTTACTTTTACTGTGGTATTGCTACATACATAAAATATCTGAGTATTTCTAGGCAAACACATTCAAGACATATTTTCTGATTTGAATAAATAAACACACAGTCTTACATATGTCATGATTTCTGAAAATACATATAGTACACTCTAACAGATTTTATGACTGATGTAAATAAATAGTGTGACAGATCTCGTGATTTATGTAAATAAATAAACAAACTACCATGTTTCCAGTGACACCTGCCATACATTCACTTTCATAACCAGAGGTGCAGTACCCCGCTGCGCCTCCAGGAGGCCCACTGTGATTATGCAAGTTCCCAATGCTGGAATTGTGTAACTGAGTGTGAATGTTTAGCGCTCTCTCTTCCTCACTCTAACCACCGTTAGCCACTACGCGCAGTATTTATGGATCACTGGCTGACTCTAAATGCAGCACAAGTACGGGATAAGTCCATTATGTAACATGAACAGTAAACCGTAACCTACAGTAATGTTGAGCTGCGTCAAAGTAGCGGAAGTTAGCGACTAGCTAACACCGGAAAAACTGCAAATTGTTTGTAAAATAAAAGCACGTCGATGACCATATATCAGCTAAAGTTAGGATTTCGACTAACACTAGCGCATGGGGACAATGAACATACACCAAACTCTTGAAATTGTGAACAAATAGATGCCGCAAACGTCAGAAATTCAGCGAATTGCGCAGCGAGGATTGTATTGTGAAAGTCTTAACAGGAAATTGAGCTTCCATTTCCTAGCTAGCTTAACGGCCGTTTACGAAACGACGTCAATGTCAGCGTGTTGTTGAGTTTGTGCTGCTGCATTTGAACAAACAACGCCACTCCGTCACTCAAAACTGTCTTAACACTGCAAACGACAAACACAGTAGCGCGACATTAAATTCTAAACTAAATAATGAAACTTAGAAGACATCCACGCACAGTTTCTGCCAGGCTAACTTAGCTCACAGTCACACTCACATTGAAACAAGCGACCGGCGCTGCCTAGGACTGCCATCATGGTAATTCCTATTGTCACTGCCGGTAAAAGTCTCTCTTCACTCTTTACTGGACGCTGGATACTTGTGCGCCTGACCAGACCTGTGTGCCAGCCAGATTCCTTCAGCTACCACCGGTAGGATGTTGAACAGAGTCCTGTCAAGTTTCTTCACGATAACTTCAACACTTCCGGTTTGTAAATTCAAAATAGTCGTGAGGAGTATGGACTGTTTCAACTTTTTAGATATTCACATGTATTCATGCCTTATCTTATTAATATTTTACTGATTTACTAATGTCTAGTAATATTTCATATGTTTCAACTACTCCATTGCATTTTGGCAGCTGTAGTTCAGTGAGTATAGTGCTCGACCTGAAAACGGACATTGTCGTTTGTCATTTTAGAAGTAAAAATAAAGGAGTTTAAAACATCAGTTTTACAGTGAAACAATATATAAATAATATTAGATAAATTAATAAATAATCCTTCCAGTTTAAAATGTGAATATGAGGATCAGTGCAAAAAAAATTAACATGTGCGCACAATAATTTTCACGGAGCAAAAACAACAATTGGCAGCATTTACTACTGTATACTTGTCGTGTAGTAATCGTTTTACCTATTTTTAAATTTATTTAAAATATTTTGGTGCTTTTATTGTGGAGAAAACTTTAATATATTTCCGGTCTGAAGCCAGTTCACTCTGGGTTTTTGACAAGCGGCCGTTAATTTTGTGTGACGTCACTACTACGTGTGTACATTATAGGATAACTCCGCCCTCCGCGGGTACGCCCACTTCAGAGATTGCTCGTGCATGTGTGTTTGTAGATAGTTTATCAGTTAAACCACCGCAGTATTGTGGTTAAAACAACCAGGAAGATGGTTTTAAACTGGCGCAGTTCGCTGCTTTTAACTTATGAACGTGAAAATAAAAGATTTTTTGACAAAATAAAAGCACCTCTGCTAGGATTTCAATCTGACATGAAACAGTCTGTGGAGTGAAATAATTTGTCTTACTGTCAAACATTTCTTTGGGCAGGTTTTTATAAATGGTGTTTATCCACGGCTCAGGTTATTATTAAATGAGACCAGTTTTTCAAGAAGCGAGGATTGAAGCTGTGTTTCCTTCTTCCTTTCAAAACCAGAGGTGACAGAGGTGCAAAGAGGAACCAGGAACTGAGTTTAAACAAACACACAAAGCAAGAAAACACTCATAAACGAATGAGGAAGTGCTCCCATACACAAACATGACTCTGTCTGGCATCCTTTGCACTCCATTGGCCACGTGAAACAATTTCCATGATATAGCTTCATGGAAGCATTCCCTTATAAAAGTTGTCAAACATTTGAAATAGTATACTCCTGTAAAAACACTGTATATTGACAATTCAGTGTTAGTGCTGCTTTATTACATACATGAGAGTTTCCAGTGTGACACTGTTGCACATTTCCAGTCACTTTCACAGGCATCTAGTGTCTGAAATGGATTATAATGTTGTATGTGTGTCTAATATACAATCATTTTGTTTTCATTACCTGAGAGTCACCTGTAGGCCCACAATAGACATGAGGAATGCAAAAATACATCTGAATAAAACAGAAAAGGCAAAATAATAAAAAGTATGGAATGCAGTGCAGTGAGAGTTATGAATACATAGTCGCTGATTTGATTCAATGAAAAACATTAATAATTCAGTTTCAGTTTAGTTGTAGACCTGTGTGTCAAATTGGGAGTCTGCTTTTTGTGCTTCATTAATGATAGGTTGTAGGCTACTTTAGGGTTGATTTTGTCACAGCAAGTTCAGTCAGTTCTGATGGGGTCTGCTCCATTTGTGGATCAGCAGTGCCACCTGAAGAGAATACTGCTTACCAAACAGCACTGTGAAGCATCATAAACCTGATCACTGTGGTGCCCTAGGTTCATGGGGCCGCTTGCATCGCAGCCAATTCCACCACCAATCACTGCGTTGATACTCCCACAGAAACTATTTATTAAACTACCATATCTTTGATTAAACCGTGCAGATCATTCATAGAAAATGTATTTCGCACGGTTGTTGTAGGTCATTCCCCAAACATTTCCCCTAATCTTAATTTGTTCGCTTATCTTTTTAGTTATTAGTCCTGTATGTTATGTTAAGACATTTGTTTACTTACTAACCTACTTATTTTGACACATTTCTATTTGACACTCTTGTTCACTGATATCACAGATTTTTTTTTTTTTTTGTTGTAGACTCTTATTGTAATGTTGCTCTATCCACATTGCTGCTGTAACACTGTAGATTAACCCATTTGTGGGACAAATAATTGATCATCCTTTTTAATGAATATAAGATAAGAGTAACTGGCAATACGAGTGATGCTGCTGGTAACATAGAAATTAAGGTTTATTTAATAAGCTGTGTTTTTATGTTATGTTATTTAGAATAGTATCAGTAAAACATGTTTATACATGTTTGATAGATAGATAGACAGATAGATAGATAGATAGATAGATAGATAGATAGATAGATAGATAGATAGATAGATAGATAGAAATTGTGATTGATCCTATGGAGGGCAGTAAAAAAGAAAAAAAATCCCGCCGTCTCTGCAAAGTCTCCTGATCCACAATCCAGTCCAATTGGTGGCAGTAATGCAACTCTTACTTGGATTGCCAACCGCCATATAACCCCAAAGAAGAAGAAGAAGAAGAAAAAAAAAAAATCCCGCCTATTCGGTTGCCTGTTGGCCAATCAGAAGTCGTCATTGTGAAGCAGCTTCCGGTTGCTTGTTGGCCAATCAGAAGTCGACATTGTGAAGCAGCTCACTCTACCTGTGGTGTGGTTTGGAGAGCAGCTAGCTAGCTAACGCATCTAGCAGAAAGCTAAAAACACAACACTATATTTGATAGGTTATCCGGTTTCCTGTTCTGAATATCACCCGGTAACCAGCTCACGCTACCGCCGCAAACGGGACCATGGTCGGTGTTAAAGTGATCGGGAGCGACCAAGAATTTCAGCCGGAGTTAACGGCCGCCGGCTCCAGGCTCGTCGTGGTGAAGTTTACAATGGCTGGGTAAGCGTACCTATCGGGCTCCGAGGCCCAGCGGCTAGCGGGACTTAGCGCCTCAGTCTCTCCTTTCAACATAAAACATTCAGAGCTCTTAGTTTGAGCAGTTTCAGGTAGCTGACAGGTATTTGACAGCTGCGCCGTATCATGGGTGTAGCAATGATGCTAGAAAAGCAAGTTTAGCATGCTATCGTTAGCTTGCGTTAGCTAACTAGCTCTGGTCCTTACAATGACATAGCAGTATTTACAGTAACTGGGCTGCTGAGGTGTCATCAAATTTATTGATGAAAAACAGCAACTTAACAACCAAGATCAATGTTAAAACAAATACATATGCATATATATCCAACATCAGTGGTAATTTACCCTATGACACTCACTATAGATAGTTATGTCTTGAAGTGTTTAAAACTGTTAACTTGGATGAAATGACAGCTTTGCTGCTAAAATATGATACCTGCTACGTTTAACTTCAACAGCTTCTGAAATATGAAGATTTGCTGGTTTTCGCTGGTAGCTAGTAGTGTTAGCTACTAGTTTAAACACCTTGTGGGATTTGTGACGCAGTGGAATTGATCGTAGTAAACTGTCATGGGTGTTTATCAAACATTTTGGTTTTATAGGTTGAATCAAGCGTATGACATGAGTAAAACCTAATATAGAGTGGAATAGAGAATGTTTTTAATTCATCCACCATTGGGGGGAAATTCACCCAACACAGCAGCATGGCAGCAAATATTTACCATATATACTCAGTAAAAAGGAAGAGGGATATTCTGAATTTAAAATGAAATGTCAATTTAACACTATAATTAAATAAATAAAATGATATGTTGAGCTATGGTTGTGACCTTTAAATCATGTTGTATAAATAGACATAATAAATGCAAAAATTGCTGTGCAAATTAGTTATTGAAAAAAAATGGCAGTGACAGAAATGACTCCAGATTGTGTTTACATCAGCCAGTGATGCTGATGTTATAAAGTCTCATTGCTGATGGTATGAATGAGCTGCAGTAATTCCTCCTTGCAGGGTGAAAGTCTGAGTCTGCAGCTGAAGGAGCTGCTTTAAACCTCCACAGTTCCATGCAGAGGGTGAGAGGGGTTGTTCATGATGGATGTGAGCTTAGCTAACATCCTCCTCTATAGAGTCCAGTACAGAGCTGGTCCAGGACAGAGCTGGCCCTCCTGACCAGCCTGTTTAGTCTCTTCCTGTCCCTCTCTGTGCTCCCTGCTCCCCAGCAGACCACTGCATAAAATACTGCAGACGCCACCACAGTGTTATAAAAGGTCCTTAGCACAGTCCTGCAGACTCCAAAGGACTTAAGTCTGCTCAGCAGGTGGAGACGACTTTGGCCCTTCTTATACAGGACATCTGTGTCGTGAGTCCAGTCCAGTTCATTTTTAAGGTGAACAACCAGGTACTTGTAGGTCTCCAGACTCTCCACCATTTCAATGTCCAGACCCTGGATGTTCCCCGGTGCAGTCTGGGGTGTCTTCCTCCTGCAGAAGTCAGTGACCATCTGCTTGGTCTTACTGGCATTGAGCTGAAGGTGGTTATGCTCACACCATTTGGCAAAGTCAATGATGACGGTCCTGTACTCCCTATCATCACGCTTCTATAGTTATTGATTATTAAGTTGTTGTGAGTTCCATTGATGTTAATTGACCAGTTGATCTCTAACACACCCTCCTCTGCCTCTTCAGGTGTGGGCCCTGCGTCAGAATAGCTCCTGTTTTCAACATGTTGAGTAACAAGTACCCACAGGCAGTCTTCCTGGAAGTAGATGTTCACGTCTGTCAGGTAAGGCAGATCTGTCTTACCGCATCTACCACTCAGTTTACATCCAACAGAGTCCTGTCACGGCTGGAGAAATGATTAATGACACATTATAACACTGTTAACATTTGTTATGATTTTTTTTACTGGTGTCAGACCAGACGAGTTAAAGTCAGATGGAGAAAACTTGTTTTGACCCATTTAGACCAATGACCTTCATGGGTTTTTTTTTTCTCTTTTAGTGTTGAAATAATGTAAATGATGAGAAACAAGAAGCTGCAGACCAGGAGATCCAGCACAATGGTTAGTTTAGACTTTTCAAAACCAACTTTTCTCTTTTCCTCAGGCAACAGCATTGGCCAACAGCATCTCAGCCACACCAACGTTCTTGTTCTTCAGGAACCGGAGGCGGGAGGATCGGTATCAGGGGGCAGACTCTGCAGGTCTGGAGGAGAAGATCAAGCAGCACACAGAGAACGACCCAGGAAACAGCGAGGACGCCGACATTCCTAAAGGATACGTGAGTTCACAACGTTACCTACCTTTGGTTGACGGAAAATAAGCATTGATAGTATTTGAGCGGAGTAGAGAGAATGTGAATCAGCCAGTTGGTTTAAAATGTGTGGGTAAGTACGTGCTTAAATGTGAAAGTGGATTTTGTCCTGTGTTGTCTCCAGATGGACCTCATGCCTTTTGTCAACAAAGCCGGCTGTGAGTGCCTCAACGAGAGCGACGACTGCGGCTTCGATAACTGTTTAATCAAGGACTCCACCTACATGGAGTCTGACTGTGATGAGCAGGTATGAGCCGCTAACGCTGACTCTCACCACGTGTCCACATGTGTGATTGTGCAATCATAAGAATGAAAGACGGTTCAGTTAGTTTGTGCCTTATTCACATAAATATGTGATTTTTTTTCCCTCATATTTGTGCAAATAAACAGACGCATTCTTCCAGTCTTTCTGTTTTCACCACAAAACAGTCCAGTGCCGTCCTTCCTCTCGACTTCTTTTTTTTTTTAAGTCATCTTTCATGTCTGACAACTTTTTTTCACAGATGACAGTTTTAATTGAGGAGCTTGTAAAAAGAAGTACTAAACATACACATATTCCAATGTAACCTGTTGTTAGCCGGAAGCTAGTTAGCTGGATGTGCTAACGGTTGCAGCTCAGGCAAATTCACTTTGTTTAATAGGCGCCTTACACTTGTTAGCAGTAGGGCTGGGTGCTGAACTTCGTTACTTTTGTAGCGCCGACCAAAAAGCTCAGATCCCATCGGGTATCAAAAATGTGTAATTTTTCAGTGCCAAATTCCAATACCAAAGTGTCTGGTATCTGCTATTGACGTAAACAGTAGCTCCATGTTTTGTTGTTCGTCTGTAAGGCTGGAAGAGCTGGGAGCGCTAAACTTTGAGGTTAAGATGATCTGAACTCCAAGTTCTGACTTCCAGTGAACACACCATAAGACAAACTCTCACTCCCCAGGGTCCTAAAGAGGAACTGGTAGCAGCCCATGTCTGTTGATCATCATCATCATCATCAAACCAATGTCTAGTATGTCTCCCATGATAAAGACCTAATTACACTAACATAACTTATTGAGGTGTTGAAAAAAATATCATTCTGGAATAGGAATTGAAATTGGCACCGTATTAAAAAATGTTGAACTATACCCAGCCCTAGTTAGCAGTTGGTTAAACAGCATTTCACTGTGCTTTCTAAGTTCAGCTGTCTCATAAGTTGAATTTGATGTTTCTCTTCTTTCGATCTTGTCCAGTTGCTGATAACTATCGCCTTCAACCAGCCGGTGAAGCTCTTTTCCATGAAACTACTGTCCTCAGACTTTGGTGAGGTTTTTTTTATATACTATATACTGCCTTGCTTTTAATTAATGAAATTTAAAAAAAGTGGTGCCTGATTTAAATGACATAATTTTCTCCTTCCTAACGTAACACAGTTTCCCAGGTTGGGATCAGTAAAGTAATTCTATCCTTGTCTTCTCTCATGTCCTGCCCTGTCGTCCTTCCTTCCTTCCATCAGCCCAAGCTCCTAAGGTGGTGAAGGTGTTCATCAACCTCCCACGGTCGATGGGTTTCGACGATGCAGAGCAAAGTGAAGCCACCCAGGTTCTGGATCTGTCTGAGGACGACTACAAAGAGGACGGATTGATTCCCCTGCGCTACGTCAAGTTTCAGAACGTACAGAGTGTCACGGTAAGAACCAGATCAGCAGCACCACTGCTGAGCTAATTAGCTAATGACAACAAGCTAATTTATTTCAGGGGATTTGCAAATTTGGACTTGAGGAATTATTAATAATAATAAACTTTATTTATGTAGCACCTTTCATGACATAAAAACAACATAAGTTAATAATGGTAAGGCTTTTTCAGCCACAAAATATATGAGAAACAGTGATTGTTAGTGAAAGGTGTAATTAATCATTGTGACCTCATAAAACTCATATGCTAATTATTGCAATTTCACACTAATGCCCGACAAGATAAAGTGATGTTTCCTATCGCCTTTTGTCTTTTTGCTTCGTATTCACCAGTTGTTTGTCAAGTCAAACCAAGGAGACGAGGAGACGACAAAAATCAACTACCTGACGTTCATAGGCACCCCGGTACAAGCCACCAACATGAGCGACTTCAAGAGGGTACGGAGCGCTCACTGCAGCCCGGCTTCATTCATGATCAGGTGTGTTTTACTCACTGAGTGTCATTTTACTCTGTTGTCATGTAGGTTGTGGGAAAGAAAGGAGAGAGTCACTGAGCAGGAGGAGAAGAAGAGGAAGAGGAGGTCACAGATAAACATTCAAGGACTTTCCCTCTGCCAAAGCTGCCCCACACACACACACACACGCCCTCCTTGAGCTGTAAACGAACGCTCCCATCTGTGGAGGCTCAGTCCGTGATTCATTTGTATTGTAATTCTGAAGAAAATCACTGTAAATAAAACACAATCCTTTTTCAAAGGCATGTGCGTTAAGTCTGTTTTCTGGAGGAGGAGGAGCTGCAGTGATGAATGTGGTGCTGGTTCTAGGTTCTAGTATCACAATACAGATGGTAGCATGGATGTCATATGGTCATCTATTTCAGCATTGTCAATATACATATGTATGTATATGTAATTTTTTTATATATAACATCTCCATTCGTTAAATACACGTTTGTGTGTGTATGTATGTGTATATATATATATATATATATATATATAGAGAGAGAGAGAGAGAGATATATGTATATACACACACACACACGTGTATATATATATATATATATATATATAGAGAGAGAGAGAGAGATATGTATATACACACACACACGTGTATATATATATATATATAGAGAGAGAGAGAGAGAGATATGTATATACACACACACATATATAATTCATATTTGGTTGCAGTGAAGTAGAATCTCCAGCTAAATGAAGGAAATGCATCTGTGCATCAGTTTTTCAGATTTAAAGGGAAGTTAAAGTGGGTGAATCAGGAAGCTCAGAAAGATCAGAGGAGTCTGTTGTGATTATTTCCTGAAAACATATCAAGTTCAAATGAAAGGAACTTGGAGTTTATTCTGACAAAAAACCTTTGACCTGTTGCTCAGTCATAAACCAGGAGACGGGCAAAGAGTCTTGAGGGATCAGAAGATTTTTTTTAAAAAAGAAAAAAAAAAGTCTGCATGAAAACAATATTTTCTACATTCTTCACATTGGATAACAAATGGGTGACTGGTACAAATTGGTTTGATTATCTAGAACGTGGACAGTTCACAAAGGACATTGAACCTGTAGACTTATGTTGCAATAAACTGCCTCGTTATAAATTCTTGTGTGAAACCCACATAGTTCCTCCTCCCTCTTCCTGTTCTCAAACAAAGCCAGCCAGTCCAGATGAAAAGTCGCAGCAAGGAGTTGAGATGGACAAGAAAAAACTCTGCTGTTCGATCTGTTTGGATCTACTGAAGGATCCAGTGACTATTCCCTGTGGTCACAGCTTCTGTTTGAGCTGCATTAAAAGCCACTGGGATGAAGAGGAGCAGAAGGAAAGGTTCAGCTGTCCTCAGTGCAGACAGACCTTCATACCGAGGCCTGTCCTGGTGAAAAACACCATGGTGGCAGATTTAGTGGAGGAGCTGAAGAGGACAGCTGATCACTGCTATGCTGGACCTGAAGATGTGGTCTGTGATTCCTGCACTGGAAGCAAACTGAAAGCCTTCAAGTCCTGTCTGCAGTGTCTGGTCTCTTACTGCGAGCAGCACCTCCAGCCTCACTATGAATCCCCTGCCTTTGAAAAACACAAGCTGGTCGACCCCTCCAAGAAGTTCCAGGAGAACATCTGCCCTCGTCACAACGAGGTGATGAAGCTTTTCTGCTACACTGATCAGCAGAGCATCTGTCTAATCTGCTCCATGCATGAACATAAAGAGCACGACACAGTTTCAGTGACAGCAGAAATGGCCGAGAGGCAGAAAGAGCTGGAGACGACTCGACAAAAGATCCAGCAGGGAATCCAGAACAGAGAGAAAGATGTTCAGAAGCTTCAGCAGGAGGCGGAGGTTATCGATCGGTCTGCTGATAAAGCGGTGGAGGACAGCGAGAAGATCTTCGCTGATGCCAAGCAGCAGATCAGATCTCGTCAGAAATCTCAAGTGAGTCTGGTCAAAGAGCTTCAGGAGAAGCTGGAGAAAGAGATCGCTGATCTGAGGCAGAAAGATGTGGAGCTGGAGCAGCTCTCACAAACAGAGGACCACGGACAGTTTCTGCAGAACTACAGCAAACTGTCACGACTTGGTGAAGCAACCGACTCCTCCAGAATCAACAGCCGTCCTCTGAGGTACATCATGGATGTGAACACAGCTGTGTCAGAGGCCAAAGATAAACTACAGGATGTCCTCAGCGAGGAGTGGACCAAGATCTCACTGACGGAGCCTGACGATGTTTTACTGCCACAAGAGGAGCCCAAAACCAGAGATGATTTCCTTAAATATTCACATCAAATCAATCTGGATGGAATCACAGCGAACAAACATGTAGAGCTTCTGACTGGCAAAATTGCAAAATACCGTTTTTTTGATCGTACCTATTACGATCACCCAGACGGTTTCACCGACTGGGCTCAGGTTTTGTGCAGAGAGGGTCTGACTGGTCGTTGTTACTGGGAGGTGGAGTTGGGAGGGAGAGGTTCTTTTGTGGCGTTGGCATACAAGAGTATCAGCAGAGCAGGGAGAGAAAGTGTTTTTGGAAACAATGACAAGTCTTGGGCATTAGAGTCTCTCCAGCATGGTTATGAATTCAGACATAAGAGCATCAGGACCTTCATCTCAGCTCAGTGGTCCTACAAACTAGGAGTGTACCTGGACCACAGTGCAGGTCTTCTGTCCTTCTACAGCATCTCTGACACCATGACGCTCCTCCACCGAGTCCAGACCAGATTCACCCAGCCTCTCTATGCTGGATTTGGTATACATGTTTCTGGAGCCAGAGTTAATATCTGTCAAAAAATAGACGACTGAAACGTTCAGAGATGAGACAGCTTACTTAAATTCTATGAGACCATATGGTGAGTATCACTGTTCAGGGTGATGAGTGAGTTTAATCTTATTTCATCTTTCAATTTTTTTGTTTTTAATTCTTGCATAAAAATATTTGTATGGAAAGTAAAGAATTACAATAACAGTAAACCCAAATGTGATCAATGAATATATTTTAAAAAGTGAAAAAATATGAAAAAAAAAATATATAATTGAGTGAGGGATAGTCATTAAATAAGCAAAAATATTTTGGGGAATTTCTCGGTATAAAATATATGAAGTGAGATAATAAGTAAGTGATGATGAGGACAGGAAACTCATATAACTACAGGATAAATACAGTGATATCATCACATAATGTATATTTCTCTAAATTAGAGCTCAAATATTTAGATGTGAACGATGAAATTAATCAGCAACTTAATAATGATGTAATCGTTTGATTTATAAGAGAAAAATCACTGAACACGATGACTTCATCTCCTCAAATGTGAATATTTTTCTGGTTTCTTAAAACAACCTACATTTGAGGATGTCTGTGGGCTTTGGGAAGCTATGATTGACATGTTTCACCATTTTCTACAGTTTGTAAACCAAACAATCAATCATTAATCAAGAAAACAATCAACAGATTAATAGATTAATGGACTCTGTTCTGTGCTGTATATTTTTTTTTCAAATGAGTGGCAAAATAACTATACTTTATGTAACATAATTTTAATAAATCAAACAACTCCCAAATAAATTAATTGAACCAAAAACTCTTTTATATTATTCTATGTACTGTCTATTCATCATATATCCCTATTACTTGGCGTTGTGTTTTTATTCAGTTATACGGCGTTATATTAATTATTTTGTCTTGATTTGTTTAAAGTGCATTTTTACGCGTTAAGATTTTTTTCATTGACCAACCGGAACAAGGAACGGAAGTGACGTTTATACTCTCGCCAATCAGCGAGAGAATAAATCAGCGAATCAGGTGAACGGTGCTATAACATAAAAAGGGCTGTATGTACAAGGTAACCAGCAAGCTGCGAAATCTTTAAAATATCGCGAAGTTTCACGTTAACCTCACGGTTCTGAACTCAAACTCAATAATCTCGCGAGAGGTTTCGGATTACAGGGTTACCTCATAGAAAACCACCTCTTCCTCCTCCCGTGTCTGAGACTGGGCTGACGTAAAGTTGCGTTTTCGCAGCATAACAGACACCACCGGCGGCACCGTCAGGGGTTTCACTCCCTTTTTTTTCTGAATTAAATTTATTTAGTTCTCAGCGGACTGTCGTGGCACCCTAACTGACATGGCGACGGAAATAACGAAAGGTGTGGATCAAATCTCAGTGGGTAAGAAAGAAAGAGCTAGCCACAGCTAACCGGCTACGTTAGCTAGCTCCCAAAGACATGTGTGTGTCATATTGCATCAGTTGCAGTGGTGCTAGCGTTTAGCATGCTAGCTAACGCTCATATCTCAATATATATGTCTCTGGTTCATTATCCATTAATGTCAGGCTGTACATACATAAACACACGGAACTTAACGAAGTCGTTCATTAAACCAGACAGACTGGAAATGCGGGCTAATGTTGAGCCATGACAGCTGTCAGTTTGCTGCAGCTAAGGGGCTGCATCAGGAAGCTACTCCGGTCATTTTGCTTTGTAATTTCATCACTTTATAAATATTTAAAAGATGGAGTGAGGTTAGGGTTCCGTTTGTGATGCTGATCAGTTTCACATTGTGTCACCTATGCAGGGTGAAAAGAGTCTGGATCCACCCAGTAGTACCTATCGATTATATACAGGACTGTGAGCTGTTGCTTAATACATTAGATCTGAGGCAAAAAGGCTGGTGGCTGTGGAGTTATGATTATAGGATTCAGGTGTTTCATCCGAAATCTGTGACGCTCTCAATGTGTATGCATGTGCATATTGATTTTTAATTAGAAAATAGTGACTTCATATGTAGCTGGCTCTTGAGGGTCACATATTTTGGTGTTACACAGGTGTATGCTCTGAGTTATTATGCAGGTTTCAGGTATTTACCACCACCTCAGTGTTCACAAAGGTGACTAGACCACATTGTACTGTAAATAGATATAATTAACTTGCTTAACGTTGTGTTCACTCTCAGTTAATTCAATTCAGGTTCCCTCATTTGTGACCTCTTCATGTTACCGCATTGCGTTCCCTGTTTAAATCTTATTTGTTATCAGTTATCAGCAGCAGGTTGCCTGCCCTGCAGAATCAACACCACTGGCCTGGTAGCGCTGCAGATGACCAAAAAAAAAAGCTACGCGTTTGTCTAGTTTCACTTTGACTCATGGAGGCGAAAGTTCAAAACGTGACACATCCTTCAGCAAGGCGGTGGCTAGTTTACTGGAAATAGACTTTACTGGGAAGCATCGGTTCTCTTTCATCGTCTTTGTTGACTGATTAGATTTGCAGATAACAATTAAATTTAAGCAAACTTCGCCCCTAAAATAGTGTAAATAATTTACATTTCTAATTATATGAGCTACACCTGTTATTGTCAAACTAAATAATGTGTAAAACAGTCTCTCATTACTTAATGTAATAATTTCCTGGAAACTAATTTTAGCAAACATACACAGAGGTATAAAAGTTCAAGTGAAGACCTTTTAACTGGCTGTGAAATCAGTTTAATAGTGATGCTTCTATATGACCTGCATGAGTTAACAAGGCCATCAGCAGGACCTCTGCAGGAGCCAGTCCATCACTGTCAGACCCAGATTTGGCTTTGCTTCGGCTCCACCACCAACCTCCACCAAATGAAAGTTCCTCGTAGTAGCTCCAGTAGTAGCTCTGGATATTTTCTATAACTGGGAGGGAGGGAGTGCTGCGGCTCACTCTGCCTCTCCTTCACAGGTGAGCTTTATGTGTCGGACAAATGTGGCAGCGACCAGGACGGAGACGGCACGGAGCAGAAGCCCTTTAAAACTCCTCTCAAGGTAAACACGAATGCTTCATGCTGGATTTATTGTCATTAGCAGTAGAAATAATCGGTATGTAGTAGTATTACATTAGTATGTCTGTCAGCCCCTCATTGTGTTTATGATCGCATCTCCACAGGCTCTGATGTTCGCTGGGAAGGAGCCCTTCCCGACCATCTATGTGGAATCACAGAAGGAGGGAGAGGTTGGGTCAAACATGTTTTTCCTCGTTTTACACATTTTATTCTGTCTGGTTTTAGACTTGAAAAAAAATCCTTCCTTTCCTGATTTTTACATTGCTATAACTTTACAGGTTTGTTGCAACATCTGTTCTCACTAATTAATGTGTTTATCCTCTTTTACAGCAGTAAAAACCTGCAGAATCATAAACTGACACACTTGGCGTGTATGTATGTTTATCTTATAAGTTTTTCTCCTCTTCTTCAGCGCTGGGCAGTGATCTCTAAGACGCAGATGAAGAACGCAAAGAAAGCTTTTAACCGTGAGCAGATTAAGTGTGACGCCAAAGAAAAGAAGGAGGTGTGTAGAGCAACATTATAAAAGATGTTCCCGTTGTTTTTTGCTCCGTTTTTGAGCTATAATTCACACATTTATCCGACCCAGTATCTTTAAATATTTGCCTCATGTCTGTTTGGGTAGGCAGAGGACAACGAGAGGAGAGAGAAGAACCTGGAAGACGCCAAGAAGATCGTGATTGAGAACGACGCCAGCCTGCCTGAGCCTGAAGTGGTGAGCCATGATGTTCCCACTATTATATTAATTTAATGTACTTTTTGGATGTTGGCAAAAGTAACTGCTGAAGCTCTTCATTCAAAGTTTTTGTGGCAACACTTAATCACAACACAGATGAAGCATCAGGTGTACAAACAGTCGCATTTTTATAAAAGTGACCAGACATTCAATACAAAATTACTTGAAAGTTATGGAGTGAAGTACCCAACCTCAGATACAGCTGTTTGTTATTGAGCTAATGAGCTATAGGTGAGTTTCTACTGTCCTGCAGGTTAAAATCCATCATCTGGAGGAAAAGAGAGGCCAGAGAGTCAAAGTGTTTGGATGGGTTCATCGCCTCAGGAGACAGGGTGAGGAAACAAAAATATATATTGTTTATTTAGTTTTTTTTTTTAATTAATCTGCTGTGTTTCTGTTTGTGTCTTGAGCAGAAAAAAAATCTATGAATATCTTACTCTTTGAATTTGATTGACAGAAAGTTTGACTCATATTTTTCTTCTCTGTATATATTTTTTTATCGTCTCCTACAGGGAAAAACCTGATGTTCATCGTGCTGAGAGACGGGACTGGTTTCCTCCAGTGTGTCCTGTCTGATAAACTGGTACAGCTTTCTAAGCCCCCCATTTATACAATCTGTATTGTCTTTATCTTTATTTTGAAAGTGTGTGTGTCTATGAATCTCTTTAATGATTTGTCATGATTCTTCCCTAACGCAGCCTTGTTTTCTTGTCTTCAGTGCCAGTGCTACAACGGCTTGGTGTTGTCCACAGAGAGCACCGTGGCTCTGTACGGGACTGTCAAGGCTGTTCCTGAGGGGAAACAGGTAAACTCACCTGCTGCATAACAGACACAACCTGCAGTACGCGTACAGACGCACAAGAAACCTCAGAAAAATCAGGTTCTGCAGGAAATCAGACAGCATGAACGGTATTAATCTGATTGCTGTAAGATCAACACATAATTCAAGGAGTTTGATCCTTTGTAAAAATTTTTATGTGTAAACACGACCAGCGTTCTCCTGGGAAAACTAGCGGGGAAGTGAGGTTTCTCAGATAACAGGTTTGCTTATTCCACAGTGGTTTTTCAGATCATTATTAACAGTTATTGTCTTCATGATGTCGTCTGGTCTACAGTCAGCTGACACCATTTAACAAACGATGTAGTTAATGTCTTAATTTAGTTTCATCTTCAGCTCTGTTTGAGACTTGATCGTGGCTAACTAGTGGCTTTAGCCTGTTAGCGTGTTAGCATCCCTGTGATTAGCAGCACTAGCTTAGCTTGTAGCTCCTAGCTCAAAACTCAAAGTACTTCCCTGATGTGTTGATTCTGTTTCACAGAAAGTTCGTATTAAGTTTAACGTCTCCACTGAGCCATCTGGGAGTTTTTCAAAATAAAGTGAACCAATTAGAAGCAGGAAGCTGCTCGTAAGGGAGCCTAGAAGTGACAAAATTGCAGCACACAATTAGCACATTTTAAAAATAGTAATTTTTGACACAGGACTGATGCAGGAAGGTCAGTGAGTTCTTTTCTTCCTCTTCCAGGCGCCTGGAGGCCACGAGCTGCACTGTGACTTCTGGGAGCTGATTGGCTTAGCTCCGGCGGGCGGGGCCGACAACCTGCTGAACGAAGAGTCGGACGTGGACGTCCAGCTGAACAACCGACACATGCTGATCAGAGGAGAGAACGTCTCCAAGGTCCTCCGAGTGCGCTCCACCGTCACGCAGTGCTTCAGGGAGCACTTCTTCAGCCGTGGATACTACGAGGTGAAGCAGAGCGACGACACAGCGAATCAACACCAATCATTTCAGCTAGTCAGGCTGCTGCTTTCACACATGGCCAATTATATCAGGACCAGGTGCTGAAAGTGAATAAAATCACGTTTTGCTTGATTTCACATCCTGTTGTATTGTTGGATGTGTGTAGAGAAGTAGGAAGTGAGTCAGATACATGCAGGTCCTGCTGTTGCACACCTGGGTCTCTAAGCATCTTTATTCTCTTCTTGTTTCTTCCTGTCTTCCTGCTCTGGATGCAGATCACTCCTCCCACCCTGGTGCAGACTCAGGTGGAGGGCGGCTCCACACTCTTCAGCCTCAACTACTTTGGCGAGCAGGCATACCTGACGCAGTCCTCTCAGCTCTACCTGGAGACGTGCATACCTGCCTTGGGAGACACTTTCTGCATCGCCCAGTCGTACCGGGCCGAGCAGTCCCGCACCCGCAGACACCTGTCAGAGTGAGCATTGAGCCGTTATTACCTGTTATTATTACCTGTGTGGACTGTAAGACAATAAGGAGGAGGATAGTTTATGTAGCATCCCAGTGTGGTAGGGATGGATGGATGGATCCTGGAGTGGAGCTGGAGTGTGTCATCTAAGCGCCCTCTAGTGGTGACTTTTTTAAAGGATGTTCATTTTTTTATGTGGCTGTCCAGTCAGTGTTGATGGTAAATGGAGTCTCTAATAAATAGAGCTGGGAGTCACTGTACAGTAAAATGTGTCTCTGTTCGTCATGTCCTCCACACTCTGGGTGGATATAGCAGCACTGAGTCAGACGTCGTCTCCTCTGGTCTCTCAAATGGTTTATTTCCTGTGTTCAGGTACACTCACATCGAGGCCGAGTGTCCTTTCATGACCTTTGAGGACCTGCTGACCCGGCTGGAGGATCTGGTGTGTGATGTGGTGGACCGGCTGCTCAAATCCCCCGCCGCACAGCTGCTCTACGACATCAACCCGGTACGCCACGCCTTTTACCGCGTGTCAGGGTATCACAGCCCAGTGCTAGAAGAAGCCAAGCCATAGTCATGTTGATATTTTCTTTGTTTTTCCGCAGAACTTCAAACCTCCCAAGAGGCCGTTCAGGAGGATGGAGTACACCGAAGCCATCGAGTGGCTCCGAGAGCACGACATCAAGAAGGACGACGGCACCTACTACGAGTTCGGAGAGGTGACGGCTGAACTCCACACACACACCAGGACATAGACGTATCCCAGAATTCATTTTGATTTCCTGCCAGCCGTCATCTTGTTAGAGAGTGTTTGTTTTCTTAGTAGTTTCCTCGTCTTCTCGTCTACTTGATGTCTAACTCTTTGTTCTGATGCTCTCTCTCTCTCTCAGGACATCCCAGAGGCTCCTGAGAGGCTGATGACCGACACCATCAACGAGACCATCCTGCTTTGTCGCTTCCCGGCTGAGATCAAATCCTTCTACATGCAGCGCTGCGCCGACGACAGACGCCTCACTGAGTCGGTACGAACCTCAGGGGACAACCTTAACGCTCATACAGGCGTATTTGACTTCCTGGTTGATGAACCGTCTGTGTTTGCTGCAGGTCGACGTCTTGATGCCAAATGTTGGTGAGATCGTCGGAGGTTCGATGCGTATCTGGGACGCCGAGGAGCTGCTGGAGGGTTACAAGAGGGAGGGAATCGACCCGACCCCCTACTACTGGTACACTGACCAGGTAAACCAGGAATGAGTCACCTTTCTGTGTTAGAGCTATATTATAATATTCACTCATCATCATTCAGGTTCATCCTTACAGTTAATATTGTATTTCAAGTATTCACCTTGAAATTTTGGAGAAAACTTGGATGTTTTTGGATCCTCCAGCATACAAGGAAAAGTAAAGATTCCTCCAGAAATTTAAGGGAAACTGTGTGAAATTTCTGATTCTTTAGTGATGTTTTAAGAATGATTGAGCAGCCGTACTGGTTACCAGAGTCACAGACTAAAGCAGAGGTGAAAATGTGTTTGGAATAAATGTTTGAAGGAACAGCAGGACACAAAGAGATCCACTGTGTCTTAGTAATGTTTAAGATAAGATAAGATAATCCTTTATTCAGCCCAGTATCCAGTGTTAAAGCAGCAAACAGTACAATAAGCAGTGACATATGTAGACTAAGTAGAATAAGTAGATAGCAAAGGTATGATAGTAAACAAACGCATCTTAAAAATGTAATAATAACTAATACGATAAGTGAATGAATTAAGATAAGGGGAAATGTTTGGAGAATATCCTATAAAAAGGCAGTTGTACCACACTAGTCGCTTGCAGTCACACTCGCTTTATTTGACCAAAAAAGGATGAAGAAAAAAGAAAAGGAATTATATTAAAATTAATGTATATTTTTTAGTAGGAAACTGAAAATAATCACATAAAACAGATTGACTACGTAAAAAACACAAAAACAAAAAAGTCAGACAGGTTACCATGACAGGTTTCCTGTGGTTCCTTAAAATGTCTTAAAATCTGGTAATTAAAGTCTTAAATTGTCTTAAATTTACCTTAAATTTGCTGTAGGTATTAATGCCAGTAGGAAAACACAGTATTCAGAGATTTACTGCAATTTTTCACGTTATTTTGTTCTGTGTAAGTGTTATGCCTTCAATTTATATCATTGTTTTAAGTTTTAAAGGGCTGAAAAAAAATCATAAAAAAATTATCGGTTATCAGATGTTTTTTTTTTTCCCCTGCTAAATATCGATATCAGCATCAACCTCAAAAACTCCATATTGGTCGGGCCCTACGATAAATTTACTATTTTCTAACAAAGATCTTAAATTATATTTGTTGAGGTCTTAAGAAGTATAAAAATTGACTTTTAAAACCCTGCATGACCAATTATTCCAATATGATTAATAATTAATATTAATTAGAGCAAGAAATCAACCTTTACTGGGGCAAAAAGAAATAATTTTCATGAAACAAAAAGTGACTTTGGCTCTTAAATCATTACGACATAATTGTTTTAAATGTTTTCAGTATGCTCTGCACAGTTTAATCAAAGATATAGTAGTTTATGGTTCATAGAGTGCATGAACGAAGCTTTGTCTTATAAAACCTAGACATCCACTTTTCAACCTTTTTTTTTTACTTTTTGAGAAGCTTAACTACTCTGAGGAATTGAGAGCTTTTTATGTGGTGATTGTAAATGTTTTGTGACGTGAGTTAAATATGTTCATCACATAGAATAAGTAGAAAAATATGTCAAGGTAAGTAAGTAAACAAATTTATCTGAGAAAATGTGTGTGGGACTATTAACTAATAATAATAATATGCAAGATATAAATGCCTGAGTAAATAACAGAGCAGAAATGGAGAAACTGGACCAGCTGGTGGACTAAAGATAAGACATTAGTTAAGTAAAAGTATGTGAGCTGTAGATGAGGAGAGGCTTGTGTTAACTGTGCGTTTGTTGCAGAGGAAGTACGGCTCCTGTCCTCATGGAGGTTACGGTCTGGGTCTGGAGCGTTTCCTCACCTGGCTGCTGAACAGACATCACATCAGAGACGTCTGCCTTTACCCACGATTCATCCAGCGCTGCCGACCCTGAGCGCTCTGCAACAGTCCGTCAAACCACAACCACCTCTGCGCTTTTTTTTTTTTTTTTTTCAATTATTATTTCCTGTGTCAAACCTGAACGGTGAGGATTAAAACCTCTCTAAAATATTACACCCTGTAGTTTCCTGTGATCGTCTGCAAGATAAAATAAACACACCTGAGCCGTGCTGCTCAGTCATCGCTTTTTGACTCACTCTATTAATGTCAGCCATAGGAATCTGCAAAAATTCATTTAAAAATGTAGCAGTTTTTTTTTTTTTTAAACCTGCACACATTTTCAAGTTAATATTTGCAAATTTCTCTTAGAGAATTCTTTGAACAAACAAACTGTCAGTGAGTCTTGAGGATTGCTTGGTATGTTGGATATAAATTGACGGTGTCACAGCAGAAAATTTGCAAAATGATTCAAATGTCAGTGACGGTTACAGAGCTGTGATGTCCAGAATTCAATTTCTCAGTGCACCATCCTGTGGACTTTTATTTTGGTGAATTCTGTCCCGTAGATTAGATGTAAAAACAGTAGAAGTACAGCTGTTTTTGTGCACTTTTCATTTTCTCTGGGAACATTTTACTTCTGACCTGAAACAGCTGCATCTGGAAATGAAAGGAAGGAATGAAACAAACGGCTGGTGGTTCAAAGTATCATCATGTTTGTGTTTCTGCCTGAATTTAAAAAAATAAAAACTCCTCACATCAATAAACTGCACTTCAATAAATGTGACATACGAACAGACGCTTGTGTTTCCTGTGGTGTTTTACTTCAGTTAAATACAATAATTTCAACTTTTAATTCTCAGTTTTCAAAGCACATTTTTCCTTTAGATTAAAGGACACAAGCTAATTTCAGATTCATACTTATATTTGTTTTTTTTTTTACATGCTTTAATGTTCATTAAATGCTATTTTGCTCATATTGTCTGTGTGAACATGCTTTGGTCGTCTTATTTCACAGTTCATGGACGAACAGGAAGTGGAAAAAGTGGGTTTGTTTATGATGTGTCCCCTTTAAATGAATAAAACATGTTGAATTAATATTATAATGCAATTTGAAACAATGAAATTAAATAAAATATGGACAAAATGTTAGTTTTGTTTCATTGACTTTTACTGTTTCTTTAATGTGTTGTATGTTATAGCCAATAATGTTATTATTATAAATAATAATAAATTATTATTATTTTATTAGACATATACAAAAAAGCACATAGACTTAAATATTAAAAATACATACTCATTAGAAAAATGGTTTCATATGAGTTATTTAAGAATATAAGCAACAAATGTTGGATTTGTTTGATTCTGAGAAAAAAAAAACATAATATATGTAATATATACATAAATGATTTGTTTATATATTTTAAATTATTCTTATTTAAAGTTTAGGGCTCAAAATTAAAGGATTGAGTCCTGGAAAATTATATAAAATTATATAAACTGGTCCTGGATTTTCCTCACATTGACATACTTTCTTAATATTGCTCACAGGAATCTATAAAAACTATAGTTTTGAAGAATTTAAGCTATCATACCATACCATTTTAAGTGAGTCTTTGCAAATTATCATATATATATATATATATATATATATATATATATATATTTAAGTTTTAACTGTAGTTTTAAGGTTTTCTTTAGCTGTAGTCTTGAATTCTATTTTTCAGCTTGCTCTCTTAATACTACCAGCTCATGAATATCCTCACATTAATTATAAGAATATAAGCAACAATTCTATTTGATTTTGAGAAAGAAAACATCCGCTCACATTTTGAATCATTCTGTATATTTAAATTGTTGAGTATATTTAGGTTTTAGACTTTATATTAAGATGTATTAATAGTAATGTTTGTGAATCAGTTAATAAAGGGACTGAAAGGACCACCTGCTTTAATTAATCAATTACACACCTTTACCTGCGGGTCACGTGACCTGCGCTGCTACTTCCGGCCTCCTCCTCCTCCACCTGAACACGTCCAGTTGTTTTTAGCATCCTGTCTTTTTCTCGTTGCTTTAAAGCGTGTGGCGGGTCGGACCGGTCTGGCAGGTTTGTGCGGGGCGGTGCGGGGCAGAGCGGCAGCAGCAGCGGGGGGAGGAAGGGCGGGGAGCCGCCGGAGGAGCTCTCTAAAGCAGGAAGAGGAGGACAACATGGAGCGGTGACTCCACACCTGAGACACCGACTGAAGCCCAGGATTCACCTTTTTACCTGACCCACCTGAGCGCACGAGACACAGTGAGTAAAGCCACATCACCTGAGCGCGCTTTGTTTCTCTTTTATGCCTTAAATAGAGCCAGAAACAGGTGAGAGAGACTCACCTGGGCGGACTCACCTTTCCTCTGCTGCTCTCTGTTTTTGCGCGATGAGCTCAAAATGTTCACTTTATGTCTCAGTTGGTGACTTTTACCCTTAAAAAACGCGTTTTTTTAACTATTTCTAGTGGGTTTTTTTCAGTGAGGTGAGACAAAATGTTCATGATAAACACACCCAAACTGCTGTGGCCTGTTGGACTGACAGCAGCTTATAGTGTTCGGTTTATATATGGAGGGATTCACTGTTTTCTCCTTCTGATGAAACTCTGCAGCTGGTTTCTAATCACATTTGATCAGATACTTCCTGATTCATTTCTGTTTTTAATAATCAATATCATCATTTAATCAATATCATCATGAACCTTTGCTTTAAGACGATTTTAAATTGTTCAAACATGCACATGAAATGTCGTGTAACACCAAATGTGTGTTTTGTGTATTTTCTGTCCACTAGACTGAAAGGAAATATGATCTACTATTTGCATGAACAAACATGGTTTTGCTTGTAGTGTCAGATTCAGACTGTATTTATTTATAGAGTGAAACACAACATTTAACCTGTTAAATTTACTTAATACTCCAGAATTCATATGTCACCTTATTCAAATTTAAGCAGCTTCTCATTGACAAACAAAAAAAACATCCACATGATGATATTCAGCCCTTCACAGTCAGCTTCATTTGGCAGCAAGTTCATCCAAACTCTGCTTTTATGAATCTCTTAATGTCTGAAAAAATAGTGAAAATAAATAGTGAAAAATGTAGATGTGTGTGTGTATAAAAGCACCAATAATCCATCCAAGAGTTCTGGAGGATGATGATGTCTATAAATTATAGTATTCATGTTGTATATTTAAAAAAAAAAATCATAAATTTAAGATTATATTGTAAATAACTTTAAGAAAAAGTGTAGCTCACTCATCTATAACCTTTAATGTTACTTTTTGAGTATAAATATTCATGAAAAATTACAACCTTATCTCTTATTTCACATGAAAATGAAGGGATTATTTTGAGATTTTGTGCTAATGATAATCCCACATGACTGAAAAGTATTCAGAGTCATAACAAAGGGATGTTTCGTAATCTGGGGTTTCACCATGTTGACTATGAAAATCATTAAGAACTACTTTGTGTTTTATTTTGAAAAGGAGTGACTGGGAACTGGTGTTTCCTCCGTCCAAACCGGTCTGGATGTTTTTCCATAAACAAGCGAAGCGAGCGGCCTTTGATTATGGAAATGTTTGTCTCCTTATGGAAATGATCGACCTTGAAGGATTTGAAATGTGACTTCAGAGGCAACAGGAGTCGAGGTTTAGCCGAGGTCGAGGCGCCTCACTTCTGTTTGATTTAGTCATTTTCTGTGTTGTTGGAGGGTCTCGAAGCGTCCAACGTCCAAACGTCCAACCAAAAAACGTGGACACTGGCGCTGAACTCTTCAGTACACTTCCTAAGTGTGTCGTTACTTTTAATCATCTTGATGATTCTTATAAATTGTGTGTAATTTTAGCTGTGAACTTTGCATTAATGAATGTGCCAAAGTGTGCCACCTCATCCTAAACACAAGATTATCTTTCACTTTCTGAGACGACTCTTTCTTTTAGTTGGTAGTGGAAGTTTATCTGTATGGAGGTATATCTGCGCCTTTTGAACTTTTTTTAGCATAAAAATCAGACTTTGAATTTCAAAACATTTCTATTTCTGACACTCGTATTTTTTTCTCAATGATAAAATAAATTCAGTTTGAAGAAAATTCAATGTCTAAAAATATTCAGTTTCTAAATATTTGGAATAAAAAAAAATAAAAATACAATAAAATTCAACATCAAAAAATTCGGCTTAAAATCAGCATTAAAAAAAAAAATCACCCGCAAAAAATTCAGTGTATAAAGAGACAAGACTTTTTTCACTGATTTTTTTTTTTATGTTGAATTTTTTTACAGCAAATTTTTAGATCTTGAATTTCTTTATACTGAATTTTTAGACTTTTTTTTTTAAGTATTTTGAGAAATAGAATTTTTTTACACTGAATTTATTTTATCATTGAGAAAACAAATGTCAGAAATAAAAAGTCTGTGCTAGAAATTCGATGTTTGTGAAATTCAAAGTCTGATGGCACGGTCATACTTCCATATTTGGTGTCTTACAACTGTCCCCCAACATTTTCAATTTTGTCCAGCGGTGTAATTCTTAATTTAATTATCTTACTTGGATATATATATTCCCTCTTATGTATTTTTAATTTGTCTTATGGAGTGACATCGAAATAAAGTTCATCTATTGATCATCTTTAATCATATTTATAGAGATGCTGAACTCTGCAGCACGTCTGTCATTTTATCATCAGTCTTTCAGAGGTCGGCAGTGTCATTCGTTTTCTTATCATATCACAATTAATGTGTACAATTAATTTCAAATGTCAACATACATTTTTTTCCCCCTTTTTTTGGGGAGTTTTTCCTCAGTCGATGTGAGAGTCGTTGGTAGTCGTTGGACAGAGGGTGCGTACAGCTGACCTGACTACTAGACATATTTAGATCCAAACACATTTAGCACTACAAAAAAAAACAGATTTTTACATGGGTATGCATTGAAAACTTGCAGTGTTTTTTATGATTTTGAGCTTTTTTTTTACCAGCTTTTTGCCTCACACTGACGACTTCCATCACTTGAGTGAACTTTGAGGAGACGCTGCAGCTTGTTGTGGTTTAATGTGTCTTAATCCAGCAGGTAGTTTGTCAGTTTCCCAGCTGTTTGTTGCAGACGTCAGACACTTTTTCCCTTCAGGCGCTGCAGAAACCCGACTCTGCATTCATCTGCCTGATAGCATCAGTTCTCGCCAGCCGACACCCTCGGTCACACAGCCAGGTACTTCACGTTCCCCAGGAATAAGTGATCAGTAATAAATAAGTCAGGGATAAGTTAAAGTTGAAGAAAGTGGCTCTAAATGAGGGTGGATACTTTGGCAGTAGATATCTGCTCATGTCTGACGGATTTTTGGTGAAATTCAGTCAGTATCTGTTCATGATCTGAAGTCAGTAGTGTACCAGTATGTACTGAGACAAACACACAAGCCTGCTATCATGCAACGCTTGTGTTTAAATATCAAAAGAACTCAATAATCCTTTAGATTTTTTGTCATCACTCGGTACCGGGTTGTTGAGAACTGACACAATAAATACACAGGAAGTTATGGACTTAATCCCAACTTCACTGTTTCATTAAAACATGTAGTGCTGCAACTAACGATTATCTTCTCAATTAATTTGAGTTCGATCGATAACTTTTATATTCAGTTTCCTGTCACATTTTAAGAAGCTGGAATCAGAGAATTTTTGAGAATTTTTTTTTCTGGTAAAATAAGAAGACTCTCAGTGATTACTGGATTATCAAAGTAGTTGCAGATTAATTAATAGTTGACAAATAATTGTTTAATTGCTGCAGGATTAATAACAATTTAATGTTTGTTTTTTTAATCATTGATTTTCCCCTTGAAGAAGAAGAATAATGAGATCTCTATTTTTATGACAGTAGCACAAAAGTGACTGACTGAAATGCTTTCAGTGTTCAATTTTAAGAAAATCTAACTTGAGAAAAGATGATTTTTAGTTTCGATGGCCTGAAGGTGAAGACAGGAAAGATGAAAACCAAACTTTAAAGTCACATTTGCACAGTTTTCAGACGTCTCTCAGAAGTCTCAGCTGACGTTTAGTTTCTTTTTTAGCTCCTCTCAGGTTTCTCCGTCGTCGCTCAGGTATGCTCTCCTCTGTCCCACTCTGTGAATCCCTCCCCCACCTGCCGTTACCATAGCGATGCCCTGGCACAAAACCAACACGACAAAACCTGTTTTCTGACACGAGCGATCCCAGCAGCCCCTTTTTCCCCCTCGCTGTTTTCACTCTCAGATGTTAGAAGTGGGTCAGCTGTTTAGATTTCTGTCAGGTTTCCTATAAAATAAGATCAAACTTGATTCATCCATTCAATGTTTTTTTTTTCTCAATAAAATAAATTCAGTGTAAGAAATTAAATGTCTCACCATACTCGGTTTTTAAAAATTCAACATAAAGAAAATCTAAAAATTAGGTGTGTTTATATAAAAAAAAAAAATGGCTTGGAAAAATTCAACTGCAAAAAATCCAGTGTAAAAAGAGACGTAGACAACAGCCGTCTGTTTTACACTGATATTTTTTTTTCACAAAATTTTTAGATGTTTAATATAATATTTAATAAAATATCTTTAGATTTTTTTCTTTTTTTTTAAAAATATTTTACACTGAATTTAATTTATCATTGAAAAAAAAAATAAGTGTCAGAATTAAAAATGCATGCTAGAAATTCAGTGGTTCTAAAATTCAAAGACTGATTTTGATTCTAAAAAAATTCAAAATCAGATGGCACAGATATACTTCCATACATGTTTGACATTTTCCCTCCTGGTCTGTTATTTGTATATATTAAAGGAAACCTGGAGGATGGAGGTGATGATCTGGAGCTTTAAAACAGCTACAGCTAACCTCCATCTTTACAGTTCATTTCCTAGATTAATCGTTTAGTTGTTTGGTTTATAAAATGGTGAAAAATGTTGATCAGCTCTTCAGATTGTCTTGTATATATTCAGAATAAACTAGAAAATATTCACGTTTTTCAAAAATCAGTTTAAGTGGATTAATTGTTGCATCTCCAGTGACCTTGGCCTGATGCTTTGAGCGGATCGTCGCCCTTATTTAAGCGTCGTATGGAGACGTGCTTCACATTTTTGTGCTGTAAAGGGCAGTGCAGGTTTCTAAAAACAGGTTTCTTTCCTTCAGCGATGACGTGTTTCTGAAAGATCGTGTGGATGAATGAAGGCGTGACGCTTCAGATCAGGTTATGTTCCTTCGTTTGAACACAAACACAACTCAGAGTAGAAACTCTGCAACAAGACCGAGTAAAAACAGCAGCCGACGGCTCATCTGTCATCATGTTTCCCTCCTCTTGTCGTCTTTTTTTTCCTCCGCTTCACTTCGTTTTCCTGTGCAGACTTGTTTCAGCAGACAGAGCTCATTCAGTTTGTTTTTGTTTGTTTTTAAACGAGGAGCAGTGAAATAGAACAGAATCGTCATTATACCTTTGTACAACCCTTTAACTCCTTTTTTCAGTGCACAATAATGAAAATAAGCATAAAAGTGTAGAAATCTTTGAACGTAAGTACAAAAATAAGCATGAAAATTGTCTTATATACAGATATGAATTTACAACAAGGATAAATACAGAGAATGCAAACAGGAAATGTACAGATGTATGGGATGTTAGACTCGACTAGGAAGAGTGAATATTAAATAAAGTTTTTCACCTGTCGAGGATTGAGTTTGAGCCTCAGGCTTTATGAGAATATCTGCAATATTATTTATGATGTAAAGAAGAAAAAGAAGAACTTTTTTTCCCTTAAGAAATAAATGAATTAATGGTAAAAATTCAGTCACTCCTCGTGTATCATCCTTTGTTTCCAGCTGTTTCACAGTGAGAGCTCATGATGGGTTAAAGAAATTCTCATTACAATTATTATAAGGAATATAATTACATACAGGGACAATTAAATATGAATTATATATAAATATATGGACTTATTTAGTGATTTAGTGAACTCTAAACTTTATGCTCCTGTATCTCTGCACTTTTAAATTTTAGTGTACTTACGCTCTGACAGCGTCTGTAGATTTGTTTTGTTTCTATATTGTTGTATTGTTGGTTTTGCACTATATTGCATTGCAACTACTGTGAAAGAACTTTCCAGTGTATAATTATAAAAGTATGAGATAAGTGTAAAAATAAGTATCAAAGTCTTAGAATGTAAGTACAAGAATAAGCATAAATAAGTATAAAAATTGTCTTATATACAGACATGAATATGAGAATGAATTTACAACAGGATAAGTACTGAGAATAATAATAGTCAATAATAATAATGATAAAGTTTTATCTATTGTCTTATCTTAAATTCCTACCATCTAAGAAAAGTGAGCAGATCTTCACAGGGAAAAGTGTTTGGTTGGTATAAACTCTGGTGCTGCTGCTCCCTGTTTGACCCTGTTGGCCTTTTGAGGTGTGTTTGTTCTTGGAAACCTCACTAATGAACCTTATCAGCTGTCTTAATGGATCATTAAACATTAAGCTGATGGGAACTCCAAAGTGGGCACCTGCCAACAGGAGCTGTGAGGCGGACGTTAACGGGATTTATTTCCTGTCATTGCTGAACAGAAAAATGTGTTTTAGTGGTTGTTTGGATTTATTTCTGAGCGTTCTGGATCAAATTTGGGTCTAAAAAGGTGAATTCAGTTTAAATTCTTCACTCCTGTTTAAAATGGTGAAAGGAGAAAGGAGATGATGCTGGAGGACATTTGAGACAAACAGGACAGCTGCTCTACTGTATATGTGTCGAAACGATCACATTTATTGATCAACTGAAACTCTTTTTTTTTCCTCAGAGCTAAGATGAATCGGCAGCGTGCGAACTCCGAGGGTTCGCTGGGGCCTAACGATGAGGTCATGCCGTACAGCGACGATGAGACGGATGACGAACTGGACGCCTCCTCTGAGGAGGAGCCTGAGGAGCCTCCAGGGGCCCCACCAGGAGCCCCACAGCCCCCAGTGGAAACCAGACCCAGCGGTGAGTTTGTGTTTTTATTTCTCCATTTTTCTCAGAAGTTCACGAGTTTTTGTGCATCCAGCACGTCTCTGGTCTGGTTTACCATAAAGATGAATCAGCAGTTTAAAACCTTTTTAATGTTTTCTTCTCCAGAGATGGGATGGAAGGTGAAAGCCAACGACCGGCCGTATCACCACCTGCCCGAGTTTCAGAAAAAAGTCTTCCTGTGCATCAAGAAGAGCAGATACTCTGTAAGTTCAATGGATGAGTCTGACGGCACGCTTGTCGACACGCCCTGGACAAAGAGCGTGACGTAAATGAGCTATTCACCACGCTCAGTCATCCAACAGTCACTTCCTGTTTCCACTTCAAGATTTAAAACCGTCCAGATCTGCTGTGTCATTGTGGTAAATCCAGTCTGATGATCGAGATCTTTAAGTGCACACTCAGTAATACGTCTAAAATTCAAACCGAAGTAAGTAAATACAGGGTTTCTGTTCGACAAGCTGATGCTCAGGTATAAACAGCCCTGTACCTTGTTCTGATGATCGAGCTTTGATTAAAGAACAAACTGAAGCCAGTCGTATGGAAGTATATCTGTGCCATCTGATTTAGAATTTGAACTCCCAAAGCTGATTTTTTTTTTTTTTTTTTTAGCATCAAAATCAGTCTTTGAATTTCAAAACCATCGAATTTCTAGCACGTGTTTTTATTTCTGACACTTATATTTTTTTTCTCAACGATAAAGTAAATTCAGTGTAAAGAAAATGCAATATCTCAAAATATTCAGTTTTTAAAAACATCTATATAAAGACATTTAGCATCTAAAAATTTCATGTAAAAAATTGGCTTGAAAAATTCAGCAAATTTACACCAATATTTTTTTTTCTTTATATTGAAATTTTAAAAACAGTATTTTGAGACATTGAATTTTTTTACACAAATTTTTTTTATTGAGAAGGAATTTAAGTTATTGAGGAGTGTCAGAAATAAAAATGCGTGCTAGAAATTCAGTGGTTGTGAAATTGAAAGTCTGATTTTTGAAGCTCAATAATTCATCTTTAGAAATTCAGAGTCAGATCAGGCACAGATGTACTTCCATACAGTCGCTACCTGGAGGAAAGGAAGTCAACTCTAAAACCTGAACCTGTGATTGAGGAGTTTTTGTCCTTGATGGGCTAAAGCAGAAAACATTTAACAGTCCTGACCTTTATCTGTAGGACAGCTCTTTAGGGTCATGAAAACCTGTTCTCACGCTTCCCAAGTATCTTCTTCTTATATGACACAAAAACAAGACAGAAGTTGAAGACATTTTACGCAACAAATCGACCCAAATATCAACACTGGATGGTGCATCGTGACTCGACACTAAAATTTAAAGTGACTTCCTGTACCCAAGGTATTTGCATGTCCTGGTCCTTCTAGTTGAGTTTTCTCAACTGGGAAAACCCATCAGACGGTGTTGAAATCTGCAGTAAAAACCAGGAAGTGCACCTTGACTTCAGTCATCATCACAGCTGGAAAGTGATGATGTACCATCGAGTAAAAGTAATGCACTTCAACTCGTATATATCCCTCAAAATCTATTTGTTCATAGTCTATGTCATTATGGACAAGGAATGCCGTACAGGCAGTGAACGCCACACATGGAGGGAAAACTGCTGAAGTGAACTTCTCATTTATTACAGGAAGTGCTCTTTATTTAAGTATTAAAGTCACACAGTTTCACTTTAAACCACATGAATGTTACAGCGTTCTGGCTACCAGTGTACCGTTCGGACTATTAAACCCTGTTTGGGTGCTTAAATTCCAAATGTGTTTATTGGATATGTGGAGTATCAGTTGACATGAGCTGACCTCGTTCTGCAACACGTCCATGATTCGTCCGTAATTCCCAAAGTAAAGTGAGCAGGAAACAAATCCCAGGTTGATGTAGGATCCTCCTCACCTCTCTGTTTCTGCTGAGTCATGCTGGAAACATGTTATCTTTGCATTGTTACGTTGTGAAGCGCTTGGTTTGAATGATGCAGATGAGGTGAATATGGAAGTATATCTGTGCCATCTGACTTTGACTTTCACAACCATGGAATTTCTAACATGCATTTTTTTTTTCTCAATGATAAAATAGATTTAGTGTAGTAAAAAAAAAAAAAAAATTAAACGTGATTTAAAAAAAAAAAAAAAAACAGATAAAGAAATTCAACATCTAAAAATTTGATGTTAAAAAAAAAAATTGCAGTTAAATTTTTTTTTTTTTTTATGCTAAATTTTTTTTTATACCAGATTTTTAGATTTCGAGATTTTTAAATTTCGGTAAGTGGATTTTAAAAAAAAAAAAAGAAAATTTTGAGACATTAAGTTCTTTACGTTCATTTACATTCTTTACATTTTATTTATAATTTATTTTATCATTGTGAAAAAAAAAAATGTTAAATGCATGCCAGAAATTTGATGGTTTTGAAATTTAAAGTCTGATTTTAATGCTAAAAAAATCAGCCTTAGAAATTTAAAACCAGATGGCACAGATGTACTTCCATAGTGAAGCTCTGGAATAAATGCACTTTATTACTCTTAACAGAGGGTGCCTTTTCTTGGTTATCATTCTTCTATTTTGTGAGGTTATTCTGGCCTCCATGTGGGGAAAAACAGCTAGAATTTGATGTACTTTTCTATAATTTATAGCTCTAGCTGGTCAAATGCTGCTGGGACCTTTTTTTTAGCGGCCGGTGAACAGAGGAGTGTTTCTGTTTCATCGACTGAAACCCGATCGTCCAGCTCAGCCGAACGGCGACTAAAGAACCTGTTTCTCATGACTTCAAAAGCATTTAGAGTCGTCGATCTGACAGGAAGGAGAAAGACAGTAGAGAATCTCTCTTACCCTCATTATTTCAGTCAACCAGGAATCTTAACAGTGGGTTAAGGGGGAGACAGTTCAGTAAAGTATGGAAGTATATCTGTGCCGTCTGATTTTCAATCAAAAATTTCAGTGTAAAAAGAGGCAGAGACAAAATAAATTCAGTGTAAAGAAAATTCAGTGTCTCAAAATATTATATATATATATATATATATATATATATATATAAGGGGAATTCAGCATCTAAAATTGAATTTTTGTGTTTGATTTTTTTTTTTGTTACACTAAATTTTTAGAATTTGAATTTCTTTTCTTTGTTTTTTTTTTTTAAACTGAGTATTTTAAGACACTGAATTTTATTTACGCAGAATTTATTTTATCATCCAAATTAATCATCAAACTTCTGACACTTATTTTTTGTAAAAAGAAAAAAAAAAAATTTGACAAAAATCTCATCAAAAAAATTCAACTGCAGAAAAATCCTTTTTAGATGCTGAATTTCCTTTTAAAACTGAATATTTTGAGACTTTATATATATATATATATATATATATATATATATATATATATATTTATTTTTTTTTACACTGAATTTATTTTATCATTGAGGGAAAAAAGTGTCAGAAATTTGATGGTCTGATTTTGATGATCAGTTTTAGAAATTCAAAATCAGATGGCACAGATATACTTTCATAGTAAAGCGGTGCTCTCATCTCGTCCTCTGTCCACATACTTTTGATCTGAAGCTGTTTTTCTGGTTTAAGTTGCCAGAAAAAATGTAAGCACTGGATAAGTCTGAAGCAAAAATATGTTTCCTCCTATCACACGTTCAGTTCATATAATAATAGTTGAGTTTAAACTACTGTGTTTACACACTTAAATTTACACTCAATGTCCACTGGATTGTTTTTGTTGCACCCAACATCATAAACATGAATTTGGCTGGAAGTACGCGTCCACATTTTATGGCAAATGTGTCTAAATGAAGGCTGATCTAGAAAGAAAATGTCTGTCCAAGTTTAGAAGAACGTCATGGTCCTGCTCAGATCCCTGACCTCGACTCCGTCCAGCACCAGGTTTTTCTGTGAAACCGAACTCCCAGAGCAGACGAGGAGCTGCTGAGCAGAGTGGAAACCAGGCTGTAATGGACAGAGTTCAGAAGGTTATCCTAAACACAGCCCTGCCTCACTGGACTGGACTCATACCTGCAGGATCAGGACTATCTGAGTACCTCTGAGTCCAAGGTGTCCCCAAAAAAACTGTTCCAAGGAGCACAGCCCGTTAGTATGGGTCAACGCTTTTTGACTCCAGACTTCCTGTTTGTGACGCAGACTTCCTGCCATTAATGTGTCACTACCCTGGATGACATCACTGTGATGTCATCAGTGTTACAGGAGATGTGATGCAACAGGTTAAGTTTTAATGACCAGTAGAGTCAGCTGAACTATGTACTCTTGAGTGGCAGCCATTTTATAAAACAGGAAGTGTCTTGTTCCAGCGTTTTTGTCCATTTTGAGTCATATTTCTAGACCCACAGAATATTTTGTACTATGACTCTGAAAACAGTGAATATCTCAAATGAAAGAAGAGACTCTCTATTTCATCATGAAAAAAATGTTTGTTTTTATCTTGTTCCATTCTTGTTTTATCAGAGGTAGAGTAGAGGACACTTTCACCAAAATCACCACTTTTTCTCCAGATTCTGTTTGTTTTGCTCTCTAATCGCGATCGTCTCCACTTCCTGTTTTGATCTCTGTGGTGTATACCGTCTCTTTATGCTCTGACTACATCTCCCAGAAGCCCTAATGGAGTAAATAATGTTTAGTTGCAGCACAGGATGAAACGTCAACTGATTATGTTTGTCCTTTGCAGGGAAACGCCATCAAGACGTACAAGTACAACGTCCTCACCTTCCTCCCTCTGAACCTGTACGAGCAGTTCAAGAGAGTCGCCAACCTCTATTTCCTCGCTCTGCTCATCTTACAGGTAAAATCTGATTATAAATAAATAAATAATCTGATTTGCAACATCACAAATAAACAAGGACGGATAAATGTTTGTTTGTTTATTAGATCATTCCAGACGTTTCTACGCTGCCCTGGTACACCACATTGATTCCTCTGGTCGTGGTTTTGGGAATCACTGCCGTCAAAGACCTGGTGGACGATCTGGTATGAAGACACTCACTGGTTCAGGCTTTATGGTGTGGTCACGTGGGCTTGGTGCAGGTAACCATGGTTACGTGTCGCCAACTGGTGAGCGTATGGAAGTATATCTGTGCCATCTGATTTTGAATTTGAATTTCTAAAGCTGAATTATTTAGTATCAAAATCAGACTTTGAATTTCACAACCATTGAAAATTAAATATCTCAAAATACTCAACATAAAGAAGAAAGAACGTCTAAAAATTTGGTGTTTTTAAAAAAAATAAATAAATAAATAAAACATTTCCTTATATAGATTTTGTTGAAAACTTTAAAAAATTGAGACATTTAATTTTCTTTATGCTTGATTTATTTTATCATTGAGAAAAAAAAAATGTGTGCCAGAAATTCAGTGGTTTTGAAATTCAAAGTCTGATTTTGATGCTAAAAAAAATCAGCCTTCAAATTCAAAATGAGGTGGCAGGTGGTTATGTTTCCATATGAGGGGGTCCTCAGGAAGTGACGTGATAGTTATACGGTTCAGATGGTCTGAAAAAATGCGTATCATTATTTACATGGAAGTGTGTTGAATGATTTGTTTGTGTTTTTACATTTTTCTAAACTACATCAAGCTCAGGTTTAAACTACATGTTTCATTCATTCATAACTTTGAGAGAACGCTGGAGTTTCTGACAATAACTTGAGAATTTAATCCAATACTGAAGTTACTGTTATTTAAAACACTGAAGTTTTAGCGTCTTTTACGACTCGTTGGAGCGACTAGGAGCAGCAGACTGGAGCTTAACGATCACACTGATGAATTTATTAGAATATAAACTGTGATCTCTGAGACTTCAAGGCTTGTTAGTCGTTGAAAGATGACTTCTTCACCTGGTTGGACCTGACTTCCTGCGTGATTTTCTTCCAGGCGCGACACAGGATGGACAAAGAGATCAACAACAGGAAGTGTGATGTGCTGCTGGACGGCAGGTCAGAGCGAAGTTTCTATTAGCTTTGACTTTCAAAATAAAATAGCCCCCATAAATATATATATTTTTATATATATATATATATATATATATTTTTATATATATATATATATATATATATTTTTATATATATATATATTTATTTATATATATATATATTTATATATATATATATATATTTATATAAATAAATATATTCCACATTTGTTGTAAAAAGTGAAATGAAATCAAATGTTTTGCTTGAACACAGAATGTTCATGCTGCACGAGTCAGTTTATTACACATGCCCGTTGCATCAGAGATGAAATATAAATAACATTTTATTTATTGCTTTTGTATATTTTGTGTTGGATGTGTGGTCTGCTGCTGTACAATGCGTCCAGTAAATGCTCCCTGACTCTGTCATGTCATTATATAGTGATGACATAATAAAATAATAAAAACTGGTCGCTCTCTGCTTCAGCTTTCAGGAGTCAAAGTGGAGGAACATCGAGGTCGGAGACGTTGTTCGTCTGAAGAAGAACGATTTTGTTCCGGTACGACGGTTCAGCCTGCAGCGTTTTTTCTTCTTCTTCTTAAAATATTCGATTGAATCTGATGTGACGCCTCCTCCTTTAATTTGTGTTTTTTTTATCCTCCTCAGGCCGATGTCCTGCTCTTATCCAGCACCAACCCGAACAGCCTGTGCTACGTAGAAACAGCTGAGCTGGACGGGTGAGTTTTCAGTTGATAAAAACATCTGTTTTCTGTCTGATCATAATTCAGTGCTGAACCCAGTCAGTCTCTGAACTGGAACATCTGAATATTAAAAGAAAATCGTGCGTGCTGGAGCAGCGCTCTTTGCTCCGATAAGTTCCTGTTTGATCTGTAGATTTCTCAAGAGTTCAGTCAACACATTAATCACAGATAAGAGCAGAGCAAATGTGTAAAGAGCTTTTCAAAGAGCCGGCCATGTGACCGCATGCCTGTGAGGAACGCCTTCACATCAAACAGGAAGTATTTCCTGTAAATGACAACTAAACTGAGACAGACGACACCTCTCCAAGATAAGATGATCCTTCATTCGTTCCAGCAAAGTGAACAGAAACATCATGAAAATGGAAAACTAAGTGCACAAATATACTAATAACTAATATATACGTAAACAACGTATAAATATCTAAATAAGCAACAGAGTGGTGAAATAAGAAAACAGAATAAAGTTTATTTTTGCACCTTTTAATGAAAAGTGGAATGAAATTGTTGCGTGCAACCTGCATCAGAGATGAAATATTGATTAGATTATTTTGATAATCAAGCTTCATTTATCCACATTGATCATGTCTGTTATCCCTCAGCAACATGCACATAAATTAGGTTGTTTTCCCTGCAGAGAAACTAACCTGAAGTTCAAGCTGGGCCTCAGAGTGACGGACGAGGAGCTGCAGGAGGAGCGAGAGCTGGCTGGCTTTAACGGTGAGCGTTCATCATAACCACAATTTATTCATAACCTGGATCATTTTTAATCCATTCAGAAAGGCTCTTATTATTATTATCATTATTATTATTATTAATACACATGTTTATGCAGTTTGTAGTTTCATTTTTAAATTCTGTTTTTGAAGCTTTTATTTTGTGCCTTTTCAGAGGAATTCTAACCATACAACATGAAAAAATATTATTATTATTATTAATAATAATAATGTAATATAATCATACAAATGATTACATTATGTAGTTTTTAATTTTTGAAGCTTTGATTTTGTGCTTTTTCAGAGGAATTGTAATCATACAACATGAAAACTGCATTTTTTTTCTCTCGTTAATTAATAATAATGATAATGAGAATAATAATGATAATAATGCACACCTTTGTGTTATGCAGTTTGTAGTTTAATTTTTTTGAGCTTTTATTTTGTGCTTTTTGAGAGGAACGTTGCGTTGGATTTAGCGACACCTTGTGGTGAGGTTTGCTCACACCTCTGTTTTAAATTCAAGCTGCCACTCAGAGACAATCGCTGGTGGTTTGAGTAGATTTGAGATGAATAAAATCAGTCTTTGTGTCCTTTGTCCGTCCTGCAGCTCTGATCGAGTGCGAGGAGCCGAACAACCGCCTGGACAAGTTTGTGGGGACGATGCTGTGGGACGGCGAGCGTTACCCTCTGGACCTGGACAACATGCTGCTGCGAGGCTGCAAGATCAGAAACACTGAGGTGTGTCACGGCCTGGTCATCTTCGCAGGTATGAAGCCTCGACGTGATGTCACTGCTCAGCACGACGCTGATCATTTTGACATAAAATGTATGGAAGTATATCTGTGCCATCTGATTTTAAATTTGAATTTTTAAAGCAGTTTTTTTTTTTTTTTTTTTTGTTCATCAAAATCACACTTTTCACAACCATCAAATTTCCAGCATGCATTTTTATTTCCGACATTTATTATTTTGTCAATGATAAAATAAATTCAGTGTAAAGAAAATTAAATGTCTAAAAATATTCAGTTTTTAAAAAACATCCATGAAAGGAAATTCAGCATCTAAAAATTTGGTAAATTTTTACACCGAATTTTGAATGTTAAATTTCTTTATATTGAATATTTACAAAATTAGTATTTCGAGATATAGAATTTTTTTTTTACACTGAATTTATCATTGAGAAAAAAAATCGGTGGTTGCGAATTTCAAATTCTGATTTTGTTGTTAAATATTTTCAGCTTTAGAAATTCAAGATCAGATGGCACAGATGTCCTTACATAAAAACGAAAAAAGTGGATACACTTTTGTTTTCATAGAGCTGAAAAGCTTTTGATCAGTGATTTTGATTTTTCAGTTATTCTTTGTCTGATACCTGATGGTAAATTGATTATCTTTGATGGTTAATAACTAATAATGGCTAACATTCACCATGTTTACATGTTGCGTCGTAGGAGCTGACACCAAAATCATGAAAAATGGTGGGAAGACGAGGTTCAAGAGGACCAAAATTGACGAGCTGATGAACTACATGGTTTATACGGTAAGTCTGGGTAGGAGCTATGTTTCCTCACCCTCAGTGTTAAAGAGCAACTTTATATTAAACCGTATTTTACTTTGTTTTTGGGGCAGCAGCTGGTCCAGTATGGAGCTTCAGTGCAACGTTACGTCCGCTAAATGTTCTTGATTTTTCCACCGACAGCCTCATTATTATTAGTTATCATTATTAAGTGTCTGATAACATTATGGAAAGAACTCTACAGAGAAATAACACCTTTTCCTTTACTTTCACTGGATATGATGTAAAAATATCTGAAACCCTTTTAAGTTGCCTTTTTCAGAAAACGCAATAAATATGAACCAAATGTTATATTTAAACAAAGCCAAAAACATTTTAGGAAGGTGACGATACTCACATTCATATTGTCTGAATCATCTATCCACCATCATGGATGTCATCCTCTATTCTACTGTTGTCATCGGCAACATGCCACCTCACCAGATTTCAGAGCGACACTTCCTCTAGTTGATCGAAACTCTTTCCTTAATGTCAGACACTCATAATAACAAACAGGTTAGTGTTAGTGGATGTGTATGGAAGTTGATCTGTGCCATGTGATTTTTTTATTTTTTTTTATTTTTTTTTTTTTTAAACCATTAAAATCAGACTTTGAATTTCAAAACCATCAAATTTCTACTACATATTTTTATTTCTGACACATATTCATTTAAAAAAAATCTATATGAGGAAATTCAGCATCTAAAAATTTGGTGTTTAAAAAGAAAATTGGCTTAAAGAATTCAGTGTAAAAAGCAGTTGAAGTTTTTGATGCTGATTTCTTTATATTGATTTTTGTTTTGAGATATTGTTTTTACCCTAATTTACTATTAAAATAAGTGTCAGAAATAAAAATGTCTAAAAATTCGATGGTTGTGAAATTCAAAGTCTGATTTTGATGCTAAATATTTAAGCTTTAGAAATTCAAAATCAGATGGCTTTGACAGACACGTCCATAGATGTGACTCCCTAAATACTGGACCAGTCCTGGCTTGTTTTCCTGTCTTATTGCCTTTCGGTTCCCTCCCTGCAGATCTTCGTGCTGCTCATCCTGGTGGCGGCAGGTCTGGCCATCGGTCACTCCTTCTGGTACGAGGAGATCGGCTCTACCGCCTGGTATCTGTTCGACGGCAAAAACCAGAGCGCCTCTCACAGAGGTTTCCTCAGTTTCTGGGGATACATCATCGTCCTCAACACCATGGTGCCAATTTCGCTCTACGTCAGGTCAGTGAAACCTCAACCACAAACTGTGTTTAGGTCACGTGTATGGAAGTACATCTGTGCCATCTGATTATGAATTTCTGAAGCTGAATTATTTAGCATCAAAATCAGACTTTGAATTTCACAACCATCCAATTTCTAGCATACATTTTTCTGACATGCATTTTTCTCAATGCTAAAATAAATTCTGTGAAAAAAATAGTGTCAAAACACTCAGTTTTTAAATATTAAATATAAAGAAATTCACCGTCTAAATATTAAGAAAAATTCAACATTGAAAATTTTGGCTTTTTGGCAAAAGTCACCTGCAAAAAATTCAGCATAAAAAGAGACCTAGACAACATCTGGGTAACCAAGGAGATGTGATCATCCAACATCTGGGCTTCTTTTTACACTGAAATTTTTTGAAGTTGAATTTTTGTATTTTTTTTACGTTGAATATTTTTTAGACCAAAATAATGCTGGATTTCTTTATATAGATTTTTTAAAATAATGTTTTGAGACATTGCATTTTCTTTACATTGAATTTATTTTATTATTGAGAAAAAAAATAAGTGTCACAAATAAAAATGCATGTTTGAAATTCAATGGTTGTGAAATTCAAAGTCTGATTTTGATGCTAAAAAAGAAATTCAAACTCAAAATCACAGATATACTTCCAGACATGTGTCAAGGGTTTGAATTTGGACGCTTCTGATCCGATGATCTGTCCACTGAATATTGTTGTGGCTTCAACAGGACTGTTATTAAATGCTCCCAGACTCCTGCTGACCTGCAGCTCCAAGAAATAGAAATGTAAAAATCTGTTTGTGTGCTCTGTGTTCAGTGTGGAGGTGATCCGGCTGGGTCAGAGTAAGTTCATCAACTGGGACCTTCAGATGTATTTCTCAGAGAAAGACACGCCAGCGAAGGTACGTTCCAAAGCATCCCTATTACTGTAATTTATTTATGTACTTTTTACTGCTCAGTTAAAAATCTCCATGTTGAACCACATCCAGCTTCTCAATGAACTGCACCAGAGGCCAGCAGCAGTCATATATTTTGCTTCTGCATCATTTTTCACTTTCTTTTCATTGACTCGATCGTTGTCCTCGTTCAGGCTCGAACCACCACCCTGAACGAGCAGCTGGGTCAGATCGAGTACATCTTCTCCGACAAGACGGGAACTCTGACGCAGAACATCATGCAGTTCAAGAAGTGCACCATCGCCGGACACAACTACGGTACTGATCCGCTCTATTTAACACTACTGTTTGACATTTCAATGCTTTGATTTCCAAAAAAAGTGTTAATGGAGGAGGCTTTGGGTTAAAAATCGAAAGGAGAGAGCGCCACCTGCTGTCTTTTCTGTGGTGTATACCATCTCTGACTACATCTCCCAGAAGCCCCAAAATTACTCACAGACTGTGGGAGACCACGATTGGTGCTGCTGCCAAAAAACGCTTTGACATATTGTTAAGTCGATGCCACTTGATCGTTGGATTTTAAATGACGTTGGAATACGTCAGTGACGCTCAAAGAGTTAACCTCTCATTTACCTGAGTCCATTGATAAACGTCCACACAGGCAGCCCATAACTTCCTGTGATTGTTTTGGTTGTGCGGTTACTACTTTCAAAAGTTAGGATTTAAAAGTAAAGCTCCTCAGGTTTGTTGTATCATGACTTGATATCCTCGCTGTTGTGGATGTACAGTTTCTGCAGTCAAAACATGTTTTTGCTCGTCTTTCTACAGGTGAACCGACCACTGCTGAGGGAGTGGTGCTGGACCGAGGAAGGGTAAATAATAATAAAAAAATCAAAAATTAAATGATGTTTCATGATAAACCTAAAATGACCCTTGACTCTGAATTCTTAATTGGTATGACCCAACAAAGCATTTTTCCATTTTTGTGGGAACAAAGACAACATGTACATAAAACGTGTTTTATATTTATTTAGACACACTGTATATAACTTGATTTAAGCAGCTCTATCTGAGATTACAGATCTTTACAAAACAAAAGTGGTGCACATGAATATTGTGTTTCATAAGCACCTTCACCAGACTCTTTTCCTCTGTTTTCCCGTCAGCCGGTGGACTGGAGCTGGAACCGGCTGGCTGATAAAAAGTTCCAGTTCGTGGATCACTCTCTGGTCGGACGCATCCGATCCAGGAAGGATAAAGACGCCAACGAGTTCTTCAAACTGCTGTCGCTCTGCCACACCGTCATGGTGGAGCACAAAGATGGTAAATCCTAGACTGGAGCGAAGGAGTGAAGAGGAAAAACCTTCTTAAAGAGACAGTTTGAGTGTTTTTTTTTTAACAATACTGTAGGGCAAAACACATTTTAGACACCTAAAAAATTCAAAAGGATTTTTTCCACATTGCTTTACAAGGAAGTGGTTTTCTATGGTCTCTTCAAAGCCACCAGACTCCATGGAAAAAACAGTGATTTTAAGGATTTGTTGTCGTTCATGGCAGCAGTGATAGGAAAATTACTGTTTTTGTCAATGGAGTTTGGCTGTAACGGCTTCATTGTGAGGAAACAGTGAGAAAGTGATGAAAACGTAAGTATCGTGTACACTTGAATGTGTTTAGCTGTGGATAAATACTGAATTAAGCAGCATTTTAGATGATGTCACTATAATAGAGGAAGTTGCAGGCCTAGCGTCGGACACGGCTTCCTCATGTGTGACTTCCTGTCTTCCTCTCAGGTGATCTGGTCTATCAGGCGGCGTCTCCCGACGAAGGCGCCCTGGTGACGGCGGCCAGGAACTTCGGCTACGTCTTTCTGTCCCGTACGCAGGACACCATCACCATCAGGGAGATGGATCAGGAGACGACCTACGAGATGTTAGCGCTGCTCGACTTCAACTCAGACCGCAAGCGCATGTCAATCATCTGTACGAGTGCACCGACTCACTGTTACACATACGAACACACTGTTAACTAAAATACCAGAAACGATAAGCAGCTTGCCATCTCTTCTGTCTCTCAGTGAAGTTTCCTGATGGTCGTATTCGTCTCTACTGTAAAGGAGCTGACACCGTCATCTATCAGCGCCTTTCCCCGAACTCCAGACACAAAGAATCGACCCAAAACGCTCTCGATGTGAGTTTGATAACAGCTCTCTCCTTGTTCGTGTTTCGACATCTCAGCACAGCAGTCGGACTGTACGTAGAGAAACAAACACTCCTTCCTTTTTGTCGTCCTTCAGGTCTTTGCCAACGCGACCTTGCGGACGCTGTGCTTGTGCTACAAAGACATCACTGCCGAGGAGTACGAGGCCTGGTCCAGGAGACACAAAGAGGCCCAGGTGGTCCTGGAGAACCGGGAAGCCGCCCTTGACCGAGTGTACGAGCAGATCGAGAGCAACCTGATGGTGAGAGGAAAATAACTCTAATGTGACGGATGGTTTAAAGATGATCCTCCGTGATCAACGAATCCTCCTCTGTCCAGCTGATTGGAGCGACAGCCATCGAGGACAAACTGCAGGACGGCGTGCCAGAGACCATCGCCAAGCTGGCCAAGGCCGACATCAAGATCTGGGTCCTGACTGGAGACAAGAAAGGTGGGAGTCGCCTCTGCAGGTTCAGTGGTTTTTAGTGCACACTATGGAAGTATATCTGTGCCATCTGGTTTTGAATTTATAAAGATGAATTATTTCATCTTTGAATTTCACAACCACTGAATTTCCAGCACGTATTTTTATTTATTTTTTTTCTCAACAACTAAATAAATTTAGTGAAAATGGGGAAAAAAAGACACCTGCAAATAAAAAAAAAAAAAAAAGACCTATACAACATCTGGGTAACCAGGGAGATGCAATCATCCATCTTGTCTCTTTTTACACTGAATTTATTTATCATTGAGGAAAAAAAATAAATGTCAGAATTAAAAATGCATGCTAGAAATTCACTGGTTTTGAAAATCAAAATGATTTTGCTGCTAAAAATATCAGCTTTAGAAATTCAAAATCAGATGGCGCAGATATACTTCCATACTGTAGCTTCACACTAAAACAAAGTAATATAAGATACAACTTTATTTATCTTGAAGGAAATATTGAAGAAGAAATATTGTGCAACAGTTGCAATACAAACTAAGAAAGGTAAAAAAAAAGTGTGTGTATATATATATATATATATATATATATATATATATATATATATTTAGTGCAAAAAGAAACAATAAAAATTATTCTAAGCTTCCAAATTAAAGGTTCAGAATTAGTTGTTAGTACTTTTTCAATATAATTTCCAATATTATTCTCTCAATATCATGCACAATATTACTTTTACTTTTTTCTTTTACTTTTACTTATTTTATCAACACTAATATTACTTCTTATACACTTTATATACACATTCTGAAATAAAACATCTAAGTTACAGATTAAAACATTGTTCTGCTACACTTTCAGCTTCAATCGATAATTTTAAAAATGAGTAAAACTTGTGTCATATTTACTTACTTTTCATGTATTTTTATTTTCCTCTCCAGAAACGGCAGAGAACATTGGATATTCTTGTTCACTTTTGACAGACGACATGCAGATCCACTATGGAGAAGACGTCAAGTGAGTGGATTAAAATGCCTGAAAGTAATGAAAAGTCCTTAAGATTGACGAGCACTAATCATTGATGTAATGTCTGGTATATATTTTACCAGGCCAGAAGTTCTTACATTATCAGCCATTATTACGTTTCTGGCTCCTACAGGGAAACAAAAGCCAAACTCTAACACTATCCAAAACACTATATTTGTTGTTTCCTGCTGTCTCCAGTGAGAAGCTGAGGGTTCGTCAGGCCAACAGGAGAAACGAGCCTCAAACTTCCCGTCGTGGCAAAAAGAAACCCGGGGAGCCTTTCTTCCCCTCGCCGGGCAAAAACGCTCTCATCATCACCGGAGGATGGCTGGTGAGTTCCAGCAAAAAGACCAAAAAAACCCCAACAGTTCTTTACTTGAACAATGTCATCTGAAATTCTCATTTTTTCAGAACGAGATTCTGTATGAAAAGAAGAAGAAACGCCGCCGTCTGCGTCTGCGTCGTCTGGGAAAGCGTCCACCTCCCAACAGCCCTCAGGACGGACAGCCGATGGACGACTGGGAGAAAGAGATGAGACAGGTGCAGATAAAGAATGGACGGTAGTCGTGACCGCACACGTCACGGGACGGTGGTCATCTCCAGTACTTGATTATTTATCGATGGCCAAAGAGCACAAGCTCCTATCTGAGGCACTAATACCTGGTCACTATTGTTAGCAGATAATATAGTAATGTAGTCCAAAAACAGGGTATTATATGTTGGGTTTCCTTCAGCCAGCATCATAAGTTCAACTCACATGTGATATTTCAGGTTTTACACCTCTATAAACTTGCTAATAACTGACAAATAAAGACCTTTGAACCTACAGATTGATTTCGTGGACATGGCCTGCGAGTGCGAGGCGGTCATCTGCTGCCGCGTCACGCCGAAGCAGAAGGGCAACGTGGTGAGTCTGGTGAAGAAGTACAAGAAAGCCGTGACGCTGTCGATCGGAGACGGAGCCAACGACGTGAACATGATCAAGAGTAAGGATGCGTTGAATTCTGCTCACGGTGAAGGACAAAAATGTCTCCACACATTTGAGTAACACCGCTCTCTCTGTCCGTCCAGCTGCAGACATCGGTGTTGGCATCAGCGGTCAGGAGGGGATGCAGGCCGTCATGTCCAGTGACTACGCCTTCGCTCAGTTCCGCTACCTGCAGCGCCTCCTGCTGGTCCATGGGCGCTGGTCCTACATCCGAATGTGCAAGTTTCTGCGTTTTTTCTTCTTCAAGAACTTCGCCTTCACACTGGTCCACTTCTGGTACTCCTTCTTCAACGGATACTCAGCTCAGGTCAGCAGCGTTTGTCCTGAACGCAAGTACAGTAATTATTAACTCTCTGAGTGGCAGTCCTTTCATAAAACACAGTGTTTTGTTCCAGCGTTTTTGTCCATTTTGAGTCATATTTCTAGACCCACAGAATATTTGTACTATGTCTCTGAAAACACTGAATAGCTCAAATGAAAGAAGAGACTCTCTATTTCATCATGAAAAACAGGTTTGGTTTAATCGGACCGCACTTTGTTTTTGTCTTTTGCGATATACGGAAGTATGTCTCTGCCATTTCATTTTGAATTTCTAAAGCTGAATTATTTAGCATCAAAATCAGTCTTAAAAACTGTCAAATTTCTAGCACGCATTTTTATTTGTGACACTTATTTTTTTTTTTCAATGATAAAATGAATTCATTGTAAAAAATAATAATAATATGTTATAATACTTAATTTTAAAAAATTCAATATAAAGAAATTCAACATCTGAAAATTTGGTGTAAAAAAAAAATCAACATCTGAAAATTTGGTGTAAAAAAAAAAAATCAACATCTAAAAATTTGGTGTTAAAAAAAAAAATCTAAAAATTTGGTTTGTTGCTTTTTACAGTGAATGTTTTGCAGTTGAATATTTTGATGCTGAGTTTACACCAATTTTTTTATTATTTATATATATATATATTTTATAAATTGAATATTTTAAGATAATGAATATTCTTTACACTGAATTTATTTTACCATTTCAGAAAAAAGACACAAGTGTCAGGAATAAAACTGCGTGCTAGAAAGGCTGAGTTTGATGCTAAAAAAATCAGCTTTAGAAATTCAAAATGAGATGACACAGATATACTTCCATGTGTGCAGATCTGAAAACATCTGTTGAAGGTTGTTGTCCTGTGTGCAGGTCGCCTTTGAAGACTTGTTCATCACGCTCTACAACCTGGCCTACAGCAGCTTACCTGTTCTGCTTGTTGGACTTCTTGACCAGGTAAAAACAGGATTTGTTGAGAAAGCTCATTGACAGGAACTCTGTCATGAACAGAGTAGAAAACTGAATTGTTAACAGGTTGGACAAAGTATTTTGTACATTACAGAAATAGTACAGGTTGATGTGTTAACTGTTGCCTCCTCCTCCTGCTGCAGGATGTTAACGACAAACTGAGTCTGAAATTCCCCAAACTCTACCTACCGGGCCAGCAGGGGACGCTGTTCAACTACAAGAACTTCTTCATCAGCTTGTTCCACGGCATCTTCGTCTCGGTCATCATCTTCTTCATCCCTTACGGGGCCTTCCTGCAGACCATGGGTCAGGACGGGGAGGCCCCCTCGGACTACCAGTCGTTTGCCGTCGTCGCGGCCTCGTCGCTCATTTTCACCGTCAACCTGCAGGTTAGTCGAGCTCAGATTTAGGGGCAGTGACTGGCATTGGTTTATAGGTTATTTCATGTGAATGACCTTTGTTGCCCTCCTGTCTTGTCTGTCAGATTTCTCTGGATACATCCTACTGGACCTTTGTGAACTGCTTCGCAGTCTTGGGCAGCATAGCCATCTACTTTGGCATCATGTTTGACATCCACAGCGCCGGCATCCACGTCATCTTACCATCAGTGTTCACCTTCACCGGTCAGTCTGGCTTGATATTCTCTAGCCTGAAACAGTTGCTTCAAAAGCTGCATGTTGTAACAGAAATTATAACCAGTCATAACCTGTATATTTTGTGTTTTGTAGGCGCAGCGTCAAACGCTCTGCGTCAGCCCTATCTGTGGTTAACCATCATCCTGACTGTGGGCATCAGCCTGCTGCCCGTCATCTGCATCCAGTTCCTCTATAAAACCATCCGGCCGTCTCTAGGAGATAAGGTGAAGCTACCATCCTGCTGCTTAAAATTGTGCATGAGGCTTCTTAAGACTGGACGTAGCACATTTTAATTTCAAGATCGGAACAATTATGACCTTAAGCATACACACAAGTGCAGTATATGTGTGGCATTTGAATTTGAATTTGAATTTCTAAAACTCAGCATCAGAATCAGACTTTGAATTTCACCACCTTTGAATTTCTGGCACACATTTTTTTTTATTTTTTTTTCCTCAATGATAAAATAAATTCAGTGTAAAGAAAATTGTGGTGAAGAAAAATCTATATCTAAAAAAATTTGGTGGAAAAAAATTCAACATCAAAAAATTCAGCTGCAAAAAATTCAGTTTAAACATTTTTGCAGGTGAATCTTTTGCCATTGATTTTTTTTTTTTTTTAATGCAGAATTTTTTGATGTTGACTTTTTTTTTTTTTTTTTTTACACCAGTTTTTTATGATGAATATTTTTTACACCAAATTTTAGATGCTAAATTTCCGATTTTTTTTAAAAAGACTGAATATTTTGAGATATTGAATTTTTTTTTACACTGAATTTGTTTTATCATTGAGAAAAAAAAAAAAAAACAAGTGTCAGAAATAAAAATGCGTGCTAAAAATTCAGTGGTTTTGAAATTCAGAGTCTGGTTTTGATTCTACAAATATCAGCTTTATAAATTCAAATTCAGATGACAGTTACTTCCATATGCACAATTAAAAACAAAAGAGGTCATAGTGTGATTATTCTAGGAGAAATGGCAAGCTGTAGAGAGCAGAAAATATGTGAAAGGAAATAAAACAGTGAAGTTTTATGGAAGCCAATTTGTGCCGTTTGAAGGGGAAAAAGCTGAAATAGAAGTGACACCTGTACCTCCTCTCTTCCTGCTTATTTCCCATCATCCCTCAGATCCAGAGAAACAGGAAGAGGTACGAGATGGAGATGGAAGAGGAGGAGAAGAAAAAGCCGTCGGCCTTCCAGCGTGGCCGCCGTTCCCGCCGCTCCGCCTACGCCTTCTCTCACTCCCGTGGCTACGCCGACCTCATTTCGTCTGGGCGGAGCATTCGGCGGCGCCCGACGGGCCGTGGCGGACCCCAGGACAGCATTAGGGAGGTTGCCCAAAGAGAGGCTGAAAACATCTGACAGTGCTGAGCGGGGGGATGGCGTAAAACTGTGGTTGGGGGGTTGGGGTGTAATTATTTGTCAAGTTGGAGGAGCGCTTCATCATCTTCATTTTTATCCACGGAGTTGCTGAAGTGGTCGACATCAAGCCTGGTCGGAGTTTAAAGTGGGAGATGAAATAGCACTTGAGTTGCTCAACTTTTTGCAGGAAGTTCAAATGAAGCGCTCCGGTGTTTGACTCCACTCCCTCCAGGGCAGACTCTCTTTGTTTAAAAGCAAATAAAAGGCTCACCGAAGAGACGACCGGGTTTGAGGTCAAGCAGCAACCGTGTGACCGACAAAGTTGTTTAACTCAGGATTTTTTAAAGTAAAAACCTTGTTTTTAACCAGTTGCTCCCTGCTCACCACTACTGTGGCTGGATGTGGAGCCATTATGTTATTTAATATGATGCTTATTTTTTGACACATTTTTAGCCCTTTAATATGTCAGTGTTCAAATTTTAAAATATATATATTCTAGTCAGTTTGTCCCACATGAAATCAGATCTGTCAGTTTAGTTTTACTTCCATCCGTTGAGATGCAACACCAAAGATTTTCCTTTACATTAAAGCAATGGGCGAACACTAAACATGTCACGGTATCCTCTTTTAATGTTTTATTATAAATAATGGTGGGATGTTAATATGCCAGACTATGCAAGGTGGTCAATGTTATAAAGTGTGTCTTAATTTAAATATAAGTTGTAAATAGTGATCTTTTCTCCTTTTGCTTTATCAAATGTCCCAGGTGTCCTTACAGATGGATGTTGTTGTCACTAATTTGAGAGATGACAACTTTGTTTAAGCCTTAAAACCTTTTAAATACCCCTTTCAAACCTGAATCCTTATATTATTTCTTCTGTACCTCACCTTTTTATTTACCTAAAGTGCTGTAAACCCACTCTGCTGGAAACGTGCAAAGCTCCAGTTTGTCTTCCTTCAACAACAGTGTTTGCAAAATGTAAATTACTTCTGATAAGAAAGGAAAGCAGAAAGGCTAGGGCTAGGTTTATCTGCATTTGATCACGTCTTTGGAGTTTCCTCTTTCCTTTCGGTTTGTTTTAATTTCTTAGAAGTTGAATCATACGTTCCTTAAGTCATGAAGAAAAATCACTGGTTGTTTACAACGAATACAAAGTCCTTTTTCCTGTACTATGATTAGTCTAAACCAGCTAAACCAAAACTGACACCTTCCTGTTCTGACTGTTACTGTGTGTTTCTATATGCAGATGATGTCTTTTTATTACGGAGTGAATGGAGGCAGTAGATGAAAAGACTGCAACACTTCTGTCAAATGATGGTCTTTTATCATGTGGTTGTTAATAAAAACCAAGGGCACATTTAACAATCTGAAAACGAGTGTTTGTTAAATTGTGGTTCTTATGTCTCTTAATTAATGTGGCATGATCAAGGTAAAATTAGAAAGTGTGTTTCAGAGCAGACCTGAAACAAAACTGCATTAAGCTGTATCCTGTGAGCAGTCAGTCTTTTGCTTCCAGGTTTTATGTACGGTATGATCTTTGCTCTGTGTCGTAAATGACGCATATAAATATGGAAGTATATCTGTGCCATCTGATTTAGAATTTGAATTTCTAAAGCTGAATTATTTGGCATCAAAATCAGACTTTGAATTTTACAACCAGTGAATTTCTAGCACACATTTTTATTTCTGACACTTATTTTTTCAATGATAAAATAAATTCAGTGTAGAGAAAAATTCAATGTCTCAATACTCAGTTTTTTTAAAAAAAAAAAAAATCAATATAAAGAAATGTAACATTAAAAATTTGATGTAAACCAATAAAAAAAATTGGCTTGAAAAAAATTCAGCATCAAAAAAATTCAACTGTAAAAAAAAAAAAATCACCTGCTAAAAATTCAATATAAAAAGAGACCTAGACAACATCTGAGTAACCAGGGAGATCTTGTCTCTTTTTACACTGAATTTCTTTAAGCTAAATTTTTTTTATGTTTAATACCTTTTTACACCAAATTTTTAGATGCTGAATTTCTTTATTCATTTTATTTTTTTTTAAAAATCTACATATTTTGAGACATTGAATATTCTTTACACTGAATTATTTTATCATTGAGGAAAAAAAGTCAGAAATAAAAATGTGCACCAGAAATTCAGTGGTTTTGAAATTCAAAGTCAGATTTATATGCTAAAAATATCAGCTTTAGAAATTCAACATCAGACGGCACAGTTAAACTTCCATATGTTAACACAACCATCTTTCAGGAACAAATCAAAGTCCGATCTGATAAGCGCTCTCTCTCTATCGTCATCTCTTAAACGCCTTTCGGCTGAACTATTTCAGACCTTTGCTGACTTTTCTCTGTACGTAGTGGTGAAAAGTCGCAGCAAGGACTTCAGATGGACAAGAAAAAACTCTGCTGTTCGATCTGTTTGGATCTACTGAAGGATCCAGTGACTATTCCCTGTGGTCACAGCTTCTGTTTGAGCTGCATTAAAAGCCACTGGGATGAAGAGGAGCAGAAGGAAAGGTTCAGCTGTCCTCAGTGCAGACAGACCTTCATACCGAGGCCTGTCCTGGTGAAAAACACCATGGTGGCAGATTTAGTGGAGGAGCTGAAGAGGACAGCTGATCACTGCTATGCTGGACCTGAAGATGTGGCCTGTGATTCCTGCACTGGAAGCAAACTGAAAGCCTTTAAGTCCTGTCTGCAGTGTCTGGTCTCTTACTGCGAGCAGCACCTCCAGCCTCACTATGAATCCCCTGCCTTTGAAAAACACAAGCTGGTCGACCCCTCCAAGAAGTTCCAGGAGAACATCTGCCCTCGTCACAACGAGGTGATGAAGCTTTTCTGCTACACCGATCAGCAGAGCATCTGTCTAATCTGCTCCATGCATGAACATAAAGAGCACGACACAGTTTCAGTGACAGCAGAAATGGCCGAGAGGCAGAAAGAGCTGGAGACGACTCGACAAAAGATCCAGCAGGGAATCCAGAACAGAGAGAAAGATGTTCAGAAGCTTCAGCAGGAGGCAGAGGTTATCGATCGGTCTGCTGATAAAGCGGTGGAGGACAGCGAGAAGATCTTCGCTGATGCCAAGCAGCAGATCAGATCTCGTCAGAAATCTCAAGTGAGTCTGGTCAAAGAGCTTCAGGAGAAGCTGGAGAAAGAGATCGCTGATCTGAGGCAGAAAGATGTGGAGCTGGAGCAGCTCTCACAAACAGAGGACCACGGCCAGTTTCTGCAGAACTACAGCAAACTGTCACGACTCGGTGAAGCAACCGACTCCTCCAGAATCAACAGCCGTCCTCTGAGGTACATCATGGATGTGAACACAGCTGTGTCAGAGGCCAAAGATAAACTACAGGATGTCCTCAGCAAGGAGTGGACCAAGATCTCACTGACGGAGCCTGACGATGTTTTACTGCCTCAAGAGGAGCCCAAAACCAGAGATGAATTCCTTAAATATTCACGTCACATCACTCTGGATCCAAACACAGCAAACTCACGGCTGTTATTATCTGAAGGGAACAGAAAAGTGACAGCGGTGAGAGACAAACAGTTAAGAGTAAACCACCCAGACAGGTTTACCCAAAGACCCCAGGTCCTGAGTAAAGAAAGCCTGACTGGACGTTGTTACTGGGAGGTGGAGAGACCTGCTGGAGCTGCAGTAGCAGTTTCATATAAGGACATCAGCAGAAAAGGACGTTCAAGCGTATTTGGAAACAATGACAGATCCTGGGCGCTAGAGAGTTATGAATTCAAACATAAGAGGATCAGGACTTCCATCTCAGGTCCTCGGTCCACCAGACTAGGAGTGTACCTGGACCACAGTGCAGGTCTTCTGTCCTTCTACAGCATCTCTGACACCATGACGCTCCTCCACAGAGTCCAGACCACATTCACCCAGCCTCTCTATGCTGGATTTAGTGTTTATGGTTGGGATAACTGTGTCAGATTATGTGAGTTACAGTAGATGGGTAGTTGAGCTCAAGTAGACCGAAAATGTTGTTTTTCCTCTGCATGCCTTCATTTACTGTGATGTTACTGCCCTGATCAAATCAAAGTCTTTATTGTTATGATATTGTATAATAATGCATATAATGACATGGGACAGGATGAGTCACTATTGAAATATTCTGAAATCAGTTTCTCTTGAGGTGAAAGTTTGTAACTATATTGTTTTTACGTCTTTTCTGTTATTTTAAGAAACAAACAATTAAGTAATTGAGACAATTATCATCAGATTGATCAAATAATCATGAATGTAAACTGGACCTTACAGGGGTCAAACACCACACTTTGACCAACTGAGCTAACCAGCCATTCTGATTTTTTTTTTAAAAAATACAGTAATGAATAATATATTAAGGAAAAACTTTGAGCACCAGGAGAAAACCCGAACATTTGATCTGTTATCTAAATAATGAAGGAAACTCACACTTAAATTATTTTTTGGGGTTTTTAGGGTTTTATGGATTTGAAATATTCCCAATAAAATATATAAAGAAAAAGCCTGCTGAATTTTCTTGTTTTTATTTTCATATAGTAATTTACATCCTCGGTTTCCAGATTAACTGAAATAATGCTTTCAGTGGTATTTTATGATATTCCTCATTTTTTTTATAACAAACAAAGACGTACTACGGTGTAGCGACTTTAACTGATCCTGATTGGCTGAGCTGATCGGCTGATCTGATTGGCGCATCTGATTGGCTGATGTGTGGCGCAACGATTTGGAGGAAATGAACGAAGTGGATAAACGGCTCAAGAGCGCAGGTGTAAAACCGTTAATCCGGAAGAAAGCGGAATTCAAGCGTTTACAGATGAAAACCGAAGTGCTGTTTAACGGCTAACGGTGGCTAAGTGGCTAACAGTTAGCATACAAAAGAAACTTTCGGAGGAAAAGACCGTTTATTCACGACGGCACAACAGCGACTCGACGCTTTGGGGATGTTGTCCACTGAAAACCTTCAGTTTTGGTGAGTAAAAGCAGGTTTTTACATCACTAAGTTAACTTTTAGTGATGCTAGCCGCGCTGTGGGTTTGTTTTATTGTTGTGCTGGACTGAAGGTTTGTGGGTACAGGAAAAGTTGTGTGTTTTTGTCATGGCCTCCAGCTCTTTCAGTTTGGTTCTGTCGGTTTATGATGAAATATATTCTTCATTATATTTAGTCTTTTGTCTTCTTGTCTGTGTTTGTGATTTTGAGCCACGCATGAATCATAACTGCTAATATGTTATTTCTGCTGAATTATTTTAACATACAAAAACGCCTCTGGTTGTGAAGACCACTGTCCCCTAATATACAAACACATTTTAATACAAATAAACTATGATAAACAAATCATCAGATAAACAATGAGCAGCACTGTTTCCTGGACAGAAAGGTGAATTTTTTTTCATGTTTCTCTAATAGTGAATCCACCATATGTGCATGCCCTTAAATCAATCTTTAATGCTAAAATATAGTTTACAGTTTTCCTTTTTTTTGTTTACAGAGATGCTAAATTCTTCAGTTATTTCCTGTCATTCCCAACAGAAAAATGTGTTTTAATGGTTGTTTGTTATTCTGGATTCATTTCTGACTTCTCAGTGAATTCCAGTGTTCTGGATCAAGTTTGGGTCTAAAAAGGTGAATTCAAATTAAATTTAAGGAGATGATGCTGGATGTTCTCTGAGTCAAACAGGACAACAGGTGGGCTAATTAATTTGTTAAGGACTGTACATTCATGGAATTTTATTTATTTTATTCAGTTGGACTGCCATGTAGGTTGTGCAGAAATTTTTTTATATATCGATATAGATATATATATATATATATATATATATACACGTTTATATATATACACGTTTATATATATATATATATATATATATATATATATATATATATATATATATACGTTTATATATGTGCACACAGATTACAATATAATAAAATTAACAATAATTTAAAAAATATCTACATGAGTTGTAAACAGTACAAGTGGAGGATTAAATGCTGAAATGTCTGGTATCCACAGTTTCATTTTGACCTTTTTCACAACCAACAGTAGCCCAGAAGTGTGCAGCACTGTCAGGGTTCCCATGCGTCCTGGAAAAACCTGGAAATCCTGTGAAATTATTCACCGATTTTCCAGTCATGTAAAATGATTGAAAAGGGTCAGTCATCCTGGGAATGGTTAAAATTCTCTTGGACAATTATTTATGCATTAAAGGTAACTTCTAACATGTTCTTTTAACATTTGCTCACAAGGCATGAGAAGGATCAATAATTTTCAAGGATCACTTAACAATTTCCAGGATATTTGAACTTTTTTTTCCTCATTTTCTCATTGGTCAGTCATTTTCCAGGTTTTCCAGGACCCATTGGAATCCTGATAGTCCTGGATGTTACTAGTAGGGCTGCACTATTTTTTTTAAACAATATCTAATTTCCATTGTTTGGACTGATAGGATTTGCTATTTGCTTATTTCATCTCTCACAACTTCCTTGTCTGCTTAACAACAAAAAGGCCTCCATCATTTTAACATTTTTCTTTAATGGTTAATCCAGAATCACAGGAATGACAGGAGAATAATAACTTTTCAACAGGTATTTAGCCTCCTCTGTCAGCATCTTGAAATAGTGTATATTATTTTATTCCACATTAAGCGTCCAGACATGACAAGACGTCAAATCTGGACCATTAAGATCAGATCTGGAAGTCTGGTGCCCCCTTAAGTAACTAAACCAAGTACTTAAGTAACTAAAATACAAGCTAACCTGACATCAGGCATAAGGAAGTCTTCTCAATACCTGTCCTGTTTTCATCATGTGCCTGAAAGCTGCTGTAGCAGTACCGTCTGCAGCCTCTAGGTGTCACTGCAGGACTGAGTGTGTCTCCCTCTGCTCTGATTGGTTCACAGTGAGAAGCTCCCATGGCACTGAAAACACCTGACCAGGTTCATCACTCGTATTTTCCCCCATTTCATTAATTTTCTTCTTCTGACTGTGCAGTTTAAGGGCCGTCCATCAACAAAAATCCTGTTTTTATGTTATGAGTTCACATCAGGCTGGGTGAATCTATGCTGGACAGATTATGATTCTTCATATAATCACAGCGTTCAGTGAACACATCCACTTTTTTATTGATCACACAAGCCTCAGTGTATTTTAGTTAGGGATTATTTATCTTTATTGCACAATAATATAATATGCAGTTGTACTTCAGCACACTGTCAGATCATTGTTTCTGCTCTGCAGTATTTTTAAAAATATCAAACTTCCATACCACAGTTTTTTTTAGGTGAAATGACAAACCATATAAAATAAATGTTAAATACAGTGTACAGTTAAAGCTGGCAAATAAACAAAGATATAATATAACACTTAAAAGTGGCAAATCAGTAATTTTCTAACCAAAATCAACAGCCTGACTGCACATATTTTCCTGCTTTTTTATCTAATAAGGCAAAATAAATCCACTAATATCCTGCAATATTGTGTCTGATTTTAAATTATATTTACCACATTTTGGCTTTTTGAATCTTATTAACTGGAGTGTTTTGTGTCCAACCAACCAGTGGATGATGCTGTTACTCTTTTATTAAAGTGTCAAGCATGCAGTATGACTACTTCACAATAAACATCCACTCGTTTCATTAGTTAGATGCTTTTAATGTGAAGGAGCAGCAGTAGGAAATGTTTGGTTTGTATTAGCAGTGACTTATTATGGCATTTTTCCAGTTCTGATAGTGCAGATATATACATATCTCTGTATTTTTATACTTCTAATCACTGTTCAGTGTGTGTGTTTTGCAGAAATGTGCAAAAAGTAATTTATAGGTGTGTAAAGAAACGTCTACATCTTTATTAGGGCTGTGTGGTTGTAGCTTGAGCTCAGTTTGCCATGTGAACAAAGACTGCTGTCAGATTTGAATGCTCATTTGATGATTAGTGTATAGAAGTTATTGACATCCCCTTTCAAATGCAGTAAACTGTGTTGTTACATAAGCAGAAGTGTGTTTCTCTGGGTCGTTCAGGAGTTAAAATGCCTTTCACATTAACATTTAACGGCTCCTGTTTGTTAAACCAATCCTGCGTCAATAACAGCAGTTTGAAAAGTTTGAATTTCATCGGATTCATCCCTACAACCAATAAAATTACAGCTGTAACACCGCTAACAGCATGTTAAATCAGCTTTTTTTGTTGGGCCGCTATCTCTCAGTGTCTCTGTCAAATCTGCATCAGTTCCACATCGAGGGCCTCCAGGCGGACTTAGATAATGCTCTCCATATTTACAGTGGCAGGAGGATTGGGAGGTTTTTGACTAGATCCCATTTGTGTGAACCTATTAGTGCTGAGCGCTCTGAGCTCCGTCTGATACGCCTCTGAGATTAGGCAATGGTATTACTGTAAGAGGATCGACTCGCCTCGAGGTAAGGGCCGAATATACAGAGAGAGAGAGAGGAACACACACAAAGACGGGAACGTGCTCGTGCTGATAGGACCACACACTCCCCAGAAAAAATCAGGACCTGGCAGGAAGAGCGGGGAAGAGATAGACGGACGAACACACACACTTTAAAATGTAAAACCGAAAGAAAAGGACATTCAACGATAGGTGTGTGTGTGTGTGTGTGTGTGTGTGTGGCAGAGTAACTGAAATGATCAGATTTAGGGCTGCACGATATCAGGAAAAGATGCAATAGCGTCGGTACCTTTGTTTTGATACCAGTTCCAGAATGATTTTGGCTGTAATCATGGTCATCATCAGTATTGATGTTATATTATTATTATTATTATTATTAATATTATTATTGTTATTAACTCAATAAATTGAGAAATTGAATTAATGTGTAATTTATCATTGTAGACATGCTAGTCAACCATAGCCTGATGATGATCAACAGTCACAGGCTGCTATCAGTTCCTCTTTAGGACCCTGGGGAGTGAGAGTTTGTCTTATGGTGTGTTCACTGGAAGTCAGAACTTGGAGTTCAGATCATCTTAACCTCAAAGTTTAGTGCTGCCAGCTCTTCCAGCCTTACAGACGAACAACAAAACATGGAGCTAGTGTTTACTTCAGTAGCAGATAGCATGAATTCTGTCTGTTTGGTGAAATTCACAGAGGGTTCTGATTTAAATTCTGACTTGGAGCTTGGAAATTCTGACTTTCTTGTACAACTGAATGCACCATTATGCTAAACACAAACACCAGGCTCCCAGTGCTGCTGCAGTGACATTAATACTCTGTTTAACCGGTGATGTTTGTTGCCTATGCTGGTGAAGTGGGGGATGGATCAGTGCCACTTGGGTATTGGAATTTGGCACCGAAAAATGATTAATTTTTTAATACCCGATCAGAGCTTTTCGTTCAGTGCTACAAAAGTATCAAAGTTCGATACCCAGCCCTACTTGTGATAAATAAACATATACTTTAGTTCCTATCCGTCGCTCACATCTTCCTTCAGCCATCATGACTGTAAGATATTTTTGCATAATTTGGCTTTTATCATGGTAGTGATGAGGCTGCTTGCTACCAGTTCCTGTTCAGGACACTGGGGATGACAGTTTGCCTTATGGTGTGTTCGACGGAAGTGGAACTTGGAGCTTTAATCATCATAACCTCAAAGTTTAGCGCTCCCATCACTTCCCAGCCTCTCAGACGTACAACAAAACATGTAGCTACTCTTGACGTAAGTAGCAGACAGCATGAATTCTATGTCAGGTTGGTGAGCTAAATCCGACGTTCCATCTTCATGGGGGTTCTGATTTAAATTCTGATTTGGAAATTCCAACATTCGTGTACATTTGAATGCACCATGAGCTGAATCGGTCCCCTCTTCGTTGATTAGCCTAGTTAATTTGTTATTTTTGTCTTGGACGACCAACATTTATTTAGTCCACTACTCATTCTTAATGCTGTTTCTGAACTTCCAAGAATTGTATATCTCTGACAAACACGAGACACAAAATTCAAAGTGGTGCTTCTGTGTGATTCCTTTTGATTCCAGTAAGATAAAGTAATCTTTTATTAGTCCCTCAAATGGGGAAACTTGCAATTAATTGATAATTGATTAGTCAACAAAAGTGTTATTCTAAGAGTTTTATTTTTTCGAGGACAGCTTTACTCTGATCAGAATAGTCACTCCAATGACTCACTTCTATAGTGAATTAAATAGTGAAAATTTCCTTTTCCACATTTTGTCTGTAAGTTTACGTTTCTGTTGTCAATTTTTAAATCCCAGCTGCAAAATCACTTAAAATATTAAATTTCTGCTGCATTATTACATTTCTGCTGCAAATATACTCTCCAAATACAGGTGTTTTATATTTATATCTTTATATTTTTATTTTGATTTCTTATTTTTGTGCCTTTAAGGCGAGAGACAAAAATTCATTATGCGTGCATCATGACAATATGGATTCTTGTCAATAGATGGAACCCAAGGTCGCTTTACAAAGGTAGAAAAAACCAACAACAACAAAACAAAACATGAAGGGATCTAAGCCAGATATTGAATCAGGAAAAGCAAAGGAGAAGAAGTGAGTTTTGAGACTTGAAACTGTCCAGAGAGTTAAAGATTTCGGCAGGGAGGGAGTTCCAGAGGGTGGGAGCAGCCACGCTAAAGGCTCTGCCACCGAAGGTTTTGAGTCGAATCTTGAATTTTGGAAAATTACATGGTTGATCCAGGAAGTCGGACTGTCAAATATGATGGATGTTTATAACTGAGTTTGGGTCATTTTTTTACTTGCTGTATTGTGTTGATTTAAACTGCTCGAGATTTTGGACCAAACGATAAAATTAGTTTCTAACACTACACCTTTAATTCTCTGTGAGGAGGATGAAGATACAAGGGGAGGAAGTCACAGCCCCCCCACCAGCAGAGGGAGAGAGCGCCGTGTCATAATTTATGCCTTAAAAAGCATGAATTTTTCAGCGCGCAGTGGCAGGGATGGCACTTCATGTTTACGACAATCATTTCCTTAGTGAATGATTCATGTGGATGTGGCGCTTATGAATCTTTCAGGGAACAAACAGAAACGCTGATGCTCGGAGCTGTAAAGTCCTTCGCCGGTCGAGTGTCTGGGAACAGGACGGGTGTGAGGAGAACAGTTGTTCAGTTGTGTTGGTGTTTTTGTTTGCTGCAACTGAACATCATGTGCTCATCTGCAGTTTCTGCGATGTGGTGCAGGAGAAGCTATTAGCGTTAGTCTCAGGCACAATAACATGTTGAGTTTAAGTTAGTAACAAACTCAGCTTGGGTTACTTCACGTTTGCAATTTTTCATCTTTTTCTGGTGTAATTTCTTTGATAGAATAACATTAATTTGTAAAGTCATTTCTTTAAGGAGTTTGACATATAACCAAGGATTCACCGACCCGATATCGGTACTGATATTGAGGAAAATTCTAGATTGGGTATTGGTGACAATGGGTCCGATCCAGAGGGGCAGATCTCTATTCAGTGTAATTCAAAACAGAGTGAGCGAAGTTTTGTTGTATTTTTTATAGGTCTGTCAAACTTAACGTGTTCACATTAGTCCACTCTATTCAAAAATCAAGGAAACTAACAACGCAGTCGTAACTAACGATCAAACTTGATGATAAAGTTAGATTAACCATCTTTTCTGAATCTGTCCAAACTTCTCCTGGAATTCAGCAAACAAATAATCCACCAAAGAGCATCGTTAAAGTACTAATTTGTCACGAGAAATGGAAGAAAAGGAAAAGAGAAAGAGATGTTCTTTTCATAAACACAGAGCTTACTAGAGCTAATGTGGTGTCGATCTGAAGATAGCAGCTTATGTTTTTCTGTTTATTGTTTTAAAAAACAAAAGAAACAGGAAAGAAATCAAGTCTGATGTTGCCTTGCACAAAGGCTTTTCCACACAATGAGATGTAGTCTGGGCTGTTTTTCTGTATCGTATAGGATCGGTATTGTCGGTATCAGAAGTGAAAAAAGTGGATCGTTGCATCCCTACATATAACATGTATTATTATTATTATTATTATCATTATTATTTTTTTTTTTAGAAAATGTACAAACAAAACTCTGATGGTTAAGCCCTTGATTATTCAATAAAAACAAAAGTAAAACAAATCCACTCCTTTTCTTACTGTTTGCATACTGTCTTTTGTCGGGACGTAAATCCGAGTCCCTCACGAATATCTAAATAAACGCATCATGAAGACAAATCAGTGACAAGTCAAGATGAAAGCTAGTTAACGTTAGCTGTTAGCAGTCCTGCTGGCTAACAGCTAATGCTAACTAACGAAACATGAAGATTAGAGTTTCCCTCAAATTAAACTCAAAAATATTCAGTTTACTCTCAAAAACAGAAAATATTCACATTTAAGAAGTTGGAATCTGAATTTTATTTTTCCTTTTTTGTCCCAAAAATGCAAGGCATGTGATGTAATAGTCTGGCAACTAATTAATTAGCTGTCGCAGCTGTGATTGATTTGCATTATGATGCTTTCAAGTGCTGTTTATTATGACTCCTGTACCAGAGCTTTGCAACAGTTGAAGACCTTAAATGCACAATGTTGGCGCCCAGCTATGCTAAATTTTCTGTGCCGCTGCCAGTCAGTCTGTACGACAGTATTTAAAATTTTTCAGATTGGAAGCAGTGAAGCGTGTCAATAAATGTTGCTAATACGGTAGCAGGCTATTATTATTAGCTGATATGAAGCCGCTGGACGGCCACCATCACCCTGTTATCCAGCGTCGCTCCTCTGCTCAGTGGAAGCATGTCCTCCTTTAAAAAAAATCACATTTATCCATTGCCTGGAAGCTGCAGTCGCCTGGTGGAAATCTTTCATCTTGCCTGTGTAGTGCCCTTCAGAGGGCCCTACCGGCTGTTTGGATTTCAGCCAAGGTTACTATAGAAACACACAGAGGGAGTGCAGGAAAATGGGAATGGCTCGCTCATGCTAATGGAGGAAAAAACACTTACCGAGTCCCTCAAAAAAAACACATTTAAAAATGTGAACAAACATCACAGGTTTGTTTGTTTAACATCTCCTCATGAATAATGTCTGATTTAATCTGGAAAAAGCAAAGCAGATTCATGAACTGATTGGTCGTTTAATTGATTTTCTGTTTGCGGGAATGATTCAATAATCTTCACGACAAATCATTTAAAGGGCTGTTCTGCAAATATATTCTTTACAATGAGCACGTGCAGCTTCTTTTGTGTGTAAAATCTAATTTTTGATACATTACCCCCTTTACAAACAGTGTAACAGCATTTCTGTTTAGTTTCCTTATTGTCGCAGCAGAGTTGATCGGATTAGTGCGATGTGTGATGGAGGGGCTGACGCTGGGGGTTTGTGTTATTCTCTTTGAGGTGAGTTTGATAGTCATGGCAGACACCTGCACAGATCACAGCTGAAAGATTTAAATGGCGTTGACTGGGAGGGTATGGAACGAATGAGCAGATGAATTCATTAAACTGCTGATCAAACGCGTTAAATTAAAATGTATGTTTGACTGAAGTCAACCACACTGGATGCACTCGCACATGCATATTAAAGAAAAACAACATTAACATGAATAAATGCACACACGACATGAGAGAGCAATGAATGAATGGATGAACAAAATGAATAAGTAGACGTCAAATAAATGATGACAGAAATGTTTTATAGATCGCTCTCAAAGTGGAAGTATTGCGAGGCCACAGTGGAGACTGACTGATGGCTGAATCCTACCTGGTGATGATGATCAGCTGTGCAAAGTGTGAACATTCAAAGTGAATAAAGAACAGAAATGGAAATGAATCATGTTGCTGTGCTGCTGCCTGCAGGTGAAACACCTGCATTTTGCAGGAACTCTGAGTTGTATGGAACCTTGAAATTTGGCTGCAACTCCTTAAATTTTCCAGGCAGTTTTGTGACAAATGAGCCCAATTTCTATTACGTTTTGTATTTATTTTTATTTTTAGATGTTTAAATGTCAACTACAGCTGCAACTAAGGATTATTTTCACCGTTCATCGTTGATCAGTCTATTGATCTATTTCCTCGTTTAATCGTTGGGATAAAAATGGTGGAAAATGGTGATCAGTGTACGCATTGTGTGTTGTTTTCTCCGCAAGTCAAAGATATTCTTTTATTTGCCAAAATCATAGATTTTTTTTTTTTTTAAATAACAAAATAAAAAAAAAGATTTCATATAATGGAAGCATTTTCTATCCAGGTGTTTTTTGCATTCAGAAAAACAAATAATGCACCCATGACCTTTCGGGTATTTAAGGACTGCTATTTGGATTTGACATGATTAAGCTCAGAGGTCTGGTGCACCATGGGGAGATTTGGAGATGCAATTGCATTAAATACGCTCTGTATGCTGATCTGTGTGTGTGTTGGAGGATTCAGCTAAAGCTTTTAAAATGTGTGTGCAGCTGTGAAGATCCCCTGCAGGTTGATTACCTTCTTATACCTGTTGACAACCCCTCAGTCCTTTAGCTGCTCTGGGATGTCACGAGAACCGATTCTTGGGTCGCCGGTTGATGCTGAAAATGTGACGGTTTTACTTCAGGTACCATCAAGGCTTGAGTCTAACGGTGTCTGTTTGTCCTACAGACAAAAGTGTCTGAGGTGTAGTAAACTAACTCTTAGCAACAGTTAATGCTAACAGAGGTGGCATCTATTTTTCAAGATGATGTCTTCCAGTATCATAAATGTTCAGATTACTGTCATGGAGGAGAACTTAATGAAGTCTGAAAATAGTTGCAGATTAATTTCATAATGTTGCTCAGACTCAGTTCAGCTGCTCAGTCATTCACTTAACAGAAGTATAAATATATAGTTAGCTTAAGTATATGTATGCTATATATGTTCCAAAAGGCAACTTGAGGTAAGTATGAGGTCAGAAAACAGCAAAAATCCCATCCTGAAAACAAATATGCAACTCTAAGGGTTTCAAATTGAAAAATATTTGTATTAGAGCTGTATTAATTAACACATTAATGCGTTAATGTGCAATGTTAACTATGACTTATGACCCGCTGGCATGCCTCTGACAATGCATTTCGGGCAGTTTGTCCAAGTAGAGTTACCGTCGTGCAAGTTAACGTGTTAACGCTGATTAATCGTGCTAATTTTTAATTTTTAATCTATATTTCCACACAGTGGACATGTTGTGTGGAAAAGTTCACTAGCTTCAGTGCTGCTCGGTGCTAACTTGCTAGCTACCTGGCTGCAAACTGTGGAACGGAGGCGGGTCTTATCTCTGTGTCTCATGGAGACTCGCCTCCGTTGAGGAAATCCGTCCCACAGTTTGCAGCCGGGTAGCAGACCAGACAGCAGGAATCACTGTGGAGTTTTTTCTGCAGACAACGTTAAAGCACAGACAGAACTCATGGATTGGAAACTTCCGCAGATTGGATGAAAATCCATGATATGGCTGTGCAGTATGGACAAAATTGTATATCTTGATATAGCTGATTTTATGTCCTGCTAACGATACATATGTACAATATTGTAATTTTTTTTTTCCAATGTAACTTTACTCGTGACGTTATTTTCTCTTTCCATTGCGCTCTCCTCCGTCTCCTCCATGCTGCTTTACCTCTGTTTCCCTAGCAACCGGTGCTGTAAACCAGTCCATGCGGGTGATGTAAACATGCTAGCACAAAGCAGTAGTGTTGCTGCAGTTACAGTAGCCTTCGTACAATTATGTCTCTGCTTCATACAATGAGCATGTTTTGAACTCTCATGATACATACGTTGAGTATTTACACAGCGTATCTAAACCACAACCAGAGTAATGTTAACGTAGCAACAGAGCTAACCAAGTAGCTGCATGTTAAAATTATGATATAAACCACAGAGGCTTATATCGTATGGTAGACATTTTTATATGGCACTGTGCTATGTATCGTATTATAGCACAACTCTAATCCATAAATTATGTTTGTATCAGAACACAATACCGATACTGCATCCCTAGTTGAGACACATTATGCATTAAAACAGCAGAACAGGGTATCAGTTACTGTCACACTCTGACCACACCTTTTCATTAAACTGCTTTCTCCTTTATGTTTAACCTAATTTTTACATTCTTGCATTTCATCTCCCTCTGTGCATGTCATCCCCTGAGGATTCCCCTTTGACCCTGAATCTCTTCCTCTCCTATTAAAATACTTTATTATTATCAAACATTTATGCTATTATGTCCCATTTAGCTGGACAGAGTCAGCGCTCTTTTATTAGCATGTGTGGCCCCGCAGGGAATCAAACTCTCGCTCGGCATTGTTGATGCCTTGCTCTGCCGATTAGGGACAGCGGAGCGGTAAACTGCTTCACCCAGGGGATTTAAAAAAACCAACAACAATCTGAAGCCATAAATCAAACTAATACAGTATCGTTATGTAAATTTTAACCTCGGAGGGCAGCGGCACTTAGTACTGATGTAGGTGTTTGTCTCACACAGAAGACATTGTACTGAGCCAGCTGAGACCAACCAACAAAAAAGTAAGAAAACGCAATAAAATTCTCTCGCTTGTCCCTCCAGGACAGACGCTCACGCTCTCTGTCATCTCTTTCCACCTCTGTCTTTTGTCTTTTGTCTCTTTCATTTGCTCAGAAACCACACATGGCTCTTTTTTCTTGGCATCTCTATTTCTGTCTCTTTTTTTTGCAGCAGACAGAAATTAAAATCTGGATTTTTTTGGAGCTGCTCCTAATCAATACTAAAAACTACTATACTATAAAATCATTCTTGATTTGTCAAAGTGAATGACAGTTGTCAGCAATGTTTCTAAGTGTGTGATTCCCTGCACAGAGCTCTTTTGTACACCTAACCCTCAGCAAGTTTAGTCTTAATATTTGGTCCTCTCTAATTTGTGCCTTAAGAACCGAACCAGTTTGAACTGAAAGCCAACCAAAATGGTCAGTTTCACAGTAAAAGTGCCCTGAAATCCCATACTCATGATGTATTGTATATTATATTTGTTTATGTTGAGCTCACAGGTGGCATATTCCAAATAAAGTTGTGCAAAATAACCACTTAAAGCCCCAAATATCCAACCTTATATTCTTAGAATGGACTTGTACATACTAATAATAGATCTGTAAGAAATAGGTAATATTTTAGATATTTTCCCATCAAAATATATATTTTTAGCTTGACTTTGTAGCAACTACTCATTTTACGGCTGTAGCAGAAAATCTGGTGAAATCTGGTTATAACATCATCTTTGGACTTTTCCATATTATTGTTCATATATTCATTCTGTGTGATTTCCTGCCTTATTAGAGGTTTTTGAGTGGCGACAGAAGAGACAAAAGAGAGGGGGTATTACCTTAAACCTCATAAAGGACAAATAACATGCAATAGTTTATGATTCTCATCAATAATAAGTCCTGTTGAAAGCCTCTTCAGTCTGACAGAATAAAACAAATACAGATTCGGTAAGCGGCGTCTGTTTTTGTTTTATTTCTGCAGAGAGCAGTGTGTTGATCAGTCCAAGACTCTGCACCAGATTTGGTGCCAATCCATCCACATTTTTTTTGGAAAACATACATGATATTACAATTCAAGGTCCATTTTATGTTGGATATCGCCATTGAGTTTTTCAAAATAAAAGGAGCCATTCAGAAGTTTGTCGCTATCATTCTACCTGCTAGGTGGACTTTGCCAGAATATGACTCAAAATGGACAAAAACCCTGGAACAAGGCACTTGTTTCATCTGTACAGTTAATATTCCTTTTCCTCCAAATGACCTCACTGTGTCACCAGAGCTCAGCTGTTGAGTTGGTCATTGTTGTGTCATTATTGCTGATAGAAAAAGTCACATGAAATTGTAGTTTTTCTTTAATCTGTAACCGTTAAACTGTGTATGTGATGCACGTGACCAGTGGAGGATGCAGCTCCTCTCTTTTCCCTCTTCGGCACGTCAGAAGCATTTTGCCGGGTGATTAATCGCCACAGCGAGCGTTCGAGCCCCGCGGTCGGCCCGGGGGCGTCGCCACGATCCCTGCACCTGCCACCCTGATCCACTGACACACACACACATATTCATACACAAACATAAAGCCGTAGATAAATATATAAATATAGGTCTGAACAGGAAGCTTTGGGCTCAAAGGAAATGTTCATACACAGAAGACATGGCTACAAAGTGCAGATTAATACACAAGAAATGGCAAAAATAACACACTTATTATTATCCACTGAATTTTGTGTTCAATTACATCATTAACTCACATTTAAACCCACCAGACCTGCTCCAAAACCACTGACTATTAAAAAAAAAAACCTTGAAAAGCCAACTAACTAAAAAAAAAATCAGACAAAGCACATCCACAGGCTTTTTGTATTTTTATACAGGGTTTCTGCTGTTCCTTAAAATGTCTTAAATCAAAATCTGGGTAATTAAGGTCTTAAATTTACTGTAAATTTGCTGTAGGTATTCAATTTTCAGATGGTGTGTTTAATGCCAATAGGAAAACACAGTATTCAGAGATTAAAAGTTAGAAAGTTGTGAAATTAGAGTTGTAGAAAAAAAGTTAAGTGTTATGCCTTCAATTTATATTGTTATAAGTGTTAAAGGGCTGAAAAAAATCATAAAAAATATTATCAGAGAGTAATTGGTTTTGGCTTATTCTCTCATTTTTCCTCATAGTTTCACGTTTTACGGTAAGAATCAGTGTTTTTCGGATGCTGTTCATCATAAAAGGTCCGCAAGGCCGAGCTGCCGCTAACAGCTCGTTTCTCTATAAACTTCAGATTCAGAAGTTTTTACCAGGAGCTGAGTTTTCCTCCGAGGTCTCCTCCTCTCTAAAACAAACAGACCCAGTGATAAAACCTGTAAAACCACTAAATGAAACAGGTTAACATTAAACATCTGTGTTCCTTCAGTGCTGTTCAGCAGACACAGGTGCTGCTGCTAACACCGATCGACTTGTTTCTCAGTTATCTTAAGATCCAGACGCTCAGGAGGATTTTACCAGGAGCTGAATTATTTCCACAAAACAAACACACCCCATGAGTAAAAACGACAAAAACCCTGATTAAGGCTGCTTCACTTTAGTAAGTAGAGTTTCTTCAAAGCTGTTCAGCAAACACAAGTGTTGATAAATGAGCTACCGTTTCATGACAGATCAGTCTTTCATATGATTGAAATATCTGGCTGAAAATGTGATGCAGTTGACAGGTGAAAAAATGAAAACAGACTGTTACCTTTATGAACTTTTCTCTTGAAAATTGTTGGAAAAATTTCTGATAGTGTAACTATTTAACATAGCCCCAAAATCAAGGTTCCCACGATTCCTTAAAACATCTTAAAATATCTTAAATTAAAATCTGGGTAATTAAGGTCTTAAATTGTCTTAAATTTACCATCAATTTGCTGTATTAAATTTTCAGATGGTGCATTTATTGCCGATAGGAAAACACACTATTCAGAAATGCTCGTTATTTTGTTCTCAAAATTCACTTCTTTGTTCTTGAATGTTGTGAAATTAAAGCTGTAGAAAAAAGTTAAATGTTATGCCTTCAATTTTTATCGTTGTTTCGAGTGTTAAAGGGCTGAAAAAACTCATGAAAAATTATTGGAGATTAATCGGTTGTCAGATTTTTTTTTTTTTCCCCTGCTAAATGTTGATATCACCATCTGCCTCAAAAACTCCATAAACTCCATACTGGTCAGGCCCTACAATAAATTATTGTGTACCAAAGAACTTGTTATTTTGTCTTTAAATTATATTTGTTGAGGTCTTTAAAAAAAAAAAAAATTAAATGTCACTTTTAAAATGCTGCAAAAACCATGCAGATGTTTTTTTTAGACATTTTAAAGCAGTAATATTACATTTTTATACCTTTTTAAGTACAATATAATCAGGAAATGATGGATTTTTTTTTTTTTTTACGATGAGGATGAGATCTCTCTCTTTTTTTCCTGCTCTTGCCACCTGAGTCGGAGGAGGACAAGCATGTGTGTCAGGCCCACGTTACATCTGTTACACACCAACGTGTGTGTCACACCACCAGTTAGTGTGTGTGTGTGTGTATGTGTGTGTGTGTGTGTGTGTGTGTGGAGCAGATGTCATTTGTTCTGAAATCAGCAGCTGGATCCTGAGTTCCCAGTGGGACCTTTAATGTCTACAACACACACACACACTGCCAACCACCAGCCTCACCTGTGGACACACACACACACACACACACACACACAGGAAGATGATATCATGTGGGCCAGGTTGTGTGTATGTAGTCCACAGGTAGGGCTGGTTGTTGACTGTGTGTGTGTGTGATATTAGCAGAGCTGAACTGCTGACCGTTAACATATGGAGCACATTACCTGCATACATTAACCACAGGTAACACACACACACACACACACACACACACATTTTATTTGCTAAACAAATCTTTGAAGAAGTTTTCAGAGCAGAGAACAAACTTCTCTCATTCAAAAGTTTCAGCAGAAGAAGGAATTTCAAATCAAAGAGTAATCACATTAATTTTAATTATAAATTCACTCATTAAACCTGTTTTTTTTTTTTTAATATTTATGCATTTTTGTTACATACAGTAATTCTAAATATAACTTTAATTATAAAACTATCAGCAAAAATACTTGAACATTATTATTGTTATTTTGTGTGTCAGAATATTATTAGAAATTATATTTTTATTAATAACCTATTATTGGTCATAATTTAGTTTTATTCAGATTCACATGTCAGTGCCAACAAGACAAGGATGTTTATGTTAGTGCTGCAGCTGAGGCCAGACATAATTTCATTCCTGTAATTTATTGTTTTAATAAACATATTGTTAGAAAAATTGCATTTGTTTACATATGATATTGTTCATACTAACAGCATTCCTACGTTTATATACTTTCCAATGAAAGAAATAATAAAACTAAAATATTAGGGCAGTAACGATTAAGAACAGTTAAATTGATCAGCAGCTATTTTAATAACTGACTAATCTAAAAGTCTAAATTCTTTGATTCCAGCTTCTTAAAGTCATGTCCGTCATGTCCGCTTTTATTTTGTAGTAATACCTGTTACTTGTTGCTTTCTGCCCTCATGTTCTCCTGTGTCTGTGATTGTCTTCCTTCCTGTTTCTAGCTGTTCAATTGTTTGTTTATACAAATAGCTAATCAGCCAATCACAAGGCTGCAATTCAACGCATGTAGACGTGGTCAAGACAACTAGCTGAAGTTCAAACCGAGCATCAGAATGGAGAAGAAAGAGGATTTAAGAGACTTTGAACGTAGCATGGTTGTTGGTGCCAGACGAGCTGCTCTGAGTGTTTCAGAAACTGTTGATCTACTGGGATTTTCACTCCAACCATCTCAAGGATTCACAGAGAACGATCCAGAAAAGAGGAAATATCCAGTGAGGAAGATGCCTTGTTGATGTGAGAGGTCACAGGAGAATGAGCAGACTGGTTGGCGATGATAGAAAGACAACAGGAAGTGAAATAACCACTGGTTCAACCAAAGAATGTAGAATATCATGAGTGAAGAACAACACTGGAGTCTTGAAGAAGATGGATGAGAGCAGAAGAAGAGCACACCTGGAGACACACCTGTCAGCTAAGAACAGGAAACTGAGGCTACGCCTCACACAGGATCACCAAAATAAGACAACAGAAGATGGAGAAAGGTTGTCTGGTCTGACCAGTCTTCATTTCAGCTGAACGTTCAGATGGTATATGGTCAGAGTTTGAAAGAATGGATCCATCCTGCCTTGCTGGTGTAATGGTGGAGGATATTTCCTTTAGTACCAACTGAGCATGGTTTAAACTCTGCAGCCTCAGCCTTGTTGCTGACCATGTCCATCCCTTTATGACCACAGTGGACCAGTGAGTTCACTGGACTCCAATGGTCTCCACAGTCACCAGATCTCAGTCCAGTAGATCCTTTGGGATGGATAGGTGTCATAGATGAGCAGCTGACAAATCTGCAGCAGCTGAGTGATGCATGTCAATCATGTCAATGTGGACCAAAATCTGTGAGAATTAACACATTCTGAAGGCAAAAGAAGGTCCAACCTTTTAGTAAAGTGGCCGGTGAGTGTATGTAATGTTCTTTTGCAGTGTGGCCATTTCCCAAACATTCACCTTAAAACGCCCGGGGAGTTTCGCCCTGTAGCCAGGCACCATATGGTCGTCTCATACAGGATCTAGCCTCGTCCTGACAATTAGGACCACAGGCTAAAACCCTGCTGGATCTGGAGCTGGGCCAGAGAAACCGAGAGAGAGACGGTAAAAGAGAGCAGATTCAGCATGACGGCCCACAGAACAACATAAGAAAGTGTTGAAGGCACCAAAGAATAATCTGAGTGATGAGAGGAAGGAGGGAGGGCAGGATGGAGCAATAATAGTGATAATAATAATGATAAAAAGACTAAAAGTAGAGAAGGATATACTGACTAAGTGGGCTAAACAATGTTTAGCCAATTAAGCGTTGCAGAGGAATCCATGTGCACAATGAGCCACCCATGACTGAACGCAGAGGCAGAGCTGCTTAATTACAGCCTGAAGAGTGGGAGTCTTCATCAGAGCAGAAAGGAAGGAAGGGAGGAAGCAAGGAAGGGAGGGAGGATGTGATTTTTAGTCTGAGGAAGGGAAGAAGGAAATGAAAACTGAGCTGCAACAACTAGCCGATTAAATAATTCTGTTACTATTTTGATAATCGCTTAATCAATTTGAGATTTTCTCGAAGAAAAAATAATCTTCCTCTGATTCCAGCTTTTTAAATGTGAATATTTCCTGGTTTCGAGGCAATACAAGCAGTAAACTTGTATTTGTGGTCATCTCCCTCCGCCTCAGCCATCTTTCATTACTGTTTATGTTGTTGTTGTTATGCTAGCTAGTGCTGCTGTCCACCCTGACCTCCTCCATAGATTGACATTATCGCTCTTTATGTGACGTCACCTGACTTCCTTCTTTGCACTTTTCAACGAATTATTCGTTAGTGATGGAGAACGTACAGGTAAGGAGGCTGGTGTGGTGGTAACCATGGTATCAATAAATATGCCATAAAAAGAGTGTTAATACAGTATTCATAGTGACCATGATGACTGAATAACTGATGGAAAGTAGTCAAATAGACTGAGAGTCTTCCAGTTCCTTAAAAAGTCGTAATGTCTTAATAGAATTGTCATAAATTTACTGTAAATTTGCCGTAAGTATTACATTTTTAGATGCTGTGTGTCCTCAAAAACTCCATATTGGTCAGGCTCAACAATAAATTGACTGTTTTCTACCAAAGAAATTGTTATGACATTTTTGAGTCTGAAATTATATTTATTTAGCTCTTAAAAAGTATTAAATTTGACTTTTAATATGGTGCAAGAACCCTGGGAACACCTCACATATATGGAATAAATAGTTCATTTTCAAGCAGTTAAAAGCAGTTTGAACCTGGAACATCTGTGTATGTACGCTGTTTAAAGTGGTCAAATTAATAACACTGAACACTTAAGTTTATGGTATGTATCCCTGTCCACCTGATGTATGATGGTGATATTACAGTCCACTGGGAAAGAGGAGGAAGGGGCAACTTCTTCGTTTATTTTCTGCTGTGCTGCCTGGCACACATGTTTAGCCCGGGGTGACGGCGAGCAGGAAGTACTTCTAAAAACAGAGCAATTCTGGAAAAAAAAAAAAAAAAAAATCACTGGCAGCTAAACACCCCCCACCCATCCCCACCCCCTTCAATGTCTTTGGCTGGGTCATTGCATAATTTAGTAATCAACTAAATTAAGGTACGGAGAGATGAACTTGCAGCTCGTGAGCATTTGTGTCGAGTTCATCGGCTTTTGCAAAAAAAAAAAGGAAAAATGCCGTCCATGATGCTGCCGTGCTTTCATGAATCTCAAACTGCCTCCGATTTTCATCTGCAGCGAAGAGGGAGGGGATGAGCGGGGCCCCTCCACACACACACACACACACACACACACACACACACACACACAGGAAACAGGCACCATTTGGTGTTTATGTAAATGTGCAAAAACAAAATGGCTGACTGCCAAATCCTGTCAGTAAACAAAGCTTGTTTGAGTGCCAGGCACAGCGTTGTTAAGGTGGACCGCTCAGGATGGCGGCCAGGCGCCAGGCGGCCCGGCGACGCCGAAACACCTTAAACGAGGGCGCCGGCGACCATGTAAAACAGCCATTAAGTTGTGATCGGATGCAGCAGCGCCGGTCTGCAGCTCTGTTCCCGGGCCTCTTGGTTTTTTTTGGTGGTGGATGGTTGGTTGTCATGGCAGCTGAACAGCCAATTATCACTCAGAGCAGAATAGTGGATGTGACCTACATCAGCTTGTAGGTTCTGACTGGAGGTTCGTTCAGATCCAGTCGTCTAGAAGCACAAACATCACTTCCATGGACTCACTTCCTGTTCAGAGGAAGATCGTCCTCCGTGTGTCAAAGCCAGTGAAGCCAATTCATTCCTTCAGTGAGGTTGGACAAACTATTTCCAGTGTCTTCCAGAACAACATGGCATTGACTAAAGCCTGAGGAGTGACCACAGAGTTCAATCTGCTCCATTCTGTCAACAAAACTATAAGAGAACTCCAGCCGCTATTTTAGCTTATTCCAACACTACAACTTTATCTCCTTTATGTCCTCACACATCATCATCTATTTCAGCCCTTTTACATTCACGTCAACCACCTTCTGTGTGCTAAAGTGTAGAGGTTAGCTTCAATGATAGTGGTGAGTTAAGTGTCCTTTTTTTTATCTTGATAGGGCTGTAAGTGTTAACACGTTGGGGAAATTTGCGTCGTTACAGCAGCAGAGTGGATAGAGCAACGTTACGAGAAGGGCCTATAAAAACTGAGAAGTAAGAACTTCAGTGGAAAAACAACCAAGTGGAACAAACTAAGGCGTCATACAGTATGTCAGAGTATTGCACATGACATTATGTATATTATGAGAGAGTTGCAGCACTCTCAACACGTTGTTAGATTACATGACAAAGCATAACAGTCGCTTCAGCGCACCCTTATGAGCAGCTGCTTCCTGCGACAGCAATGCATGTCAGAATGGTCAGTTTTATTTTGAAAAACATAGTATGCACCTTGTGTAAAACTAAAGTATCCGGCTTGAGCTGTGATATGTTGTACATTTTGTGCATGAACTTCTGTACTGCCAAAGCTACAAGGTTATATAAGTCAGAAAAATTAATGACATGAAGTCCAGAAGCCTTAGCTCTTATTATTATGTTTTTATTTTACATGAATTAAACCAGTACTGTGCAAACAGGCTGAATTTCAATCAGCACTTCAACTGTAAACCGTGTTCAGTGAAACTCTCAGATCTGTAGCACTCACCTGGGAGCTTTGTGTTTCCCAGGTGGTGCTCTGTATTTATGGCATTTATGGTAATCTACCATAAGTTTCTGTGACATCGTTGCTTCTAAATCTGGAGGATATCCTGTCAGATCATCTGCTCGACACGTTAACCACTACGAGCCGAAACGAACCTGCTTCAGAACCACCGAGGTGTGTCTGGAGGCTTAAAGGATCACACTGACCTCTTCGTCTTCAGGGAGGAGGAAACGTGTTTCCTACCTAAGGGAAGTGAAGAAGTATCCATTAGATGTTTGTGATTAATTGGTGTCATTGAGTGTGATATATTTAGGCCATTTCCTGGTACCTCAGAGGCAGAGAATAACCTAAACCCACCAAGTTTATTTTCATCTGCCTGTTTGGTGGTTGGGATTTTTCTTGGATCAAAAAAATCTAAAACTAGACTTTGTCATATGCAAATGCTGCTGCATTTACCTGCATCCATATTGTTTTTTCCTCAGTAAAATATTAGAAATTAAAATGTATTTCCTCCCTCCTCCTGGTGGAAAGAGCAGCTGTTGTTGACTTTAAGAACGCTGTTCACTTTTAAATTATTCTGCATACATTATCTAGGAAATAAATATCTTTAAAATGGCTCTAAAATGTATTATTTATTATTTTTTCCCTGTGTGCATCTTCATCTGTTCTTGCTGCAGATGTCTTAAGTCGTGTATCTAATCTTTCTTTCTTCTGTTCGACCCTTTTTCAGTTTTCTTTTTTTCTTTAAACTCTGTAATAGAAATGATGCATCAGTGCCTACATTGTAGGGATGGGTAATGGCAAGGATTTCACGATACAATATGTATTGTGATACTTGAGTCGGGTGGCATGGTGGTCTAGTGGTTAGCACTGTCGCCTCACAGCAAGAAGGTACTGGGTTCGATTGCTGGTCCAGTTTGCATGTTCTCCTCATGTCTGCGTACTCCAGCTGCCTCCCACCATCCAAAAACATGCATGGGGATTCGGTTAATTGGTTAATTTAAATTGACCGTAGGTGTGAATGTGAGTGTGAGTGGTTGTCTGTCTCTATGTGTCCTGTGATGAACTGGACACTTGTCCAGGGTGTACCCTGTCTTTCACCCTAAGACAGCTGGGATAGGCCCAAATCATGACTATTTTTCCCAGCCCTACTAAATTGGTATTTTTGCTTATTAAGATATCATTTCCTGGAGTTTCCTTAGATTCAGATAGGAGGTAAGGAGGTAAGGGAAGGAAGGATGGGTTCCCTTCTATCTGCCCCTGGCTCTTAGTTTGTGTAAACGCACAGCAAAACTGGTAATAATTAGTAAACAGGAACTGGATTAATTTGGTCGTGGTGGCGGTGGGCGGGGCCCCGCCCCCTGCAGCGCGGCACTGTTTACTCAGCTCGCCGACGGAGGGACGGGGAAAAATACACTGGCTAATTATTTCAGATAATGCAATTAAGATATGCATATTTAGCATAAACTCCACAATGGAAATGTAGACGTCAGCAGATAGTGTGTGTGTGTGTGTGTGTGTGTGTGTGTGCTGTGGTCTCTGGTGGAGTTCAGCAACATTAATCTCACCCTGGTTTAGGTCTCTTAACTACACAAAGGTTGTAGACTGTATCTGAATGTGTGTGTGTGTGTCTTGACTAAAAATAAGCATGTTTGAAACCTTTTTTTTTTTTTTAAACTGTTTATCTCTGTCATCCTCTGCTCTGCATGCTCATTCTTACGCACACTCTGTACGCAGCGATGCAGGTGCAGCAGTGTGTCCGTCCACAAGGTTTGTGTGTTAAAAAATGTGTGTGTGTGTGTGTGTGTGTGTGTGTGTGTCTACCTGCTACACTAATGATCTGCAGCTGTCAGCAACACACACACACATACACACACACACACGCACACACACAGGACAGAGTGAAATGGATGGGAAAAATAAAAACAAAGAAATGAGAGAAAATCAAATTTTAAAAAATAAAATGAACAGGGAAAGCCCAAACAATAAATTTGCAAAAAGAGGAGTGATGATGAGGGATGAAAATATAGAAGGGATTTAGGAAGGGATGGTATGAGTGAAGGAAGGAAGGAAGGAAGGAGGAGTGATGAAAAGAGACACAAAGGAGAGGAGGAAGAGAAGGAGAGGGAATTGTTGGCGTCTGTCCAGCTAACAGCGTCTTTCTCTCCTCCGTTGTGGTTTGAATACTGCTGCATGTCATTAGAGCTGCCAATCAACAGCCGGCGTCACCACACTGCTGTGGAGTTCAGCTCCATGCAGGACGACGCTCAAAACCCTTTTTAAAGGCTCTCTGTGACCTGCTGATGAGGTCAGCACTGTTCAGATCTTAGTCCAGTCTTTACAGCTTTACCTCTAATGGTCCGAAAAAAAGGTGTGAACGTGATCGTCAAACTCTACTTTATTTCATCTTTGTGTCACAGCAACAGCTTGTTCATCTGCTGCCTTCGTTCTTCCTGTTTCCACTTTCTGAATGAGAATCCACACTACTGCCGCCTGCTGGTGTGGAGAGTTATTACATCGTACCTGGTAGTTGGCCGATGATTGTTTGAGTGCAACTTTTGGCTTAGCTCTGTGCTAACCCATGGCACTGCCATCTTGGATTATGACAATGTGGTCAAGTCAGGGATGATGAGGGTTGTCTGACTTTCTGAAATGGGAAATCTGACTTCGGGGGGTGTTCGCATTGAAACTTCGGACTTGGAACTCGGAAATTCAGACTACAAATGGAACGCACCAATCATACTGTCTCTTTATGTTCCGACTACACATCCCAAAAGCCCCAAAATTTCTCACAGACTGAAAAAACACTTTGACGTCTATATACGACAATGGTCCCAAGTATTTGATTTTAAATGACGTACATATACGTCAATGGTGTTAATCTTAAAAAAGGTGTTTTTTTTTAAGTGGCTAAATGAGACATTTCATCTGCCTTAGAGCCTTAGTCTTGTTGTTTATAGTTGCATTCATGCGACTGTAGTTTGATTATAGCCTGTCATTGCTTTTCACTTTTTCTGATTCACTCTTCATAAAGTCATAAAAGTGTTTTTCATTTTATATTTGACGACAGAGATGATTTTGCGACCCCCTTGTGGGTCCTGACCCCCAGGTTGAGAACTACTGGGTTGTAGAAAGCAAGGTGCTGGACGGAGCTGGAAAGAATTTGTTTCTTTTCCACTACTTTTTGAATTTCTTTTGTGTTTTTTCTATAAAGTAAATACTTAGCTTGCCTCCTCTAATCCACATTTAAGAGAAATCCCTGTTCTTCTTAGAGAAAGAGTAGAGACAAGAAAAAAAATCTGCTGTTTCCCAAACACCTCATTTATTTGACTATTTCCTAACCTGGGTTCATTTCTGTTCCGTTACCCTCATGTTCCATTCACTTTCCTTCAGCACTATTATTGTACACTAACATGTGCTTAAAGGTTAATTGTGGAGTGAGCCAACGTCCCATAAAATGTAATTATTACTTCTTTATGAAAGCCAGAGAATATCTGTGTATTATCCAAACACCTCATAGAAGCTTGAGACAGTGAGTTTCCTGACTACTTTTAGATTTTTACTTTAACCCCGACTGTTCAACATCACTTTTAAACCACTTTGACACCATAAGAGACTCCAAACACAGCCTGTAAATGACTTTATTGCTTCCCTTCTTACTGTAAGATGAGCATTCGCTGGATTCATTCCTTCATTAGAGAACAGCAGCTCCAAAAATAGTGATGGTGAAAGAGGACGGCGCTGCCTTATGCTGCAGTCAGGAGGGAAATATTTATGTGCATTTACTGCTTTATGACGAGTTCAAGTCAAACTGAAAAGCCTCAGACGTAGCTGTTGTAAGCACTGTCGCGGCCATTGTTCTGATATGCAAAATAGGCGCTAACCGGGACGCTAACGTCACCTACAGGAGTCCAGATAACCAATATTAGCCTTGCTAATGAGCTCGCGATTCACAACTTCACCAGGTGTGAAAAAGCCTTGCAGTTTAAACTGAAAACATTAATGCCCATATAAAGTTTGAATATTAAGGGATGCATAATATTCGTTCAAATACCTTTATTTTTGTAAATATTCGAATTATAGTCAAATAATGAAGTTCGGAGTCAAAGCCCTGTACTGACCACCAGAAATCTGCAGGGGGAGAGCTAGCTAATACTGTGGGGGAAATTCACTTGTTACAGCAGCATGCACAATATATAAGAAATGATGTAGAATATCGCAATATATCACAATATGTCGCAATAATGTATCGTAACGTGACTCAGGTATCGTGATATGTATCATATTGTGAAGTCCTTGCCAGTACCCACCTCTAGTCTTTTTTATTTCTTTTCTGTTTTTTTTATTCATTATTTTAATGGTTGTATTTTACATTTATCAAAATAAATCATAGGTTCTTTGATAGTTTTTCAAGCATGTCTAATAAATACTTAACTACAATAAATCCTACATTTACTGCTCAATACAGATATAAAAACAGTCAAAGACATTTCTCCTTGAAAGTTACACATACTTTTTAATTAATTTATTTTTTTTTTGCCAAAAGCCTATTCATAACTACAGGAATCAGATAAAAGAATGAAAGGCACGTCCACTTCAAGCCAACACGTCAAGCTTTCATAAATTTTGAGTTAAAAATGAGACATGTCTCCCCTACTAAAAAAGAAATGAAAGACAATATTTACACTATAAAAAAATGCAAACAAATAGCCTCAAATGTAAGATCTGAGAGGAGTACTGGGGCGGAGTCACGTGATATTCTGAGGGATATACTGTATAATGTAGATTATCTGTACGGAAATACTGATTGAAATTGAAGTTGAGCAGTAGTTTGGACACAAGGCAGAGCCGTTGATGGTGTTTCTTTCTCACCTCAGAAAGACAAACAGGTAACGTCACCAGTGGTCAGATTTAAATCTGATAGCCTCATTCATCACAGCACACTTTTCCAGACGGGGAAACCCGAGCATCACAACACTGAGACGGGAAGAATGTCTGTTGTCCTGGCAACCGAGTAAATATTTAAAGATGTGGGGAGTTTGTTCAAGTGGTGACCCGATGGCTGAGGAGTCGCCTTCAACCTGCTGACATCTGTCCGTCTGTGTTTTCGTCTGTTTGTCTGTCCTCCTTATCCGTTTATTTCTCTCTTCCTGTCCGTCCAGCAGTTTTCTGGATGAAAACCTTGTGTTTGTTGGACCTGCTCAGTCAGTTTGTCTCTTTTCACTCTTTACCTCACTTTCTCTGACTGAACACAGGAAAATATCCCTGGAAACAACCAATGTCAACGGGTTTTTTTTCCCTGGCAGCAAAGCAGAGAAGTCATCATAATGAAACTTTATTTAGTTCCTACTTTGACTGTTGCACGTCTCATATTTAAAACATGACCTGCTGTATGCTGCTGGGGTAGGTTTGGCTCAGTGGGTCGTCCTTCAGCCGCAGGGTCGGTGGTTCAATCCCTGGTTCCTCCTGTCTGCATGTTGTTTCCTTATTACACCTTGAACAACCCTCGAGGTGTTTTACACAGCAGCCCTCTGCTAATAAAAGGCTAACAATGGGTTCAATGCAGTAATCAACTTTCATGTCTGTTTGTGACGGTTGTAGTGTATTTTTAAACTTACAAACAAAAATATCAACATACTTTTCTACAAGATTAAAATATGCCCCAATCCCATAAAAAGATGACACCTCCCATCTTGTGGTGTTTAAAGATGGGAATAGGTGCTGACAAAAGAAAAAAAAAACTTATATAGTATGAACTACTAATGCCAAGATTTTTTCAATTATGGCAAATATTTAAATAAATATACTAGGGATGAGGGAAAATATTGATATGGCAATATATTGTGATAGTTTGTCTTCTGATATAATATTGATTCTTAATTTCTTAATATTGATTTAAGACATCATGATGTATCGTGGATGAAATTTCTTGCAATATATCGATCATCACACAATCGCTATATTGTGATATTATCGTTATCATGACAGTATCATATCGTGTCAGCCTTAAAATATGCAGTTTTTTATGTTTTTTATGTTTTTACGCAAATAACCACTTAAATGAGAAGTAAAATGGTTGCAGAAATACTAGAACAAATAAACTTGGACAAAGATATTTCCCTCATTGACCACAGCAGCTGCTGCAGCTCAACAGGAAGTGTTTTTTTGTTTTTTTTGAGTGCGTGACGGATCGGATAGCAGAGCATATTTTCTCACCAGCTGACTCTATGGGAAGTGGATTACCCTTAAACCTGCAGGTTTACATTTCATGATATTTCCGTCTTAAAGCTCACTACTTCAACTTCAACAGTAGATAGATAGAGAGATAGATATAGAGAGATAGATTATGAAAATTGTTTAGTTTGACAGGAAATACCAAGCATGAAACCCAAACAAAATAGTTTGGATTTTGAAAGGTGAATGGAAATAATACCACTGAGTTAATCAGTGAGTTAAGTTAGATTTCTGCCTCTCTCACCGTCCTCTCTGCTCTCTTTAACGCTGATTAAATTTACTCATTTTTGTGAATTGATCAACCTGTCCAAAGTCTATAAATAACAGAATAACATAATAAAAACACATTCTGTGCATTGCAGGATTAAATAAATTAAAACACCTTTCTCATTTGCGTCTCTGCGTCAGTTATCACTCCGTCAATGTGCTGATTTCCACAATTTCCTGAGAGTGTTGACACTCGTTCACGCCGCTGAGGTTAAAACATCCGCATCACCAAAAATATGTGAAAAAGCAAATTTTAATACAATTATAGCTGATTATTCTGTGTCATTGAACTCGAAACGAGGTCGCGTCCCGCCAGCCCAGTGTTGCAATCTGCTGTTCTACAAATCAAAAGGTCAAAGGTCACGCCGGTCAAAGCCACGTCCACCAGTTCCACTTTTCCTAATGAAATTAATTAGAATTAAATCTATAGAGTTAATATGAGTGAAATGTAATGAGCTGACAATCTGGAATCATCTCGCTGGAGGATTAAAGGTTTTACGCTGATTATGTGATCTCATAACGAGCGACAGGAGGGTCACTCCGACAGAAACATGCAGGTTTGTTTGGGTGTAAGAAATATTTATTATCAGCTCAGCGATTGAATTCATAATAGTCTGTTCTGCTGTTCAGTGTTTCCAGTAGAAGCAGAATTAAACTGTCATATATACTGATTTGCAAACCAACAATCTACTGCAGTAAACTCTTAAATTTCTGTGTTTTCATACATATATGTATATCTATATATATATATATCTACCACCATCAGTCAGCCAGTCAGTCCAAACTCATAATATTACTATTTTAAGGTATATTTCTGAATTTTTTTGTGTAAGGCAACATCAGACTTGACTCAAACATAAACTGATATAAATATACTGAATTACTTATTTATTAATCATCTACTTGGACAAACTGCCCAAAATGCGTTACCAGAGACGCACTAGGTAGCTGTCTGTGTTCTTACAGTGTTTTTGTATATTGTTATATTGGCCATGTTGTTAGTTTTGCACTATTTGCACTTTATATATATTTTTTAATCTTTTTTAAATGTTCTCCTTACTTTTAGTGCTGTGCTTGACAACTGTTGTGAAAGAACTTCTTTCAGGATGAATATCTTATGTTATATAAGCTGCTAAACGACACAACATTAGCTTTAATAACAAAAAGAACGTCTCTTCGTCCATTTCTCGTTACAAATTAATACTCTAACGATGGTCTTTGGTGGATTATCTGTTCGCTGAATTCCAGGAGAAGCTTGGACAGATTCAGAAAAGACGGTTAATCTAATTTTAAAATCATGTTTGAGCGCTAGCTGCGACCTCATTGTTTGTTTCCTTTATTTTTTGAGTGGAGTTCTGCTTCATGACCTGCCAGAATAACTTGGCAACACGTTTCAGGCAGTTTGTCCAAGTAGAGTTTTGTCATGCATGTTTAAAAAAAAAACAAAAAAAAAAAAACAAAAACGAAACCCTTTATTGTCATTATATGACGGTGCATACAGCGAAATTAGGAAAGCGGTAACTTGCTAATTATGACAGTCCTATAAAAAAATCTGACAAAGCTTTGCTTGCTCTTGCACCAGTGCATGACGTCACTCACAGCATGCAGCATAGAATTAGAATGAATAGATCTGCCCCTGTGGATTGGGCCCATTGTCACCAATACCCGATCTGGAATTTTCTTCAATATCGGAACTGTTACTGATACCAATATCGGATAGATGCATCCCTACTGTATACTGTACAAATCCTCAAGTATTCAACAAAGCTGTGAAATAATAAAATATATAAGAGAGAGCAGAGCAGTGGTGTATTGATACTTTGGAAAATTCAGTATTGATAAGTCAAAACTTCAGACTTTGCCTCCCATTTCTTCCTCTCCTTCTTCTTTTTCTTTCTCTCTGATGGACTAATTATTGTCGTTGTTCTGCCGCTCGCGCTGCTGGCTGCCAAATGGAATTAAAAACCAATTATTGATAAATGAAGAGTGGCTGTGTGTGTGTGTGTGTGTGTGTGTGTGTGTGTGTGTGTGTGTGTGTGTGTGTGTGTGTCTGGAGCCGAGCCTAGACCAGAGCACTACATCTGTCATCCGAACGCCGTGACAACCACTCATGTATGGCGTCGCATCCTGTGCATTCAACACACACATCTGCAGCGCAACGCCTTCGCTGCAGGAGTGTGTGTGTGTGTGTGTGTGTGTGTGTGTGTCACGTGTTTAACTGGGCATCTGTGCGCTCAGATGTGTGCATGATGTATATCTGTGACATTTTAGCATGTGCATATGCACACATGTTTGCAGGTGTGTGTGCAGATGTGTGGCTGCAGTGTGTTTGCCGGCCAGTTGACAGGTTGACGTGAGCGCAGATGGCGGATGATGAACGTATGAATTTCACTTCACACTTTACATGTTGACATGACAACAGTTTTAAAGCACATGTGAGGGAATGTGAACATGTGAACTTGTACAACACCTTTAAAACACAGTGGCAATGCTAACCGTTACTATAAAGTACAATAACACAAAATGGTGTCTAAAAAACACTTAAATACTGAGGAAAAAGGTGCTCAAAACAAGTGAAATGATCTGTCCATGCAGCAAGATAATTTCTCTTGACAAGATTTGTGAAATTAAGATGTTAAATCTGGAAATAAGATGTATTTAGAAGGTGTAAAATAAGCAGAAAATGCTGGTTTTAATAACAATAATCAGCTTTATTTATTATATACAGACCCAAAGTAAGCAAAATTGACTAAACACATGCATAAAGTAAGCAGAAATGTTGGTTTTAAGATGAGATTGCTTCAAATCTACCTGTGAAATGTACTTAATACAAGCAGAATATAAGCAGAAAGTGCTGTTTTTTTTAGATGCGATTACTTAAATTTAACTTTTTAAAGCCCAAAATATGTGAAATATGTTTTATTTTTTAAAAAAAAAGGCAGAAAATAAGCTGAAAATGCCTGCAGATGTTTTTTTGTGTGGCTCTTGAATCAAGCAACTTGAGTTTGTTACTAAATCTTAAAACTAGATTTATTTGATGAGACTTTGAGGGAGCGATATAATATGTCTAATTTTAACAATTATTCAACTCTTTTTAAGATTTTCTGAGATTTGAGACCAAAAAAGTCAAAGTTGTGCTTGATTTAAGATTATAGTGTGAAGTTGAACACTTAAAATGAGAAATAAACTCTTAAAGATAAGATAAATTATCTAACGTGTCTAAATCTAAGTTTTTTCATCTTGGTAAGAAAAAAATCATTTGCAGTGTAACTGTAAAGATAAAAATGGATTTTTGACGGATGATAGCTCACACGTCACATTTTCTATAACTACTTTAAAAGTATTAAACTGACGAAACACAACTTGACCTGTGTTATAATGTGAAGCAGCAGCAGTAGTAAATACAAACCAATCATAAGTTGTCATAAACACAAAAAAGTTTTTGTACTTGTATAAGTATATACACATAAAACTATATATAAATAGAACAGATAAAATATAGTACAGTTATCATTCCTCTTTTTTCCTTCATCCAGTCAAATAAAACCATTAATCTTTCCTGTATGAAGATGTTCAACTTTTAAAAGGATTAAATCCTGTGACGTTTCACTTCAGCACGTCTCAGACAAACGTTTCTTTTCTATTTTCTTGCCTTTTCTTTCAGTCGCTGTGAGGTGAAGCAGACAGGTCGCCTCTTCTGCTGCAAACTCTGCTAATAAATGTCTTCTTGCAGCAAAAAGCAGCATTAAAGGCCTGAAAAACAGCCCGTAAATAATCTTCACTTTAGAAAAAATCCATGAAAATGATGAGCCTTAATAACACGATTAATGCACAGACAGAAAACACACACACGGATATTAATATTAACACACACACACAGTTTAAAACACACTTGCACACAGTAAATGAATATTAATCCCGGTGATAACGGCCTCACTATGAATCCATCAACTGATCTCTATCTGTGAGGACCAGGCTATTTTTAGAACCGCTGCCAGGAAGTGTGTATTATATATATATATATATATATATATATAGATATATCTAAATATATGTGTTGGTGGGGGTCGTGGCACTGGAGTTGTTTTCCAGAAAATAGTTTTGTAATTACATCTGCGAGGGGGGAAACTCGTTATCTGCGTTAGCGAGCGGCCAACGGCGAACGCTTTGAAATATGGCTCCTCTTCAGCGCAGCGACGCCAAAATACTGGTAATAGCTGCTGATAAACAAGGCAGCTGTAATTGCATCTATTTGCATTTTTAAATAATGCCGCTGAAAAATAAATGTGTTTGCTGTAGACAGTGGCTGCTAGGTGTAAAGTGCGAGCTGTCTGTTTTTTTTTTTTTGTAAATAATTGTATATTTCTGCCTGTTTTCTTTTCAGATTATCGTCTCAGCTTTTTAATGAGCTGATACATTATCTCGTTATTTTTAGGATTAATATTAGTATTATTTCAGAGGTTTAATAGAGGGAGATGCTGCTGCCCTTCAAAAAGTTTGAAATGCCTTTCAATGAGGGAAAACATTTTGTTTGTTTTTGTTGAGGAGCTTTTGTTTCTTCCTGTCCCTGTTAATAATAATAATAATAATTAATAATTAATAACCCTCTATACAACCTGCAGCAAGTTAAAGAGGCGCTTTAACTCTTCTGTCCAAATAATCACACACCTTATATTAATTATATTAGTGATTTTTTTTCAAGTAAAACGCTGTGAAAACGTGTTTTGAGGCATTTCTGGTCTCTGTTCGTAGTCTGAGTCGTGTCGACCAATCAGATTCAAGCAGTCTGTGATTGAATGCAGGTAAAGGTAAATTCGGCTGAATTGCAATCTGGAAACCCAGCAGCTATTGTTTTTTCATTTAATCACCATAAATCTCATTTTTTATTCTATGTATAAAATTCTTCTTTAACTCTTTGAATGCCATCGATGTTTTTCGACATCAGAGTGTTTTTTCGGCAGTGGGTCGCTGATCGTGGTCTCACACAGCCTGTGAGTAATTTTGGGGCTTCTGGGAGATGTAGTCAGAGCATAAAGAGACGGTATACACCACAGAGATCAAAACAGGAAGTGGAGACGATCGAGATTAGAGAGCAAAACAAACAGAATCTGGACAAAAAGTGGTGATTTTGGTGAAAGTGTCCTCTACTCTACCTCTGATAAAACAAGAATGGAACAAGGTAAAAACAATCATTTTTTTCATGATGAAATAGAGAGTCTCTTCTTTCATTTGAGCTATTCACTGTTTTCAGAGACATAGTACAAAATATTCTGTGGGTCTAGAAATATGACTCAAAATGGACAAAAACACTGGAACAAGACACTTCCTGTTTTATCAAACAGCTGGAACTCAAAGAGTCAAAAAGCGACATCTTGTATTGCTGCCATTCATCTCCATGACTACAGCAGGAAGCAGGAAGTTACTAGTACGGGTGTGTTGAAGCGACAAAGTAGCAGCACTTGATTTTTACTTTAATCTGATTGAGTTTTACACGTAAACACACTGAAATAAACTTGTAAAGTTTATAATCGGCCTTTAAACCATAAAATAAAGTCTTCATGTGGTTACACCACAACACTGTCAGTACACCAGGTGTGATGCTCGTCCATCCAGATGTTGAGATATTTTTTAGGATAAGTCATCAGCGCTCGTTCTCTGGGCACCACGGAAATTTGTGGCAAATTTCATGACGATCCATCTCGTTGTTGTGGAGATATTTCACAGCGGATCAAAGTGGAACCGACTGACTGATCACTTTTTTATGGTCAAATAACAACATGAACGATGGCTGAGGTAAAGATGTTATTATTGGCAGGTTTACCTCCTGACCAAACGAAGCTCCATTCATTCATTACATCCTCTTTCATTCCCCTCAGTCTCCATATAAGTCTCCTTTTCATTTCCACTTATACTTTCCTAATATCTAAGTATTTTCCTCGCTCTCCATTTCTGTTTCTTCTTGGATTCTCTCTTTTCTTTTCTTCTTTTCTCTCTCATCACTCCCTAACTTGTTTCTCTCTACTGCATTTGGTTTCCTTCCACTTGTCTTTCTCGTTATTTCCTTCTTGTTTCTTGTCACTTTTATTCCCCTTTTGTCTTTTTTTTTCCTTTCTTTCCATCTCCTCCCCTCCTTGGCATGTATATAAGGGGGAGGGGTGGCGTGTTAGGGTTGGTTTAATTAATACCACAGCATCTCCCCGCTCTGCTCTCCAGGTCCGGACATTAATCAGAGGTATTTTCGGGGGAAGCGAGGCGGCGCAGGTGCAGATCGTCGGGGCAGAGAGAGAGAGTCAGATGATGTATGGAAATACACGGCAGACCCTGAACCGGTCGGCCAATCATCATCCATCACCGTCCGGTCGCCGGGCGGAACGACTTATTTCCACCAATGGAAAAAAGGGATGCAACTGATTTGCGTCTCGCTCATCAGGACAAACAAGGTGGACGGTTGGTAAGAAGCAGAACGGGAGGTGAACCTCTGACCACACTGTCAGGTTTCCAGAAAACATTCCTCAGCTCTCTTGTTCTACGACGTGTCCGAACTGTTTGCAAGCATTCAACTGTTTCACCGTGACGCAAAACATCAGGCGCTCTCTGTCCACCGTTAAATCTGTGACGTCATGTCTGAAAAGGTTGAAAGTTCGGGGGGCGATTGGTTCTGATTGAATTAGCGTTGTTGTCCGTGAAAACACTTACACGTGAACTTAAAATCTACACTAACTTTTCTCGTGGCGTTTGATCAAGTTTGTCTTCTGTTGTGCTGCTTCTCTTCAACTGTTTTTATCGTAGTCATTTGTATTTCATGCATGTTGCATGATGTAATGATCCCTGGATTGGCTGGCCCAGGAGACCAATCATGGCACCTTTTACTGGAGATGGACGGTGTCGCCGCCCAATATAAAAATGACGTGGCGGACTTAACTAAATGAAAACGGCAGGCATCCCATGGCTAGTACCGTACATATCCGCTGGTTTTAAGGTTGTTAAGGTCTGTCCTTAATATCCCTGTGTGTTAAAAAGACTTGACTTAAACACAAAATGATTACCGGGTTACTTTACCAGGCTAACTGCTTGGCTGTGGTGGTCCAGTTTTCTCTCTTAAACTAAATAAAACCCTCACAATATGTGCCTACTTTTATTAAGGTTAGTCTGTTTTTTAAATTGTAATTGATCACTACATTTCAATAGTTAATGCAGTCAAGCACTGCGGTTCAAAATAGTGTTTTGCCTGTTAGCCGTTAGCAGCCGTCTGATTAGCTGCGCTAGCATGCTAAGCTTCTAGGTGCTAGCTCAAACTTGAAGTACATTGATGATATTTTAATTCTGTTTTACAAATATGAATCTGCTGCTTAAAATAGTCCTAACTAAGTGCACTGTTTGCTTCTTGATAAAAGCTTCAGAGCCCAGCTGCAGCAGGACTTTACATTTAAAACTTTAAAGGAAGAAACCACGCCGAGCGCTACGAACAGGCCGCCCTTCCCCTTTCTTCACAAAGGACGGATAAACGGTTACACAGATCAAGGTTTGGGACATGAATTAAACATCACAGAGTAAATGAATTGTCGATATTACTAATCAGCATATAAAGGACTATGAGGATGGTCGTGATTACACGAAACAATGAAGGGACAATAACAACTAGCAGGCGACAGATCAGTGTGATGCTAATTGCTACACCGATGATGTCAGCGTTATCTGATTAATTATGATAATGTTGTTAAACGAGGCGCTCGCTCGTTCTCTCTTTATGCAACTGAAAGTCATGGATTTACATAATAACTATATATATGTATGTATATGTGTGTGTGTGTTTTTTATTTTAATTATCCAGGCATCTATGCTGCAAACACACACAGGTCAGGCCTGGTGGATAAAGATCAAATAGCTGCAGCTAATTGGAGGCTTAATTCAGTATCTCTCTCTCACACACACACACACACACACACACACACACACAATGTTATTACTTGTCTTTCAGAGTCTATTTAGTCTAGCTGTTATTAGAGGCTAATACCCTTCATGATTAACACTAAAAGCCTGTTTCTTAACACACACACACACACACACACACACACACACACACAAAGGTAATCCTCTCATGTCAGTGTGTGTGTTCTAGAAGCTTCTGCTTGATGCTGGAGGTGTTTGATGTTGTGAAGTAGTTGTGGTTGGTGATGTAACACGTGCTAAACATTGTAAAACGGTGGCGGCTAAAAGCTAACTTTGGTATTTAGCTTTTAGCCGACACTGTCGGATCTAATCGGCTGAAAAAAACAAAAACTCTGTGTTTTGGTCGAACGTGTTGAGTGTTGAGTCGGTGGCAGTGAGAGAAATCACTGGGAAACAAGAACAGAAACAGGAAAAGAGGACAGAAAGTGAACAACTAAGATATCATTTCATTTTTCACTTTCATCAATTTTCAGCTCAGTTCGTATCCTAGCAACAGCCTCTTCATCGTCCGTCCTCACCCTTCCTGTTTGCCTTTTCTGAACGATGAATCCAGACTATCACCACCTGCTGGTGTGGAGAGTTATTACATCTCTTTGTGGCGTGTTCAGGTGCTTTCTAGCTAAAAACACAGGGGACACAGCAGGAGGCCTTCATTGAATTTCATTGTTTTGTCTCTGGCTCAAATGACTAATGGGGACAACTATTTCTAATATTGGTCCAGGATTGACATATAACACTGTCAGCGGTAGCGTCATTGTAATGCTACGTCCGTTTTTGCCAGGCTCAGATCATAAGGTCATTATTTATGTTATTTTTGACAAAATTATGGAAAGGAACCCACATAGAACAAATTTAAAGAACAAAATCATCCATATGTTTGAATTGTGTTCTTTTCATTTCTTTCTCGCAAACGTGCCAATACCCATGTCCGGTTCCTTTCCTCACCTCCTCTCCTCCCTCCTTAATCCCTTCTGAGATGCGAGCGAAGGAGGAAAGGTAGAGATAGGAGGAGTCGAGGCAACGATTTAACAAAATGAGACATCTGTGCATCAGAGCCGTTGCTTTAAAGCAGCGTCAATTAAATGACAACGATGAAACGCTTCTTAAAAACAGCTGAGGCTCATGGGTATCGTAGTATGTGGAGCCATGTGACCTACCAAAAGTAGTTAAGCATCATTAAAAATGATAGCCATAACATGATCCTATGGTATTGTTCAGTTTTCCAGGAGGCTGTTGAATCAGCATATCCACCTTTTATTGAAAATTCGCTCTGAGGAAGTGAATATATTTTGACTTTTGATATGTGACTTTTGCTAGGTCCAACGAGCTTGACTATAAACAAACAAACATGGCTAAGTGATGCCATTCTGCCGGCCGCAATGATGATTTTTACTCAGGTAAATTTTCCTGTTAGGGTGCAGGGCATGGTGTAAAATAAAATCATGCAGCTGCACCGCCGTAGATGGACCCAGATGTGGCATCACAGTCGCCTTCAACCTGCAGTCAAACTAAAACAACAGGTTTTCTAAATGAACTCTGGTGCTCGGAGTGCACTGAATGAAAGACAACAGGAAATGATTTTAACTCATTTTTATTCGTAGGGAAAAGACCTTTTGGTGGCAGAAAAAGATGTTGACTGAGTCAGAAACTACTTTAAGGGCTGATTTTCTCTGAAAGATGTATTATTAAAAGCTGTATTAGGGCCACAAATCACAGACTTTCAGAACAAAGTCATGAAACACAAGAATAAAGTCTCCTCCTCCACAACAGCATGTTAGGATATTATGACTTTATTCTCATAATTAATGACTTTATTCTTGTAAATAATGACCTGTTTCTCATAATGACTTTATTCTCAAAAATAATGGCTTTAATCTAAAAAATTATCACTTTAATCTCGTAAATGTGTGACTTTGTTTTAATAATGATTTTTTTCCTCATAAATAATGGCTTTAATCTTGTAAATAATGACTTCGTTCTTGTAAATAATGACTTTTTTCTCATAAATAATGGCTTTAATCTTGTAAATAATGGCTTTAATCTTGTAAATAATGACTTTTTTCTCATAAATAATGGCTTTAATCTTGTAAATAATGACTTTTTTCTCATAAATAATGGCTTTAATCTTGTAAATAATGACTTTTTCTCATAAATAATGGCTTTAATCTTGTAAATAATGACTTTTTCTCATAAATAATGGCTTTAATCTTGTAAATAGTGACTTTTTCTCATAAATAATGGCTTTAATCTTGTAAATAATGGCTTTAATCTTGTAAATAATGACTTTTTCTCATAAATAATGGCTTTAATCTTGTAAATAATGACTTTTTCTCATAAATAATGGCTTTAATCTTGTAAATAATGACTTAATTCTCGTAAATAATAGCTTTAATCTTGTAAATAATGGCTTTAATCTTGTAAATAATGACTTTATTCTTGTAAATAATGACTTTTTTTCTCATAAATAATGGCTTTAATCTTGTAAATAATTACTTTTTCTCATAAATAATGGCTTTAATCTTGTAAATAATGACTTCGTTCTTGTAAATAATGACTTTATTCTTGTAAATAATGACTTTTTTCTCATAAATAATGGCTTTAATCTTGTAAATAATGACTTTAATCTTGTAAAGTTATGACTTTATTCTCATAAATACTTACTTTTTTTCTCGTAAATAATGGCTTTAATCTTGTAAATAATGACTTTAATCTTGTAAATAATGACTTTATTCTTTTAAATAATGACTTTTTTTCTCATAAATAATGGCTTTAATCTTGTAAATAATTACTTTTTCTCATAAATAATGGCTTTAATCTTGTAAATAATGACTTTATTCTTGTAAATTTACATCTTTATTCTCATTAAAAAAATACTGTAATAGTGTAAATTTTGGACTTTATTCTCATAAATAATGAGTTTATTCCCGCAATCTTTTTTTTTTTTTTTTTTTCCCTCAATGTGGCCTTAATACTTTGTCCCATCAGCTAGTTTTCTAAATGGACTCTGGTGCATCGGAAACATGAAACATGACCACTTTTATCCACCAGGACACCAACATGTGCAAAAAGAAAGAAAGTTCCTTATAGTAAGTGAGAGTAGTCATGTGACGCATGTAGTCATGTTACCTATGTACATATTGATGTGTGTGTGTGTGTGTGTGTGTCAGCAGAGCGTAGCTTAAGTCCTGGTATTCACTAGGGGAGGTTATCCTCCTAAGGTTGTTCTGACATGGCCGTTAATCTCATTGCAGTCTCTTCTTTTGATTTAATTACAGTTAACTGTGTTAATATTTCATTAAAGTATTAAAGGCGGTTTGTATTAATGCAGCCGTGGTGTCACGCTCCGTCCCTCCCTCACCGTCATCCCGCTGTCGGCTCATCCGTTCGCTCTCCAGAGACTTCCTCATCCTTTCATCCCCTCTGACAGAAGCTAGAGCACACACACACACACACACACAGTGACAGCTATACATTATACAAAATAACACACACATTGCAACTACTAATAAATACACACACTTATGGGCATGAAAAGTGTCCGTTAAATGCCCAGGAATAAATGTAAATGAGAAGTTGTCTGTGCAAACACACACACACACACACACGCACACACACATGCACACACACACACACACACACACACACACACACACACACACACTCACACTCTTGTTCTCTCCACAGGCCAGGGCAGATGTCTCTTGTCAATGTGCACAAGCGTCAAACGACCGGCCTGTCATATTTTCATATTTAACTATTCATCTCATTCTAATTTATGGAGTTTGAACACACACACACACACACACACAGTCAAATATTTAACTTTCTTGCAGGACACTTGCAGTCGACTTATTTGCATTTTATTGTGACCTTTAAATGTATTTGCAGTCAACTGAATAACCAAACAATAGTCTCAGTTTGATTATTATTATTTTTATGACTACTATGGCTTTGTTTTGGACTTCTTCAAACAAGTGACACAATATTACAGAATCGTTAAGCAAACCTGAAGCCTTTTCTCTGTTAATAGTGAAACATTTTACAAAAGAATCGTGAAAAACTGCCTTTAATTCTTTGACGAATAGATATGTTAAAGTGTTTTTTAGCAGCAGGCACTAGAGGGCGCTCTCACACAGCCTGTGAGTAATATTGGGGCTTCTGGGAGATGTAGTCAGAGCATAAAGAGACGGTATACACCACAGAGATCAAAACAGGAAGTGGAGACGAAACAAACAGAATCTGGACAAAAAGTGTTGATTTTGGTGAAAGTGTCCTCTACTCTACCTCTGATAAAACAAGAATGGAACAAGGTAAAAACAAACATTTTTTTTCATGATGAAATAGAGAGTCTCTTCTTTCATTTGAGCTATTCACTGTTTTCAGAGACATAGTACAAAATATTCTGTGGGTCTAGAAATATGACTGAAAATGGACAAAAACGCTGGAACAAGACACTTCCTGTTAGACACGTCCTGGTAAAAGAGGGATTAGACGGGATGAGTTGGAACACACTTTGTATGGATATCCATATGATTTTGCTTTCGTCTATCTCTCACACACACACACACACACACACACACACACAGCTATATGAAGGTGTGTGTGTGGTAATGTGTGAAGCTTTCACACACAGATGGTTGTGCTGTCTACACCTTTTCCTCCGCTGGGACTCGAGTGTGTCGGCCTCCAACACTTGAAAGAGACTCGTCAGCATTCCTCTCTGTCGTCTATTAATCTCTCTCTTTCATTCTTTCATCCCTCTCTCTCTCTCCTCTCCCCTTTCTCACTCTCTCTCACTCTAATCTATCAATCTCTCGTTCCCTCACTTCCTTGCCTTCTTCCTCTTCCTTTCTATAATCCCTCTCCTCTTTATAAACTTTTTAAAATGTGGATCAAGATGAGGTCCTCAAATGTCTTGTTTTGTCCATAATTCGGTTTACTGTCATAGAGGAGGAAAGACAGTAGAAAATATTCACATTTAAGAAGCTGGAATCACAGAATCTATCTTGACTTTAAGTAAAAAAATGACTCAAACTGATCCATTGATTATCAAAATAGATGGTGATTAATTTAATAGTTGACAGCTGATTGCTTAATTGAATATTCCATTAGTTCTCAACTGACTTAGCTGGTAAAATAAAAGTTAAAAAAATACTACTTACTACATATGACTAAAAACAAAAGTCAGAATGAAAATTAAAAAGTAGAACAAGAAAAAAAAATAAAAGTTTGTGATGGAGTTAAAGGAAATGAGTTCCAGTCATATTTTCAATATGAAGTCCAAATGCAGTCTTATTATTATTATTATTATTGTTTTATTAGCAGATAAAACTGCACAGACTCAGAACTGAGTTAGTGAAATGTTTTTTCACCCTCTGCAGGAAAAACAAAGCATTTCTGTGAGACAATGGACGCCCCGCTGAGCTTCAGTGTGTCTGCTGTAAAGGTGTTGTAACCACGCTGAGAGTCCATGTCCACAAATCCACTACTTCCTGTCCAAACATACGCCTTTACGATGCACACACACAAACACAAGCGTGTCACTGCCAAGAAAAAATCAATAGGTGGCGTCGTGTGGTTTTTATTTTTTTCTCATGTGACTGAAATATATTTTCTTGGCCGTCATGACTGAGAAGTTTAACATATGTCACCGTCCAGGCGAAGGTGTGGGCAGGAAGACGAGGGAATTATTATGATGAGTTGTTTGCCAAAAATCTCTTTAGGTTTAGGCAACAAAAGTAGCTGGTTAGTTTTAGGAAAAGGTCATGGTTTGGGTTCAAATAGGCCGTCTCTAGCACATTAATTTGCTTCTGTTTGTCGCAGGGATAATCAATATTTTGAGAGCAAAGAGCCTTCATAAGGAGAAATGAGATTTCAGTTAGGGTTCAGGGTTCCTGCAGTTACTTAAAAACTCTTAAATTAAAATCTGGGTAATTAAATTATCTTAAATTTACCTTAAATTTGCTGTAGGTATTAAATTTTGAGATGGTGTGTTTAATGCCAATCGGAAAACACAGTATTCAGAGATTTACTGTAATTTTTCACATTACTTTGTTCACAAAGTTCAAGTTTTTTGTTCATGAAAGTTGTGAAATTAAAGGTATAGAAAAAAGTACAGTATTATACCTTTTAAGTTATATCGTTGCTGCAAGTGTTAAAGGGCTGAAAAAAATTCATAAAAATTATTATCAGAGGTTATTGAGTTATCAGATTTTTATTCCTGCCAAATATTGATATCAACAGCAGCCTCAAAAACTCCATGTTAGTTAGGCCCTACAATAAATTGGCTATTTTCTACCAAAGAAATTGTTATGAAATTTTTTGGGTCTTAAATTGTATTAAATTTGACTTAAAATGGTGCAAAAACCCTGGGGGCGTCCTGGTTGCAGCTTTGAGTATACAGATATTGATCCAATATGATATCGGTCTGGAATGGACTGATGAGATCAGAAATTTTAGATGCAGGCTGATATAATCCGATACTTTTTTTTTTGGGTCATATAGGGACATCCCTACTTTCAGTCCAACGGGGCATTTTTCAGGTGATTTAGGTTTTGGAATAACTGTCCGTTCTTCACCTTCAGACTAGCTGGTGACATTATGAGTTCTGCAAGTCATCATGCTCCTGTTACTGCTGTTATTTTACGGTTTAATACCACTTCAGGTTTACTGTGTGAAATATAAACAAACTTGGTGGTGTTTCGGTGACATTGTGAGGTAATTTGTGGTGATTAGGACCGACTGCTTACTGCTGCTCCAGTAATCAACCTTTGGACTATTAGTCCTGTTTAAACACTCGAGCCGACGCGAACGCAGCACGCTCTGTTTAAAAAGCACACTGGCTAATTGGATTTTTGGCACAAGAGTGGTCAGTGGGTAGTTTCTGTTTATGATATATGTGTTTATAAATGGTAGAGAAATGCCAGATCCATACGAGAGGCTGGTGTTTATAATGTGAGAGGAAAAAGTGAAAGTGTGTGTTGACTCTGACATCAGCTGGCTCGCTCTCAACAGCCAATTTTACCCTCCCAAAAAAAAAAACCAAAGCAGGAAATTAACTTTCCCACACAAACGCCCACGTTATTTCCACCACAAACCTGCACCTGCTGAATTGGCAGAATGTGTTTGTCTGTGCAACTCATGTCGCTTTCAAAATAATAATAAATCAGCATCTAGCCTAAAACTTAACACACCTGAGCACATTGTCTTTGAGATACTCTGATTATTTTGACTTTTCAAAAACATGACATTCAAATGTTTGTTTCATGGTTTGAACAGTTTGAATATCGATTCATAACTGACACTAATGTCAGCAGTATGAGACATACTGGGTTTACGATTAACCATATTAAAGAGTGAAAAAACAATCTAGTGCTGTGTGATATGGACAAATTTTTATGTTGTGATATAGCTAATTTTATATCCCAATAACGATATATATATTGCAATATAGTGTTTTTTTTAATTATAGATGTAACATTTTACGTTATTTTCTTTCCATTGCGTTTTCCTCCATGCTGCTTTACCTCTGTTTCCATAGCAACCAGTGCTGTAAACCAGTCCTTGCAGATGACGTAAAAATGCTATCACAAAGCAGTAGAACTACATGCTAAAACTAGAAAGGCACTCAGAGAGCGCAGACCTCCACTTTTTTTATTTACTGTTACCCTCGCTGCCAAGGAGGTTATGTTTTCACCAGGGTTTGTTTTTGACGAAATTTTTAGGATTGATCAGAATCGGCTTAACTTAAAACTTATTCATTTTTGGTGGTGCCATCGCATCGGATCCGATTACCACCAAAAATGAATCGGTTTTAAGTTTGGCCACTAAGGACCAACCCTGAAAATTTCGTCAAAATCCGTCCACAACTTTTTGAGGGATATTGCAAACCAACAAACAAACAAATAAACAAACCCTGGTGAAAACGATATAAACAAACGGAGGCATATGTCCTACAGTAGATATTTTTATATTGCATATCGTAATATGTTCGTTCACAACGTTCAGCTTTTTTTTATACTTCACAAACAGTTGTTTTTAGCCCAATGATGTAGTTTTTCCTAAACCTAACTATAATGGTTTTGATGGTTGAGACAAAACGACTGTATGGGACGAGTATCAGCTTTACTTTACTTTTCATTTGTGTTTCATGATGTTTATAGTTGAGTTTCCTGTTTTATTTTGAAATCCTCTCCTCTTGTATCTTCTCTGGTTTTACTCCCTGATTCCTGACTTTGTTTTCTGCCCTACCTGGATCCTATTTCTACCTGCCTCCTTTCCTGGATTTCCTGTGTTCCTCTTATTTCTTTCCTGAATAAATCTTTTGATTGAGCCTCTGCGTCCTCTCTGCTCGTGCTGCTTTAACGTCGGACGTTGTGAATTGATTCACCCTGAACCAGTTTGACATATTTACACTCGGCTCGTGTCTGATTACTGAGAACAAACTACCTGTCTGTTTGACGCAGGTTGTGTTCACAGCATTTTGTAGCTCTTGTCAGTGTGGATGCTTGTTAGTGCTAACGCTCATTAGTGCTAATTGGCATGGATCTATTAATAAATGACTAATAGAAGGGAAAAGGTGGTTGAGGACTGACAGCTACAGGATGTTGATAGCGTTGACGTATTTCTCATCTCCTTCACACTGGCGGCTAACAACCTGCACTAGATGATGATGCTCATCACTGATATTAGTTTTTCCCAACATCTTGATTTGACAGTGAAGCTGTCACTCAGTGTGACGCAGCCCGTTAAAGTGCAGAAGAGGCCGTGGTGCAGAATGAGAAAGAAGCTTTGCATTATTTGTGCGCCATGTTGGTGTCGCTGCCTCGTGTTTAATGTGTGCGACAGCAGGTCTGAGGTCGTAAAGCACCAATAAAACCGAACCTGAAATCATCAAGAAGGCGTCACGCTGGGGCTGAGAGACGTGGCGACACTAAAGCAGAAGGAGAGTTTGAGCATCAGCACTGGGACGACATGCGCTCAGTTATTAGACGACTGAGTCTGTAGCACACCTGAGTGAATCTAAAACCAGTTTTAGGATGGTTGGTGAGGGAGGATCCCTCTGTGGGATCGCTGCCCGGCTCTGACTGGTCCTTTTCTGGTATATTTCCTCTGTAGGGATGAGGTGCGACCCTTCACTCTATGAGACGATTTATAAAACAAAAAGTGCCTTGTGCCATTTTGAGTCATCTTTCAGAAGCCCCAAAATTACTTGCAGACTGTGTGAGAGCGCCCTCTTCTGCCAGCTGCTGACAAAACACTTTGACATATTTATACGACAATGGCACTTGGGCTTCTGGGAGATGTAGTCAGAGCATAAAGAGACGGTATACACCACAGATATCAAAACAGGAAGTGGAGACGATCGAGATTAGAGAGTAAAACAAACAGAATGTGGAGAAAAAGTGTTGATTTTGGTGAAAGTGTCCTCTACTCTACCTCTGATAAAACAAGAATGGAACAAGGTAAAAACAAACATTTTTTTCATGATGAAATAGAGAGTCTCTTCTTTCATTTGAGCTATTCACTGTTTTCAGAGACATAGTACAAAATATTCTGTGGGTCTAGAAATATGACTGAAAATGGACAAAAAACACTGGAACAAGACACTTCCTGTTTTATAAAAAAAATGTGTGGAAATCTGAGTACACTTAAATATTTCATGGCAGATACTTGCTAATAGTTGCTTTCCTTTGGTGCCATGAGTGCATTTTATTCTTTTTTTATGACTTGGGTTAAATCAGGGCAGTTTATTCTAATAGATACCAGCGTCACAGTTTACTGTTCACTCTCTTTACACAGTGTTAAGTCACTGCTGCTGTTTCTAGTGCTGAACACAGTGTAAAAACACAGTGTGTTTGTCACAGCATCATTCAAAATGTGTCTACTGAGCCTCTAAGACGAGACCTGGCTTGATGGAAAAAGACACATTATTCACTGACGTTGTTTGTTCGACTCTGAAGCTGTAACAGTTTATCAATTCATAGATTAATCACCAATGATTAAATTTAAAAAAAACAAAAAATTGAATAATAAGCTGATAGAACAAACCATTTGAGGACGTCGTCTTGGGCTGAAACACTGATCAACATTTCAGAGACCAGACAACTAATCAATGAACTGAGAAAATGATCAGCAATGGAAATAAATGCTGAGGCTAAACTCTGAACAGCAACACCGTTTGCCATCCTGTTGTACTCGTTGTTACCGTGGCAACCAGCTAGTTGCTCTCTTATGTGTGTGTACATCTACGTATATGTTTATATATCTGTGTATATATATTCATATATACGTACATATGTACACACACACACACACACACACACACACACACAAAGCTCTGCAGAGATGCAGGATTGGTAATAATCCTCCAAGGAACACGTACACAGTTTACATTTAATTTCATAGTAATTAATGCATAAATACACAAGCATTGACTCACAACTGTCTCCTGGTCAAAGACGGACAGGAAAGCAGAATGGTGTGTGTTGTCTCACACACACACACACACACACACACACACACAGTCACACCTGTTATAGTGAAACCTGGCACAGTTTCGTCCTTCCTGCTCCTCTGCTTGCCAATTCGAGGCGTCCCTCGTCCGTCTCCGCTAACAGACTTTGTTAGGAAGCCAGAGGTTCAGTGCGTCTTAAATCACTCCACCGGTCCAACCCTGACAGCGTGTTCTGTGATGTTTAATTAGGAATAATGGTTTCTAATATTCCACCAATTAGGGCCTGTCTGCTGCTCAGTCAGGGGAGTTGTGTTAAGTGAAAAGGAGGCAGGGAAAAAAAAGGAGAAAACTAGAATAAAATGACTGTATAGGTAATGCCAGGTTGGTGCGCCCCCGGGGTTTTTAATTTCAGAAAAAAAAAAAACTGGCACTGCTGATGGATTTCTGACTAACGATTCATTTAAGCTCTTCTCGAAGGAAATCACTCATTCAAATGAGGCTGGAAGTCCAACTCTTGAAACCAGCTAAATATGTTTAAAAAGAGGACGTTTCAAAATTCCTGCCGGTAGGTGACTCTACAGTTACTTAAGGTAACGAATGACAACAGCAGGTCGCTGAACTCCATTATGTTGAATGATTGTTCAGGCTGAGAGGCTGACTGAGGCTCGAATGTAACGTCTGCTGGATCAAACATGGAGGCGCCTCAGCCAGGTCACACCTCAGCTGAAAAAAGACCATCGAGGACTGGTTCGTCCAAAATGTGTCAGAAAATAAAATTCACAGATAATTACGGACACTCTTTGGGGGTGGTGCTCACATTTGTTTTGAAAGACATTTTTAGGACAATTTGACAGAAAAAATGCATCTTATCTTTAGTAAGTGGAAAATATCAATATGGCAATATATCGCGATACTTTTTCTTCTGATATAATATTGATTTTTAATTTCTTAATATTGACACACCTCCACCAAAAAAAGGTCATGTTTTGGGCCAGTTGTAAATCCAGACCTTCTGCATGTTGAAATAATAATTGAAATAAAAAAATAAAATTATCCACGTTAATGCGGTAACTTTGACATCCCTAACATATACATACATATGTTGCACATAAATATATATGTACATACTGGATAAACAACTGAAAACTTTTTCGGGAGTGACCACACTTGATGAGGACGATTCTGCGGTACACAAAGTACCAAATATACAAATGTCCAGTTTCCTTGTGAAGTGCAGTCCTTATCTGTGGTCTGTGACATCATCCAGTAGAAGCTGCAGACAGTCATGTCCTGCCTCTGTGTCTCCAGATGTTTCTGTTCAAACACCTGGAGGACGTCCTCTAACACCTGGTTGTTTGATGCTGATCCGCCCAGACATTTGAAAAACTAACCACTAGGAGTCACCAGTACTTATCTCTCTAACTCTACTTAAACAAACTGCCAGAGACGTGCTGGCAGGTCATGAAGCAGAACTCCATTCAAAAAAATCAAGAAAACAAACAACACAGTCATAACTAACGATCAAACATGCTGATAAAATTAGATTAATTATCTTTTCTGAATCTGTCCAAGCTTCTCCTGGAATTCAGCAAACAAATAATCCACCAAAGAGCATCGTTAAAGTATTAATTTGTAACGTGAACAAAAAGGAAAAGAGTGTATGTGGTGCGCACCTTATAAATATTAGAGCTGTCAAAATTAGCACATCTCTGGCAACGCATTTCGGGCAGGTTGTCGAAGTAGAGTTACCGTCATGCAAATTATCGCATTAACACGATTAATCTGTTACTTCGATAGCCCTAATTAGAATTATTCCACATTTATTTGTATTTGGCACATTTAGTAATAGGCAAAGTTACAAAATAGAAAAAAAACATATATGCAGAATAAATGGGAAAAAAATAGTCTGTAACTGTAATTTTCGGTGTACTGGACCGATGGCATTGATGGAAACATATGCACAAAACATCATGAAAATAAAATGATAGAAAAAAGTAACAGCAACACTGCAAAATGTGAAGAGCTGCACTGAATGTCATACAGTGTCTCTACTCGTACTGTAATGCTGGTTCACTGTGAAATATTATTTGTATTTCATGCATCCGATAAGAGTAAAATATATGCAAATTATCTGTGAAAAAATAGTGTTTTTTTTAAAAGGGTTTGTGGATAAAAGCAGAAGAGCTGTTTTACAATAGAACGCTCTGATTTCTGTTTCCCTTATTGGGTCACTGAAGGCTTTTGTCCCATAAATAGGACTGAGTTATACACACACACACACACACACACACCATGGCCACTGCTGTCTAAAGCAACAACAAACAACAAATAAAAAAAGAGGAAGAAAGAATCACCACAAACGGATTTATCAACCCACTGAGAGAGAGAAAGAGGATGCTGTGTTTTAGGATGTCCGTTTAGTAAAAGTAGGTCACACACACACACACACACACACACACACACACACACACACAGTGTCTGACCTGAGCAAAAACACACATTCACATTATTCTTTATTTTTTCCTTTTTTTCTTGATTATTAACTTTCAGGTTGTGAGTGAGGACAAGAGGATAGTTAGGATAGAAGCTAATGTTGCTAATGCTGAGGTGGAGGTCGAGGTGCATTATGGGAAATGTAGGATCCAGTGTTTTTTGAGTTGGAAGGAAAAAGTCAGGCTATTTTGACCTCTGCTGCTTTGATTTTTGAGCCCCATATGATGGAGGTCCGTTACTAATAATCCAGAATATCTTTAATGTATTTATACAGAACAAGCACACGTTTGTTCATTTCAATCAACATGGCAGGAAAAAGACAAAAAACAAGCGCTCCTCTAGAGAAACTGCACAGCAACAGAAAGTAGCTGCTGTTTCCAGGGCGCGCTTGATTAATGTTTTTTGGTGATTTTTTTTTTTCTTTACCGACGCCTAATAAAAGGTTCACAAACCATCTGTTTCTCTTTCCCCTGATGCCTTGCCCAAAGGTCCCCCCATCCTGAGACTGGCACCACGCCCGAACACCCACCCACTCATCCATCCATCCATCCATCCATCCATCCATACATACCTCCTTTTCTCCACCCTTCTCCTCTGCTACCACTCCTTCCTTTCCTCACTTCCTCCTTCCTTCCCTCTCTCCTCTCCCCTCCCTTCTTTTTCTTCCTCCTCACTACCCTCTATCTTTCTCCCTCGTTTCCTCCCTTTTGTCTCTCTATCCTCCTTCTTCTGGCTCCTTCCCTGCTCCCTTCCTCTCCTCATCTCCTACTTTGTCTCCTGTGCTCTTTCCGTTCATCCCACTCCCTTCTTCTCTCTTCCTTCCTTCATTCAGTCTTCTCTACTCTTTTCTTCCCTCTCTCTCTTTCCCTTTTCCTTCTTTCTCCTTCATCCCTCATTCCTTCCCTTGCCCCTCTGTCTCTTCTTCTTCTCCACCTCCTCCCCCTCTCTCTTCATTTCCTACATCCATTTAAACCTCTATCGCTCGTTATGCATATTCATAAACCTGCAAACATTCCCATCCAATAGCGTTTAATCCCTCCCTGTATTAGTGTGTGTGTGTGTGTGAAGGGTTAAGGGGAGAAAACACACACACACACACACACACACACACACTCCTCCTCCTCCTCCTTCCAAACATCTAGCAGCTGGCCGACAGATGGGGCCCGCAGCCAAAAAAGCAGCAGCGGCAGCGCCACAAAAATAAAAATTTACAAGACGCCAGTGGAATTTATTTAAGGGCAGGAGGGGCTGCACCTCCTCTGCCTCCTCTTCCTCACCTCCCTCCATCACTGCCTCTCTCCTTCATCACCTAAAATGAGCCAATATGGGCGCTCCATCCTCAGCTTCGTCCTACACCATCCTTCTCTCCTTCTTTTAAATGGTATTATTAATAAGTGTATTTTAACCTCTGAAATTTAACATTGTTCAAAGTTTGCTTTTCGTCCACCTCGTCTTTATTTCTGACCTTCTTTCAGTCGCTAGAATAAATAACCCAAGTCAACTTTGGGGAAATTTGCTGGACTTTTCCTCCGTTTAATCCACTGAGCTCAGAGTATGATGGTGTTTTCAGTCTGCTGAGGCTGCAGGTCGACTTTCTTTCACCAGCTGACCTCACTGCACAGTAGAGCAGGAGGACGGAAGAGATGCATGATGGGGGAAAAGAGGATGAAACAGAGAGTCTGGTGGAAGAGAAAAAGGAGGGAGGGGGAAGGAAAGACAGAAGAGATAAGATGAGAGGAGACTGGAAATAGACTCGTCCCCAGGGGGCACTGTTTGTCCTTGTAGCAAAACTACACACAAGTGACAAATAAGTTTGGTCAAAAATAAACCTAAATAAACTTCACTTCATTGTTTCCTGTCGATGAGTTGTTTTCAAACCTCCTAAAAAAACAACAACACAACAGAGACTGGGTACTAATGTACATACAAACACAATGGTTATTATTATTATTTGCTTTCAGTCTCCTTTATTTGTATAGACTATAAACTATAAGTACAGTGGTAGAAGATGTTCTCACATCCTTTTACTTTTATGTTTTTTATATTATACAGGGTTTTTGCACCATTTTAAAAGTAAATTTAATACTTTTTAAGACTTCAACAAATATAATTTAAGACCCAAAAATATCATAACAGTGTCTTTGGTAGAAAATAGTCAATTTAACGTAGGGCCTGACCAATATGGAGTTTTTGAGGACGATGCCGATATTGATATTTAGCAGGGAAAATATATGATCACTGATTAATGGTAAAAGGTAAATTTTTTTCCAGCCCTTTAACACTTGCACCAACAACAATATAAGTTGAAGGCATAACACTTTAAATTCACAACTTTGAAGAACAAAGATAAACAAAAATAACATGCAAAACTGCAGTAAATCTCTGAATAATGTGTTTTCCTATTGGCATTAAATGCACCGTTGAAAATGTAATACCTACAGCAAAGTTACGGAAAATTGATGACAATTTAAGACTGTAATTACCCAGATTTTAAGACTTTTGGGAACCCTGTTATAAAGCAGGTTGCAGTGTTGGTAAATACTGTAAACATGTCGAAACTTCTCGATCCACAGAGAAATTCACTCAAGTATTCAGAAACTGAGCGTCAGGATTTTTGTCCGTTTGTGACGTCAATAATCTACAATATTTAAACATTTCACTGTTTTAAACGCAAACATGTGAGTGGATGTGAATGGCATCAGCTGACAGGAAGTAAACAAGGTTAAAATGCACTAAAACAGAGCATTTCAGTCGGAGGGTAAATACAGGCATTTTCAAGCTGACAGTATGTATATAAATTTAGTGTGAATATTCGGTAACCTCAGATGTTGAACTCTTTCCTAAGTGACCCAATCTGAAGCCAAGCCAGTTTGAACATAGAAGGAATTTGACTCTGTATGTTGGCGCCTGACATAAAGTATGACAGGAAACAAACCCTTCAGATTCATAGAGACGCTGATCCATCCCCCCACTTTGCACCATAAGGAGACAAACATCGATAAAATACTGCAGCAGCCTGCCGTTTGTGTGTTTAGACTTACGGTGCATTCAAGTTGTACACGAATGTTGGAATTTTCAAGCTTCAAGTCAGAATTTAAACCAGAACCCCTCTGTGAAGTCGGATCTCCAGCTCAGAAAATCAGATTAATCTGCTAAACAGAAGCTCCATGTTTTGTTGTACTCCTGTAAGGCTGGAAGAGCTGGGAGCACTAAACTTTGAGGTTAAGATGATCTGAACTCCAAGTTCTGACTTCCAGTGAACACACCAAACTGTCACTCCCCAGGGTCCTAAAGAGGAACTGGTAGCACTCTGTTGATCATCATCAGGCCATTGACTAGTATGTCTACCACGATAAAGACCTAATTATACAAAAATAACTTATTGAGTATCAAAAAAACTGAGTGATACCCAGCTCTACTCAGGATTAACTTTATGTTTACCTCTGAAAACAAATGAATCGTCTGCATATTGTTTGTTCTGGTCAGCACTGTCTGGTTTCTTTAAGGAACCCTGTGGAGGACACAAACAGCCCTTTGAGATCGTTACCCAGAAGCAAATTAATAATTCTATATCCAGAGGTTGTTGTTTTTTTTTCTACTAACACAAATAAACATTCAAGCATGACTGCAGTCATACACTCCGCTACGAGTCCAGTGAGATCAGGTGTGTTTATTTTGTAGACCTTTTCATCCCTTCCCCCTGCTGCCCACCTGCACTGCACCTGACATCAACCCCACCGAGACACACACTCGTGGTCGGCACGACAACCACACACACTAACAACCACAGGAAACACACCACCATCGTATCTGTCTCCCATTTGAATTCTTTTCAAAGCATTTATTCTTTCAAAGAGACGTTCATGGCAACTAGAGCCCAACTTGTGGATCTCACACACACACACACACACACACACACACACACACATTTTTGTCCCCATCTGGTCACCATTCGGCAGGAAGTGTGCTCTCTCTGTTGCTGTGTGTTGAAGCGAACGCCCTCACAACCTTCACTCAGCTCCCTTCTGCAAAGACTCAACGATCTTTGACCTTTAATGACCTCTATTGGTGGCGAGCAGGAAGTGCACTTAGATTTTAAAAATGGATTTCCTGTAACTTAAACGAACTATACTACCAAAGCAAGATTGTGTTTCCTGTTTGTCAGCAAGATTATAGAAAAAAACCCTCCCGACCTGAAACTTGATGGTAGTCGTTAAACTTCAGAGCGGATCAGAATAATGGGGTGGACACACACATTATTTTTCATTTATGGAAAGAGCCTTGTGCTCTCAGAGCACCCTTCTAGTTATTTATTATGGTCATAAAAACACATTGGCTCAGAGCAAACATGGGCACAAGAGCAAAGCGAAGCAGCTTCATGCCGTTTGAGCCCGTTTAAACAGAATGTTAAAGGATGTTTTGCTTCCATTAAAAGTGAAAAACAAAGAGAGAATTTTGTCATTTTCATAATCCCCAGAGGGACTACCACATGTGATATTTCTGCTGTTATAAACAATAGTTATGCTAACATTACCTCTCAGGCTAATATTAATTTTAGCGCACTCATTGTGTAGAAAATATATCCAGTCAAAAAGCCGTTTATCATAATTTGCACCTCACATTCCTCTTTTCTATCTATCTATCTAGTTAGCAACAAATTGATAGCATCAGTGACTATCTTAACTGAAAAAAACAGTGTAGTCTCAACACAGTATCATCTGCATAAGATGAGTTGGTTTGTGTTAACTTTTGAGTGCCATTGATGCAATAATACGTTTTTTTGGCAGCAGGTCACAGATCGTGGTCTCCTACAGTCTGGAAGTAATTCTGGGGCTTCTGGGAGATGTAGTCAGAGCATAAAGAGACAGTATACACCACAGAGATCAAAACAGGAAGTGGAGACGATCGAGATTAGAGAGTAAAACAAACAGAATGTGGAGAAAAAGTGGTGATTTTGGTGAAAGTGTCCTCTACTCTACCTCTGATAAAACAAGAATGGAACAAGGTAAAAACAAACATTTTTTTCATGATGAAATAGAGAGTCTCTTCTTTCATTTGAGCTATTCACTGTTTTCAGAGACATAGTACAAAATATTCTGTGGGTCTAGAAATATGACTCAAAATGGACAAAAACACTGGAACAAGACGCTTCCTGTTTTATAAAACGGCTGAAACTAATGAGGAATAGAAATTGGTCTTTTTTCACATGAACAACCTGCTTTGCATCCTCTGACAAGAGTTCATTCAAGGCTATAAGTGAGTGCATGAGTGGTTTGTGTTTTTTTTTCCAGCATTTTTGAGGGTTTTCATGTCCTGCTTTGTGTTCTAGTGCATGCGCTCATATTCTACCCTCCCTCCTCTCTGGTTTTCTTTATTTGGGATGGGTGGGTTGCTGGTCATCCAGTCCTCCAGATGTTCTGACTAACTGAGCTCTTCCACATGCAGCCTCCAAACCAAACCCAGTGTTAGAAGGCACTTCTTGGTATATACTGTCATGTTCAATTTATTTGGAATATTTTTTTTCTCAAAAAATGGTGAATTATTAAATAAGTGTCTGGAGCTTTTGTAACTTAAGGCCCAGTTCTTAGTGGTAAAAATATTATTTTTAAATAAATTACGCCACTGTCAAAACTGCTGAAACCTAAAAGTTTATATTAGAGCTGCAATCAAGAGGAAAAATAATGCTGTAATATTTTGATTATAGCTCAATCATTCATGCAAAAATGTCACAAAATGCTGCTTCTGACCTCGTAAACACGGAGATGCGTCCTGGTTTCTTCTGGTTATGTCATATTAAAGTGAATATTTTGTGGTTTGGGACCAAACAACTCATTGATCAGTTAATTGATAATGAAAATAGTGGGTGGTTGCGGCCATAGCGTTGTCATGGAGACTAAAAATGTGGTTGTGTGCATGTGCTGACAAAGTGGCGAGGTCGTCCTCACCCTCTCACCCTCTCTCTGTTGACGTCAGTATCAGTGGTGAACCAGACCACAATGGCTGCTTGCAGAGTCCTTTGATCGCACACTCCACTCTATTAGAGCTCTCATATGGACTTCACATCACACACACACACACACACACACACACACACAGTCTATAGCCTGTAATTTGTCTGTGGTTTTAATAAAGTTCTGCTTGACAGACCGAGTCACGAACTGATCTGACAGGTGGACAAAAGCTTTGCACACATGACAATAAAAATAATAATAAAAAATAATATTATTATACCATAGGACTACATTATGATACTGCAGAGTGACATTTTTAGACACATATTATTCTTTAGATATACGTTGTATGTAATATAATATTGTTAACAGGGGTTATGACCCCCCTAAGTCCCAAAACTGTGGTCATGTGATGTGATTTCATAATGGATTAATTAAAGTCACTTTTTAAAGAATAAAATCTGTGATTCCAGGTTTTTAAATGTGATCATTTCCTGGTTTCTCCCAGTAGGCGACACCAGGGTCTGTTCAGTGAAGCCCACAGGAAGGGACTTAAAGTTCATTCTCTCCAGCAGCCAGCAGGGGGCGATACTGTTTGTTTCAAAAAGAAGTGTGTTTGCATTGACGTCTATGGGAAAATGATCATTTTAGTAACGTTATGTTGAGACACAATTAGCATCCCAGTTAATATCACTGTTCATGTGAATTACGGAGGCTTGTCTCAAACTAAGATAGCTTGCTAGTGCTAGCGTTAGCTGATAACATAGCGGTAGCAGTAAATGGACACTCTGGTGTATTATTATTGTATTTAAACTAACCAGTGAGACCATAAACTCATATTTATAGTGTTTACAGAGGTAATAGAGCAGGAGAAAAAAATGCTCATTTTCCCATAGAATTCATTGCGAACTGACCAACAGGTGATGTCACGAAAGCTCCGTCCACTCTTTATATAAATACCTGATGAACAGATGAATCGACTATTGAAATAATAGAATAATACGTGATGTCAGATGAGCAATCTTCACGACAACTTAGCAAACGTTCCACTTTTTAGGACTCGTTGCAATAAATCCTGTTTATTTGTGTAAACAGTCTCAATTATCAGAGTCTAACAAACAGTTTGTGGACAATTATTCTTTGACAACTTCACAGCAGCATAATTGAAGGGGAAATAAATAATTCCCTGGTAGAGATGAAGATCTTCATGCGCTCTCTCGAGCTCCTCCATCGTCTTTTCTCACCCTCCTCCTTCATCAGAGGTGAAAATTTACCCAAAGGGAGTCTATCTTTTCGTTCTTCTCTCCTTCTCGTCTTCACACCTTCTTCATCAGTTCTGCCAAGTTTCCCTCAAAGGTGTGCTGGAAACGATAACGAGCTTATAGGAACATTTTATCACCTGTTCAAACTTTTTTATTTTCAGACTCACAAGCTGAAGGCTTTCTTTAAGGAACGCAGGACGTACAGATATTGCATTTATGCTTGCATGTTGCAGCTCTTCTTTCATTTTTCCAACCTGTTGAGTTTAACTCCACCTGATGTTGTTGCCACAAAGTTTTGGACGATCATTTGAAGTTTAAATGACTCTTTTAACAGATGTGATTTTTTTTTCCTTTCATTAGAAAGGTGAGAAGTTCTCACTTTCACAACTGTTGCCTTCTTTTGCTGCTCAACCTCTCATGTTGCTGTTGTCACTTTGTTCTCTTTGTGTCGTTAATGTAATTAATATCTCAGCTGGAGTTCATCTGAGCCTGAAGATGTGTTTCTATATTTGCTCCTGTAATCACCTGTAATCTTTCGGGACGTCATGCTACAGTTGATATTTAGGAGAAACTACTGAAAAACGGACGTCCAAAACGTCACCAAATCTAGCGAGAAAGTTGCCAACACTGACAACCCGTCCTCCAAATTCTCATTATGAGAGTAAACATATAACAGTGACTAGAGCTGTGTGATAGGGACAAAATTTTTAAAAGTTACAAAAGTTATATCGCCAATTTTATATCTCGATAACAGTATATATCCTGATATTGTTGTTTTTTTTTTTTAAAAAAGATGTTCTACATTCTTTTTCCATTGCTCCTCCATATTCTGTGGGTCTAGAAATATGACTCAAAATGGACAAAAACGCTGGAACAAGACACTTCCTGTTTGATAAATCAGCTGGCACTCAAAGAGTTAAAACAGTGGAAAAAAATGTAATGACTGTCTAGATAAATATACTAATTAAGAGTGAAGAAACTACACATCCCAAGGAAAAACAATGACAGGTTTGAGAAGATGAAAAGATAGAAAGAAAGAAGTCTGTGGACATAAGAAGGAAAAGCAAACAGAAGTTGAGGAATCAGGGAGGAAATGGAAAGGAGGGGAAAATGATAAAAACTCACATGTGAAACGTGTCATTTCCTACAGCGTTGAAGGGTGCTTCCTCTCCTTCCTCCTCCTCCTCTTCCTCGCTGCCTGACAGCAGCAGCTCTGAGAACACCTCTAAATAAGTCTTAATTGACTGTGTGGACTTTTAATTACGCTGCTTTGTTCTCTGCTGAAAGGTGAAGTGTGAAAGGAGACATACATGTCGACACAGAAAAAGAAGTGTCAGCGACAGAATCCAAGAGATGCTCATTTCCTGTTTCCTTCCTGTTTAGTCTGAGGAAAGGCTGAAAGTGAACGGTCGCTAACAAAACATGCTCGATCAAGAACGTCGCCACACAATGTGTTGATTTTCTGTTCAAGTCCCGCTGATACCGTTCCTAACCTCTACTTCCTGTGTTTACAGGACATTTTAAAAGTCAAATTAAATTCTTTTTAAGACCTCAACAAATCTAATTAATGTCATAACAATTTCTTTGATAGAAAATATTTATTGCAGGGCCTGACCAATATGGAGTTTTGAGGTTGATTTAGCAGGGAAAAAAAATCTGATAACCAATTAATATCTAAAAATATTTTTCATATTTTTTTTTCACACTTTTAACACTTAATGATTCAAGATTCTTTATTGTCATTATGCACGCATAACGAAATTCTGTAGAGTCTCTCAGCTTTAGGACACAGATAAATAAGGAATAAAAATAAAGATATAAAGGACATAAAAAAATATAAAATATAGAACACCCGTATTTGCAGAGAAGTGATATATATATAATAGAAATGCAATTTAAAATAGGAATAAAGTTTTTACAGGAAAAATATAGTATTTGCAACAAAAATGTCTATTAGCAGCATACCTGTGATGCAGTGATGATATAAACTGAAGGCATAACACTTAACTTGTTTTTCTGCAACTTTAATTTCACAACTTTCAAGAACAAAGAAGTGAACTTTGAGAACAAACTAATGTGAAAAATTGCAATAAATCTCTGAATACTGTGTTTTTTCTATTGGCATTAAACACAGCATCTGAAAATTTAAGCAAATTTACGATAAATTTAAGACCTTAATTCCTCAGATTTTAATTTAATACATTCTAAGAATTTTTAAGGAACCCTGGTTATTTTAAAGGTGCTAACTTTCAGTCCATTCTACTGCATTCACATCTCAACAGTTGTTCGCCAGTTCGTCAAACAACCAGCATATGTTATGGTCTGGTGGACAGATACTCAGACATACAGTGATATATATATATATATATATATATATATAGTGATATATCTTTAGGTAGCTAGAGGAATATTGTGTCGTAAAACCGTCTTTGTTCGTGTTTCCAGCGAGCTTCAACTCTGTGTCTTTTTGTCTTCTAACCAGGAAGTCAAGGACACGATTAGCTGCCTGTCTGATTCTTGACAGTCTTTTTAGCAATTGATAAAAATATTGACGAAGTGTGTGTGTGTGTGTGTGTGTGTGTGTGTGTGTGTGCGTGTGTGTGTGTGTGTTTCCTCAGGCCGAAGCAGGTTGCTAAAATCTGTACTCTATTAGCTTCAGACCCAACCCTCCTCACCCTGTTTTTGGTGCACTGATGCTCTCAACCTGCCGCACAGCCACATCTGGTTGTTCAAAGACCCTGGTGTGTGTGTGTGTGTGTGTGTGTGTGTGTGTGTGTGTGTGTGTGTGTTAAGGTATTTTCCCAGCAGCTGCCTGCAATCTCTGCAAAGTGCTTTGGTGTCTCTCTCACACACCGACTCGTACAAACGCACATTATTAAAACCATTAGCTGCTGTGAAACAAGGCTTTTCTTCTGCCTTAGAGCGGTGTGTGTGTGTGTGTGTGTGTGTGTGTGTGTGTGTGTGTGTGTGCGTGTGTGTGTGTGTGTTGACCGGCACAAAGGAATGCAGGGGCTAACCCATAAAACTAAAAGGTTAATGAGGAGCAGACATTGTAGTTTTATTCTCGCTGCACATTTGGAGTAAAGTTGTTGAATAAAATTAGCTTTAAAAGCTGCATGTTTTATGTGTAAGTAAACAATATGTACAGGTCTTCCCCAAACCTCAAACGAGTGCAGTTGACTCTTTTTTTTTTGCTCTTTTTGATTCACCTCCACCTGGATGACTGAGAACCTGCACAGACAAATAGTCAAAAGTTAGAATGAAACATATCAATGAGTCAATATATTTCTGTGAAATTTTGTTCATGCTTTAGTAGAATTTGCCCCAGAAACCTGCAGCCTGGTGGCTTTTTGGTGACTCCTTGTGTTGGACTTTTATCCAAGACTTTATGACTAAATACTTGCAGAAGTCCGAGCACCGACCACCTTCTGGTCACAAGTCACAGCAGCAGCTTTGGCAACGGATCGCAGATTCCCCAGCCTTCCCCGAGGATGCATGAGAAATTCTTCCGGATAAGAAGAACAGGGGCCTCAGCCAGATGTTCCCAGTTCACCCACCACCACCACCTCATCCAGCTGTGACCAGTTGACAGCTCTAATCATTTCTTTACACCTGCAGATCTGAGGACACGACCACAGTCAGTCGTCAAGCTTTTGTCCATTTGGACACAGTGAGATCTGAGCTGACGATGTGTTCAGGGGTAAATCGGTGGACTTTTCAAACATACGCATCCGTTTATCCTCCATTCTGCCGTCTTGGACTGGCTTGGCCATGTTCATCTTGTAACAGTGGGCATACTGTTTGCACAAATTCCTTGATGCATTGGAAAGCTGTCATAGCCATTTGACATTTTGGGATATGGAACATAGTTTTGTTGTTTTTGCATAGTTCAAAAGGGCCTGAAGGCTTTCTGGTAGCAAGTATGAATCACCTTATGCTCGTACATCGTGTTGAACTTATAAAGTTTTTTAAAATAGCGGAGCAGGAACTGAGTCTTGGACAGTTTCTTTAGAAACATCGCACTGTTCAGTTTGCACCTGTGACATGATTCTCCCTGTGTTGTGTTAGCACTAACACTCTGCAGGAGGACAAAGCAGCGGTGGTTGAATCCATGTCAGTGTTTGAAAGCGACATATTGTGTGTGTCTGTCAGAAGGTCAGTGTTTAGTCTGTATTTGAGGAAAGATAATTGGTAAAAGTTCACGTTCACCTTGAACCTGAGCTAAAGGGGTTCGCTGTGAGTGTTTCCGTCCTTGTGACGACCAGTTGGAGTTCCACAGTGAGGACATTTTGGACAGTACTCACTTTGTCCAGTGTTTCTGACAAATTACGAAACAGTTTGTCTCATCTACCTCTGGTGCTTTCTGTCCATACAGAAAAATTAAAAATAAAATAAAACTCGTGCCTGAATGACCCACAGACCTCACTTTTCATCTGGATTATCTCAGTCTTTCATGCATTTTTTGAATTTTAGCGTTTTGGTAAAACCTTAAAAGATGCCACCAGGTATGGAAAGAAAAGCAAAAGGTCAGATATGTCAGGTCTGACCTAAAATATCATATGTTCACAGCCATTTCATTGTTATCAATAAGACTCAAGGGTGGGATCAAACATCAATATGGCAATATATCGAAATGCTTTTTCTTCTGATACAGTATTTTTTTTTAATTTCTTAATATTTATTTTCTAACACCTAAAAAAAAATCTGGTTTTGGGCCAGTTGTAAATCCAGAGCAACTTCTGCACATTGATATAAAAATTTAAATAAAAAATAAAATAAAAAAAAATTATATGGGCTATATGTATGTGTATATATAAATATATGTACTGTACATATAAAAATATGTGCACATATATATATGTACATACTCTATATCTAACTTGTATTTTAAGCTGCATTTTAAATTTCTCATTCATCTATGTAGAATATCACAATAATGTACCGTATCGTGACTCAAGTATTGCAATACCTACTGTATGGTGAAGTCCTTGCTAATACTCAGCTCTAATAAGTACTGGTTTTAAAATACTGCTTCATAAAATAAGATAAAACTTTATTCATCCTGAAGGAAAATCGTGAACATGATATCTCTGGAGCGCCTTTAGCAAATTTTGTTAAATTTGGTACGAATGTCCACTTGACCCGAAGGTTGAGCTGTGCTGATTTTAGTGGTCAAAGGTCACTGTGACGCCTCAAAAATGCATATGCTAGTTATTACAATTTAACATGCACGTAAACTGCAACCAAGGCAGTAATTGCAGTGTAATTAGTATGATGAGGGCTTTCTGAATAAAACTAGAGAAAAGACTGGAAAGAGTTAACGTGGATCGGCACTTCTAATGGTGAAAAGTTATATTTTACGGTTATATTTTCATTAATATTCAAGCGGCTTCAGTTCATGGCAACACTACAGGTCTGCACTCACCTCGGATGATTATGAAAAGTCTAAATGTAATTAATGAGAATTATTTCAGTGTGGGAACTGATGGTCAGAAAAAAAAGAACCAACAGGGGATTATACTGCAATCTGCTCAATGAGAACACACACACACACACACACACATTCTGATTAGGTTTTGGAAGCTGAGCGCTCCTACAATAAATGACCTTTTGTTTAAATATCAACACACAGAAGGTGCTCAGACTCACAGCTGCCAAAAATCAGGGTCCGTTCATGACGACGTCCGTTCATTATAAGAGAGATGAACCGAACTGTACGAACACATTACACAACACAGATGATATACAGTACGCAGCGTTTACTGCAGCGAGGCTTTTTAAAAAATAAAATGGAGAAAATGCAGAAGAAAGGAACAGTTTGACTGCCACCAGTTCATTTGGTTGATTCATTACTTATCTTTTGCAGTATAGTATTATTAATGCTCAGGGTGTTTTTTTTTCACTGGTTTTCATCAGAAAAATGGATCAAAGGTTTTTTCAGGTGTTTTTCTGGGCTGGGCTGTAGGTGGTTTGTAGGTGGGCTGTAGGTGGTTTGCAGATTGTCCAGCATTTCTGTTTGTCAGGCTCAGACTGACCCTTAGTTCTGGTTTTCAGGGGGCAGGTAGAAACCCTGATCAGACAGGCTGGTCCAGAGTCAGGTGAGCTCTGGCCACCAGGTCAGTTCTTGTCCCACATTGCTACTGGTGCTGGTGGTGCTGGTGGTGGTGCTGGTGGTGCTAATGGTGATGCTAATAGTGGTGCTAATGGTGGTGCTAATGGTGGTGGTGGTGGCGTGCTACGTGGGCTAGCCCATCTAGCATCCACCAGCTCATCAGTCCGAGTCTCAAAAGTGTTTGAGCTCTTCTTTTTCTGCATCGTCTGAGCACACCTCAGCTTCACGAACATGTTGGCAGAATGAACGGATCTATGAGAGTGTTGATTTGGTAGAAACCACCAACTCCATGGTTTAGAGCGCTGCCCATCTTCTTCCCTCATCCCTCTCTCTCTTCCTTCTCTCTATTTTTACTCTTTCCTGCCCTCTCTCTCTCTCTCTGGCTGTAGGTCATTCTTTCCCTCGCTCTTTCCCAGAATATCTCGCTCTCCTTTCACTTTGCTGACTCGGCACCTCTGCCTTCCTTTTAAACCTCTCAACACACTCGCTCCCCTCCACATTGCACTTAAGCACAATAGTAATATTCAAATGTGCTCCCGCTCGGCTGCTGTGAGTCGTCCACGTCCAGTCAGCAGAAGTTCAGAGCCGAACACGGCAACCTACATTTGTGGTTAATAAATCAAATGAAGGTTAAAAATAATCATGTTATTTTTGTCAAAGATGTTTTTTCAGATGAGAGTGGATTCAGCAGATTACAGGTAACATTTTCCAAAATATAAGACGCAGAAGAACAGAATCTTTTTTCAGTGATTATCAATAAGAACCAACAACAGTGATGGTGATGAAGGTGAGAATGGAAAAGAAAAGTAGCAGATAATGGGATAAATATTAGGCCTGTCAAAGTCTTCATTTTTTATACTTATGATTTATCACATTTTTTTTAATTATTTTTGTTTTGAAAACCATGGTTATTTTTTTTTGGGAAGAAAGAAAAATGTTTTTATTCATTCATTATAAATTTTCTTACTTTTTTTTTTTTACCCATAATTGTGTTAGACATTACAACAGAAACAATATAATCCTGCTGCTATAAATCAAATATAGTCTAAAATAAATAAAATATAACTTCAACAACATGTACGGTATTTTGCTTTCAAAGTGATGCTAAATTAAGTGGAGATGGTTAATTTTTTTATAGCACAGATAGATGTTATAACAGATGTTAATAGAATAAATATAAATTTCAGTATGATGCAAATTAGTGACAATAGTCTTTAACTCAATGAAACATAAAACAGGAAGTGTCTTGTTTCAATGTTTTTGTCCATTTTGAGTCATATTTCTAGACCCACAGAATATTTTGTACTATGACTCTGAAAACAGTGAATATCTCAAATGAAAGAAGAGACTCTCTATTTCATCATGAAAAAAATGTTTGTTTTTACCTTGTTCCATTCTTGTTTTATCAGAGGTAGAGTAGAGGACACTTTCACCAAAATCAACACTTTTTCTCCACATTCTGTTTGTTTTACTCTCTAATCTCGATCGTCTCCACTTCCTGTTTTGATCTCTGTGGTGTATACTGTCTCTTTATGTTCTGACTACATTACAAAAAAATGACAAAATTACAAAAAAAAACTTTGGCGTATTATTACGTCAGTGTCACTCAGCGTTAACAGTATTGCTTATTACCAAAATATTTTTAATATTTCTGTAATGGCTAATCTGCCAATAATGATGATATTATATCTTTCATGCTAAAATGTAATTATTGTTCAAATTTATTGTTTTACAAAAAAGCTGCAAAAAATATCAAAGCACATGATTATTATTTATTGACTGAGATGTTAAATTCTTCGGTTGTTTCCTATCAATCACATTTAATCATCATTTAAATCACCACTTTTTGTCCAGATTCTGTTTGTTTTGCTCTCTAATCTCGATCGGTCAACTTTTCCACCTCAGTCAAGTGTAAAAACCTTTTTTTATGGATGATTTAAAGACGTTTCTTCAACTTTCTGGGAGAGGAGTAGTGTTCATAGTTTTACGGGTGAATTCAGCATGCACATGGATACAAACTGCACTTCCTGAGAGAACAACTTTTACTTTATAAACAGAAGGAAGTGGCCTGAACTTGACCCCAGCTGCCTCCCTCCAGCCCTGGTTCTCTCTTTTCACTCTTCCCCTCACATACAGTACATATACTGCAGACACCTGTGTAAACCATCTGCTTGGCACCCGCCTCCTTATCCCAAAAAAACACCCAGGTCAGGGCTAACACACACACACACACACACACACACACACACACACACACAGCGCCTTCCTTCTAGAAACATCCACCCTCACACCAACCCAGAGCTCTGCTGAAGAGATCTGACACCTGCTGTGTTTCTCCCACTGAAAAGAGCCTCAGTTCCTCCTCTAGCTGTTAATAATCGTCACCTTTACCTGGACGAGCAGGTGAGGCTGCTCCGCCACATTTCTAGAACTTCAAACTGTGAAGACCATGGAGGAAACATGGCCGCCACGCCACCTTTGACGAGCAGGATCCACAAATGTTTCCATCTGCAGCACTTTAGTTCTGTTTAGGGCTTTAAATTTTCACTCCTTTCAGTCCCAGCTGTGGTCTACGCCAGATATCACTGACTCTTTGAATGACATAGACGTATAAATACACCAAAGTGGTTTTTAGGCAGCAGGTTGCTGATCACAGTCTCCCACAGCCTGTGAGTAATGTTGGGGCTTCTGGGAGATGTAGTCAGAGCATAAGGAGACGGTATACACCACAGAGATCAAAACAGGAAGTGGAGACGATCGAGATCAGAGAGCAAAACAAACAGAATGTGGAGAAAAAGTGGTGATTTTGGTGAAAGTGTCCTCTACTCTACCTCTGATAAAACAAGAATGGAACAAGGTAAAAACAAACATTTTTTTCATGATGAAACAGAGAGTCTCTTCTTTCATTTGAGCTATTCACTGTTGCTGGCACTCAAAGAGTTAATATAAAACAAATGTTAGACATAAAATAACCAAATCATAACCTGAATTTCACATAACTATAAAATAATAATAATCTGATTGATGTGATTTCGACATTGGTCTGATTCAGACAGTGTTGCTGCAGCCAAGCCAAAAGTTTGAAGCTTCATTCATAAAGTTGACATTCAAATTATTATGAATTATTAATATTTGACAAAAAAAAAAAAATTGTGTGCAAATGTTTCACCAAAACAGTCACAATGTGCACTAACGAGTTCAGAGAGTCTCTAATAGTCTACATGTGTCATACCTGTATTTATTAATTTATACATTGTTCATATATCTTATTAGTTATTAGTCTTGTACATACATTAGTTTGCTTCCTTACCTTTATTACCTTCTTATTTTTACATTTTTTCTTATTGTTTTACTTTTTTCTTTTTATTTTCTCGCTGCTGTAACTATACAAATGTCCCTATTTGTGGGACGAATAAAGGATGATCTCATTTTATTTTATTAAAATGTTGATTGTTTTCTCGATCAGTTGATTTATATATCTGTATAAAAGGATGGTCAGTGTTCCTAAAAATGTCTTTTCTTGTCCACAACTCATAAATCTTCAGTTTACTGTCATAAAGGAGGAAAGAAACTAGTAAAATATTCATATTTAAAAAGCTGTAATCACAGAATTTTGACTTTTCTTTTCTTATAAAATTCCTCAAAGCGATTAATCGGTTATCAAAGCTGTTGCTGATCAACTAATTGATTAATCGTTAATTTGCCGCAGCTCTGATGTGTGAATGTAGCAGAAACGTGATGTTAACAGAGACGACAGATTCTTCCTCTGTGGTTCTGACTGTTTTTAGGAAGTGGGAGGAGGAGGAGGAGGAGGAGGAATGTTCCAGAATGATGATACTGGGGACAGATTATACACACACACACACACACACACAAACAAACATGTACACCAACCACAAAAAACACACTAAACAAACTTGAGCCAACACTCATCCACTCTTTCGCTCGTTCTCTCCACACACACACACACACACACACACACACACACACACTCTCTCAGTGATCCGGGTGGAATCAAAGGGTATTAGCTGAGCGGTGCTCGGTTCCCCCGGTCCTTTCCCAGCATTCTCCACAGCTGTACGATTACACAGGTGTTTGGCAAAAACACACTGTTAGAGACCGCAGAGGGGTTGAGTGTGTGTGCGTGTGTGTGTGTGTGTGTGTGTGTGTGTGTGTGTGTGTGTGAGACTAAAAAATGAATATGCATGTGCGCTTGAATGCGTCGAGCTTGCCTGCAGGAGTGTGTGCTTTAGTGTGTGTATATGTGAGTATGTTTATGCCATTAATTCCTCCCAGTGACTCAGCCTGGCTATTTCCTTGACCACCACTATCATCACATTTTAAATTCACTCCCTGTCATTTCTTTTTTTTTTTTTTTCCTCCTCCCTCCAACCCATCTGTGTCTCCGTCTTCATTCAATCTGAGAAAAAAATGTCAGATATGGCTGAACTTCACTCACTTTATACTCTTTTATTTTATGTGTGGCCTCATGTTTTCACACTATTTATGCAGAGTTTAACAAACGTATTAGACCACAATTAACAGTATGGTAACTCTGAGTGCCAGTCTTTTTATAAAACAGGAAGTGTCTTGTTCCAGTGTTTTTTTTCCCATTTTGAGTCATATTTCTAGACCCACAGAATATTTTGTACTATGTCTCTGAAAACAGTGAATAGCTCAAATGAAAGAAGAGACTCTCTATTTCATCATGAAAAAAATGTTTGTTTTTACCTTGTTCCATTCTTGTTTTATCAGAGGTAGAGTAGAGGACACTTTCACCAAAATCACCACTTTTTCTCCACATTCTGTTTGTTTTGCTCTCTAATCTCGATCGTCTCCACTTCCTGTTTTGATCTCTGTGGTGTATACTGTCTCTTTATGCTCTGACTACATCTCCCAGAAGTCACAGACAGGTGACATGGAGGCAGATGAGGCATCAGAGTTGAACATTTAGTCCTCAGAGTTGATGTTAGAAACAGTGTCAGGATTTTTCAGGAGTTTGACACCAAGAAGCAAACAGTGATGTCTAGAGGACTGGATCAGAGCTCTGGTGGTCTGTTCCTGGTCTGCAGTGGTCAGGATCTATCAAAAGTGGTCCAGGGAAGGACCAGTGGAGAACCAGAGACGGGGTCATGAGAGGACAAGGATCACTGAGTGAAGACTGGTCCTGGTGGTCTGATCCAACAGAGCAGATACCAGAGGATAAACCTTCAGGGGTCTGAGGAGTCCATGCCTCGACGGGTCAGGACTGTTTTAGCAGCAGCATAATATTAGGACTATGGGCTTTAAAATACCTCAAATACTGCACTACTTTTATGCACGTTTTCAGTTTCTGAATAAAAAAAAAGCTGATTGTAAAAAGGTTGTTTGTGGTGGATCATTGGTGTCTTGATAAAAGCAACAAAAGGACTGGAGAATCTGACCAGTTCCAGCAGGTTAAACCTGTGTGAAGCAGTGAGCAGACAAACAGAAATACCATGTTTACATCACTGCTGCACCTTCCTCTGTGATGTTTAATGACATCCGGCTGGAGACTTAAGGCCACCAGCTGTTTATCTTGATGCACCCAAATCTGGAAATGTCTGCAAACATTGTGTTGAATTTGGAAGAATAAGCTGATGTGTTGATCCTTCCCAGCTCATTATGTAATGACTCTATCTATCAAGGATGAGATGTGCAGCTCAGTTTTGACCCACATGTTACAGACGACCATAACTGTGCATTCCTGCTCTGCTGCAAGGTCGACCCCTCAGACTAAACCAGGAGACTCTTTCCTGCGTTCACATGTTGATAACGAAAGAGCTTGAAGAGAAAACATCGACTTTAGGGTCATGAAGTCCTCTGAACTACTGGAAGATTTAAAAAAAAAAAAAAAGACAATCCAATCAACGAGTTAAACATCATTTTTTTTACTGTCTGCTGTTATTTTATGTCAAAAACTTCTCCTTTAGACCATTCTGGACTGGGCTGACAAATATTCTTTTATTGCTCACGTTGGCAGAAACCACACGGAAACAGAATTTTGAGGAAAAACTTGATTATGTTTAGGTTTGGGTGGTAAAACTACTTGGTTAGGTTTAGTCAAAGATCATGCTTTGGGTTAAAAAAACTTTTTGGTTTCACACAGGTGAATCAAACACATGGTTCTGAGTCATTTCTCCACTGATCTTCCAGACATCCATGTTTTCGTTTGTTGTCTTTGATAATAACTTGCTAATAGTTAGTTTGGTGACTCACAGTGACAATATTCACTCAGATCATGTCTTTAAGGCTTCTTATTGATCCTTTATTGAGGATGCAGGCTAAAAATGCAGGACCTGCTTCTGTTTTTAATCTGACTTTTTCTCTGATTAATTTGCAATAATCAAGTTGGCAGATAACACAAAGAGTGAGTGATAACCAGTGAATCTTCTCTTCGGGGCCTTGTGGATCCAGGCTTTGGGTTCAGTTCCCTGCAGAGTTTGCAGACTTTGACTCTGATAAAGAGAGTTTTGGTGCGTTCACTGTCTATTTCTGACAAGATCATCCCGTCTAACATCAGCAAAATAACATATTCAAACAGCTGGTGGTTTGTTTAACAGTGAACAGGTACGACCACTTCACTCTGCAACAAATAAGCCTTTATATGTCGGACGTGCACCTGTGTGTTTTGCTGCTTTTTTTTCCCTCTTCTCTGAGAGAAACCTGCACATGCAGGGTGTAATTTGCAGAAATAGGCCAGTCATTTTCTACCTGCAGGCTGCGCAGAAAAAAAGCAAAGTATTTCCAGAGAGGAGGGTTTTGGTGCTGCTGTGGTTTTAAGTGGTGACCCATCAGGGGGAGTTACCATGCAGGTCACTTTCTTTTAATATTAAAACTAATGTCAAAATCAATAATTAAATGTGTAAAATAAAAATAGAAAATAATGATGAATAAAGTAATAAAAAAGATGAACTTTTATTTAGTCCACAGTTTGGAGCAGCAGCTCAGTCCCTGAACTCCACACCCATCAGTCCAGATCACAGCAGGCACCAATCAGCCAATCAATCAAACCAGTTTTCATCTAAAATGCTTTTTTTTTTTTCTTTTTGCCGCTCTCTCCTGTAGCAGCTCGGCTCTGCTGGTGCTGCTGGTGGTGTTGGAGCACACTGTAAGCTAGGTGGCCGCACCAACACATTTATCGCACCGAGGCTGTGCCAGACGCACATGGGATCCGTCCTGCGCACCCGGGGATCTTCAGCAGCCGCAGCCGAGCGGAGGGGAGCCTCAGCCCGGCCAGGAGCAGCGCTCAGCCCGCCTGTGCCCCAACACACACACACACACACACACACACACACTAAAGCAAGCAGCACATCTCTGAGCTGATCTGTCTTCCTCCTCGAGGCTCCGTCTTATTTATTTATCTCGTGTGAAGCCGCTGCGTCTTAACGCGGACACTTTGGAGGAGAAAAACACGCCAAAAAGGACTCCGGTGTCTTTCTTTTTTTTGATTTGCTGTCAGTTTGTTTCGGTGCTGCCACAGCAGGACCTCCGGACTGAGCCCAGGATGAACTAGAGCTGCGATCGAGCCTGGGAGCTGCTTTTACTGGATTTATTTCGCTGTGGAGGAAAAAGAGATCCGGTAGCGGAGCGGTGCGCAAAAAAAAAAACCCAGCCGAGGTCTTTTCCTCTTCTCATCCTCCTCTCCCTCCCTCTGTCTCTCCATCTATCAATCTGTCTACCTGTCCTCTTCCATCTATCTATCTCTTCATTTGTTTCCCTGTTTTTAGGTCCGTGTGATTTTGCTAAAATGCATCATCAACAGCGGATGGCAGCTTTGGGAACAGACAAGGAACTGAGTGACTTACTGGATTTCAGCGCGGTAAGGAGAGCCATGTCGCTCCTGTTCCTCATGTTCTTCATGTTCTTCATGTTAATATGAATAGAATGAGAGTAGAGGAGCAGAAAAGGTCACTGTTTTACAGCTTAACCTGCACAGAAACACCTTAAACCTGCATATTCCAGCCTTCAGTCAACTGTGTGCACAAAAGTGCGTTTGTTAGAGAAACTTGCAGAAAAGAAAAGTCAGTGCATATTGTTTTTTTTTTTTATTTGTAATATCATTTTTGTTTATGTGTGTGTGTGTGTGTGTGCAGAGAATTGTGATGCTGCATTGGTAATTTTGTTGTCTTATAGATGCGAAACAGCGATTTGAAAATGTTCCCAACATCCATGGTAGTATATCTCATTTTAAGTCCTTTTTTCCTTCATGTGAAGCCTGATTATTTCTTTTTCTGCCCTTGATAGGATTTAGATCAATGTTTTGTTTTTGACTGTGTGAGTTACAGAACATTTCAGATGCAAAAGGCTCGATGTAGATCCATGAACCTGCATGACAGACAGACAAACAGACATGCAGCCGAAAAGACAGAAATGTGTCACACTTTCACTCCGCAGCCTCAGTCTTCCCTCAGCAGGCTGCCCAAAGCTCAAACTCTTGACTCGCACTAAAAGTTTGTGTTTTTTAAACGAACAGCCGCTGCGTGTTGTCAACTTGACGGACAGGAAATAGTGTCCCTACTCCGGGCCGTGTTTTCTGCGCGTCTCTCCTCCTCTGGGGGCAACTTTGAACAGGAGGAGGAGGAGGAGGGGAAAAACTGAAACACCCCTAAATAATAATAATAAAAAACAGTCTGATATTAGTATAAAAGATGGATATAATGATGCCACAGCAGATGAGCACTGTAGTACAGGAATGAGGAGTGATGCTGAATGAAAAGCTAAATTAAAAATGTTCTAAGTTCCTGCAAATGTTAATGCAGCACATGTGTGTTTATAACATGAGTGCAATATTAAAAAAAAAAGAGACAAGATGCTGCAAAACAGAGGAGACGATGAGGCCTTCATGCAGCACAGCACACTGCCACTGATCATGCAGGAGCATTATGGAAATACTAAAAACATATCATAGGAGATTTGATCTCAAAATCCATTAAAAGAGCAATATAACCTGGACAATAATCCCCTGTATGGCTGTGTTACAGTGACATTTCAGTGAACACTCATCTGTCATAACTGCTAGAATGATTGTTTTTTTCTAATAAATGACAAAAAATAATATAAATGTCATGTAGAAATATTTATCAAATAAAAATAAAGATCTCACTGTTATAGAAATGTTATAATCATATTAATTAAAAAAAGTGTAAGTATATCATATAACTATTATAATGACTTTTTAAATCATAAAGAAAAACACTTAAAATATTTTTTATTTATATTTGAGAACCACAGAGACATTATGACATTAATATAATTAATACTGAGTCATACTGTGACTGATATTATAGGTGACAATATGCTCATTAAATCACCATAAATAGGAATATTGTAGGATTATAATTACGGACAAAAGTACAAAAAAAAATCACAGAATTATTTGGTAGGCATATTCTAGACTTTTAGCCTGTGTTTGAGTTTTTACAGCTTTCCAAAAATGCCGGCCGCCTGTATTAAAATGATATTTCTGTAAAAATATTCAAACAAAGGAGGGCAGCAGCAGCTAGAAGGAGTCTCTTCTCATTATAAACGCCACATTAATTTATGCGATCATCTGTCTTTTCACGCCCACAAGCTGACACCGCCGGCTCCGAGTGGTTCGACCGGGATATCGATAGACCTGCTAATAATCACAATTAGATCTTCTTTATCTCGTTTTGTTTGAGGGAGTGACCTCCAGTTTGAGGCCCCACGGGCTGGATCCAGAACAATGACGGGTCGACTGTTTGTTGTTTAAATCAGGGTTTCATTCACTTATATCGTGGTTAAAAAAAAAAAGAGAAGAAACCAAATCGTGGAAAAGCTTTTAGCATCTGAAAGTTGAAGCGATCGCTGAGCTGGGCCTGGTGGGGTTATCTGTGGGGTCAGCTGGTCTCCTGGGAAGCTTCCCACAGCAGCATCAGTATTCACCTTCAGTCTGAACGTTCCTCTAGATGTGTAGAGCAGATGGCAACTAGTCCTGATGATTAGCTCCCATGTTTCAGTCAGATATGAAGCGTTTTTTCCTTCCAAACTGAACATTGGATTTAAAGAAAAACCCAAACATCACTAAAAGTGAGCAGGTGATTCAAGTGATCCTGTTGATGTTTCACAGATGCTGATGGGTTGATTTCTTTCTGCTTGACAAAAACGATCATGTTTTTGGAAAATGAACTCTTCATATCTGCGTTGAGCTCTGAGCTGAGGCTCTGTGTGCTCATTAGGGCTGGGTATCCAAGTATCCAAGCTCCATGACGACCGAGTCATCCAGTGTGTGGACCGGATCCATTTAGATTTAACAGAATGTTAAAAAAAAACCACTGAAAGCTCAAGTAAAGACTTTAGACTCTACCTGCCTGACACCTCAAAGCTAAAAATAAAATTTACCGTATTTGGAAAAAAAAAAAAAAAATCTTTTTGGGATCTGCTCAACAATTTGACTCAGAAACTACAAATGTGTCATATAATATATTTATCAAACAGTTGAATATTAAATGTCATTGTTTATTTGGAAAAAAATCATTCTTTGTGTCTGTAAATTGACCAACCTGACTTGACTGTTTCAATGAGGATTACCTGTCTTGATTTAGGACTTGACATGGGATTACCTGTCTTGACATGGGATTACCTGTCTTGATTTAGGACTTGACATGGGATTACCTGTCTTGACATGGGATTACCTGTCTTGATTTAGGACTTGACATGGGATTACCTGTCTTGACATGGGATTACCTGTCTTGATTTAGGACTTGACATGGGATTACCTGTCTTGACATGGGATTACCTGTCTTGATTTAGGACTTGACATGGGATTACCTGTCTTGACATGGGATTACCTGTCTTGATTTAGGACTTGACATGGGATTACCTGTCTTGACATGGGATTACCTGTCTTGATTTAGGACTTGACATGAGATTACCTGTCTTGATTTAGGACTTGACATGGGATTACCTGTCTTGACATGGGATTACCTGTCTTGATTTAGGACTTGACATGGGATTACCTGTCTTGACATGGGATTACCTGTCTTGATTTAGGACTTGACATGGGATTAACTGTCTTGACATGGGATTACTTGTCATGGTCTGGACCTTGATTTAGAACTCGTTTGGAGTTCTCCTGGGTCCTGACTTGATTTAAGATTTGACTCAGGACTGGTTGGTCTTCATTTTGGGACTTGGTCAGATTAAGTTATTCAGGTTTAGTTATTATTTGGTCACTTCCAAAATCTTGCCAAATTTCAACACCAGTATATCTAAGAACCTAAACCTTTTGCTTATGCTTTTAAAACTCACTTGTTAAAAATAAACCATTCATAGTCTCACTATATTGATTTTGGCACCAGTGTTGGTGGTGAAGTGACACCCAGTGATACCTAGCCCTAGTGACAGACCTTTTGTTTTCTTGGTAAATACCCACGAAGAGTTCCCTTCCAAAACAAATGCGCTGTTTAAACCAAAAGAAGCTCAGATGAGATGAAAATAAATTGTCCGTCTAATCGAGGACGTTAACGTGGTGACAGTCTGGCGGCGGCGCTCACTTCCTGCCTGGTGTAACGCTGGCGTTTTGGAAAGGAGCTCTTCGTGTGGAGCTGTTTCAGTGGAGACGTGTCTTGCTGTCGCCGGTGTCAGTGCTCTCGGAGGTAATGTGCGCTCTGTTTGTCTTGTAGATGTTTTCCCCTCCTGTTAGCAGTGGAAAGAACGGCCCGACCTCCCTGGGGAGCGGACATTTCTCCGGCTCAAGTACGTCAGCTTTCTTTTTTTTTTTCCTCTTCTTCTTCCTCCTCTTCCTCTTCCACCTGCTCTCTGCTGCTTCGCTTGCTGTTTGATTTTTCTTCTGTGGGTAACCATGTTCTGCACGTGCAGATGCAGTTTTTGTTTCGTGGATTATTCGCATTAAGAGATGCTGTAACCTGCTCATATATTCTTCTCCGTTTGACCTTATTCTTGAGCTGGATGCTGCTTTCTGTTGGGAAAGTTTGCTTTCGTGACTTTGGTCCAAACCCATTGATTCCTGCTGAAGGTGTACGTGTTGTAGCCTGGTGCTTTACGTCACTGAAACTGATCATCAGGGCGTAAAACGCAGCCATGAGGAGGAGATGGATGTGATTCTTCTGTATTTTTGGGGCAACAAGTTTGTTTTCCAGCTACTCAAGTTCATTCCTGGAGGAGACTTCCTGTTTTTCTGCCTTCATTCTTTCCTGTGTGTGGAGGTCAGATCAGATGTTTTTCTGTTGTTGGTAACTTGGTATCGCTGGTGGCTTTGAGTGTGAAATGTTGGTTACATGAATGAATGTTAATGTGAGGTGCTTCATGTGTCAGTCAGCACTTATTTCACTAATGCATGCATGCATTCATTCATTCATTCATTCAGACTCCGCTTTGCATCCTCTTGAGATCAGTCTGGTTAAAAATCTGGTGCAAACCTTCATGTGAACGCTGCTTTTCTACCGTTACACTGTGGACCTGGTGAAAGCATTGGGGTCTTGCCCAGAGCTGTAGCAGTGCCGTGTCTAGACTTTTCTTCAGGGGTGACCCAAGTGGGGCACCAAGTCATGCAGGGGTGGCCAGCAGGATTAGGTGATATGCATGCGTCTCCATCAACATAGCATATATTTTATGACAGCTCAAATTAAAATATTAAATGTTAGTATGAATTGAATCTTTTATTTTTTTATGAAAGGTGCAAAGATCAGATAGTCCATCATGCAGGGTGGCCAATCAGATTTCAGCGGTGGGACATGCCATCCCTAGACACACTAAAATACTTGACCATAAATGAAAGTTAGTTGGAAAATAACTGTTTTTCTTTCATGCTTCTTGATGAATTTAAGTAAAAGTGCTTCGTTTGACAACTGAACGAGCGTCTGAAGCCTTGAAACACTTTGGACTGAAGCTGGACTTCCTGTTTTATTGTCTTTGGTGTCTCAGCTGTACCTGAAGCAGCCTCTCATTGTTTTTAATACAGTATCCAGCCAAGTCCATTTTATTTGAATAGCTCAACAGTTAGCCTCAGAGGGCTTCACACACCATGAAAAGAAATGTTACTTTGACACTGTTTAACATAAAACTGTGCATTTTAATGATATTTTGAGTATATTTCTCATATTAGTGAAAAGAATAACATGACAGTTACTTGGCAGAGGAAGTGCTTAATGAATAAATCCAGTTTTTTCTTCAGCTATATGAGCTAACATGGAGAAATGTGAGCTAGCTTATAAACTATGGGCAAAGCTAGGACTAGCTAACAGGCTAATGTTCCAGAACTTTCCATCACATGAACCACTGGGTGACAAACTGTCAACCTTTCTTTCTCCTGTCTGAACTTTTTTACTTTTCTTTTTTCCTCCCTGACTTTTTAGACATCCTGTCGTCTCCTCCTCCACTAGCTAAGTCGCTATCTGTTAGCGTTAGCGCTCTGCAGGCTGTCTGATGGAGCAGCTGGACTGAACCATTTTACTAAATACAGAGGGGGGGGGGGTGTTTCCAAAACAAATAAACTTAATGTTACTAGTACAGTGTAAATAAAACATGGATGTGTGACTGTGAGTTTATCAGTGGTTGTCATATTATATTTTGTCAGTATTATAATATTATTAGGGGCCCCTGGAATCCATGCAGATACGTATCTGTGCATATTGGTAGTGGTTATACAGGAATTTTCTAGTGGGTATACGCCGTATAGACATGTATCCTGTTTGCTGAGGCTTTTTAAGTGCACTTTTCTACCTGATGAGTTAAATATTGACTGTGGAGTGGAGCTCATGTTGCTTTTTTCCTGTTATAAATAGTCAGTATTTTCAATGAGCATATGGGAGACATGAATATTGTTCCTGTAATGGTCCCACATGTATATATTGTGATGCTATATCTATTTATGTGTATTTATTTATCAGGTTGGAAGTCGTGCTTCATGTATTTCCAGCATTTTCTTGTACTATACGTGTGTGTTGTGAACCATAATAATATCCTCAGTGTGTATGCTATAACCTCTAGAGGATACTGTCTTTTTAAAATCTTTTTCTGGAAGCTTCTCACAGCAAACAGCCGTGTCTTTTCTGCTCGTTTTCTTATTATTTCCCTCTAAACGGCGTCCGGAAGCCATTTTGTTTGTTGGCTGGAACACAGAGAGACGCCGAGATGTCTTCTTTGTTTACTGCTTCGTTGTCGTTGTTTCGGTGGTGTTGTTTACTCCCGTGCCGCTGATGCAAATGCGAGGAAGGACGTTTATGATTTTTGTTAACAAGAAAGCAAAAAAAGGGTGTTTTTTTTTTTTGGAGAGTCCGTGTTGGTTGTTGGGCCTCTACCTTCATTTTGTTTGTTGTTTTCTTTTGATACAGGAACACACACTGGTGTCACACTTGCATGCACTCATCCCCGAACACAAATCACACGTCTAAACACCCACACACACACACACACACACACACACACACACTCTGCGCTCACCCCTGCTGTGGCTTTCTGCAGGCCTCGGCATTTTGATGAGCCCGCCGCTGTTTGTGAATGCAGCTAATTAGAACTCTATAGACCTACGCAACCATGAGAGCAGCGGTTTCCAAAGGCTGGGGTGAGGCCAGGGGCTGGGACACGCTGACACTGAGCTGGGTCCACACACACTGGGTTTAGTTCAGGTTAACAGCCACGTCTTTGGGTTTTGAGAAGTTGAAAATGCATTTAGATTGTCTGAAAACATGATATTAACTCACTGAGTGCCAGCCGCTTTATAAAACAGCCTGTGAGTAATGCTGGGGCTTCTGGGAGATGTAGTCAGAGCATAAAGAGACAGTATACACCACAGAGATCATAACAGGAAGTGGAGACGATCGAGATTAGAGAGCAAAACAAACAGAATCTGGAGAAAAAGTGGTGATTTTTGGTGAAAGTGTCCTCTACTCTACCTCTGATAAAACAAGAATGGAACAAGGTAAAAACAAACATTTTTTTTTCATGATGAAATAGAGAGTCTCTTCTTTCATTTGAGCTATTCACTGTTTTCAGAAACATAGTACAAAATATTCTGTGGGTCTAGAAATATGACTCAAAATGGACAAAAACACTGAAACAAGACACTTCCTGTTTTATAAAACAGCTGGAACTCTGTGAGTTAAGAGAAGTCTTTGAACACAACGCAGACATTTCCAAACACAAAGACCTGTGAGATGCTTCAAACAGGTACCAGGGCTGAAGAAGACAACGTCAGCAGCAAAACTAGGACATAAAAGAGACACGAGGCTGAATAGAAACAGGAGAAAATCAGAGTAAAAATAACCCGTCAGTCAGGCGGAGAGGAATTAAAACAGGTTACAGGATTTGGTTTATCTGATGTTTTTGACGATAAGTACTGACATTTTTCTCTCTTCATGTAGAATTTGAATTTTGAGACGACATCCTTCACACAATGCTGTGAATACATTTCACGTTTCGAAGCCCCCCCCCTCCTCGTATTTCGGGCGATAAATTCACCTTAAAACACAAAAGCATCTAAACATAAACGTCGCACAATCCCCCAAGATTCCCGGCTGACACGCTCAGCCCACGGTCATCACCAACCAGGAAGTGGATTAGGCGTTTTAATTATTTGGAGATTTGGCCATTGTTGTTGTTTTATTTCGGGATCATCCCTGGAAAGATAAAGCACACTTGAAACTCTGCGTGTGTTTCTAATCTCCTCCTGGATGAAGCCGACGCCACCGCCGCTCGTCTATTTCAGGTCTTGGCTGGTTGTGGTTTTTCCTTTTCTTTCTTTTTTAAATGCACAACCTCTCAGATCCACCGTTTGTCTCGCTGTCAGTGGTGTTGGAAGAGGACTGAGGTGAGTGTGGAGCTTAAATATGTGTTTTTGTGTCGAGTCGCGACAAAGGGGGGAAGGGAAGAGGGTGAAGCTCTGGGGGTGTGAGGGCAAACCATCATCACTGCCATGGAATAAAAAAAGTTGGCAACTAGAGGTGGAGGAAGTGTTTCCTCAAGTGTCAGCAGAAAGAAACAAAGACAGGAAGGAAGGAAGGAAGCAAAGGTAAGAAGGACGGATGAAGAAAGAAGGAACTGAAGAAGGAAGATATGAAAGAAGAAAAGAGGGAAAACCACCAGGAAGGAAAATAAAGGAGGAAGGAAGAGAGGAAGCAGAAAGGAAATAAGGAACTGAAGGAGGAAGAAAAGAGGGAAATGCATCAGGAAGGAAAGAAAGGGAGGGGAAATAAATGTGGAAGGAAGAGAGGAAGCAAAAGTAAGGATGCATGGAAAGCTGAGTAAAGTGGGTTGAAATTAGGAAAGGAAAGAAAGATTAATTGAAGGAAAGTGGGAAAATGAACAGGGAAGTAAGGAAAGAGAGAAGGAAAAGAGGAAGAAAAGAACAACAGATAGAAAAGGAAGAGAAATAGCAAAGGTTGATGAAAGAAGAAAGAATTAAAGTAAGAACTGAGGAAAGACTTGAAGGCAAGGAAGAAAGGAAATATGGTAGGAAAGAAAGGAAGGGCAGTGAGAAAAGGGAAAGAAATGAGGAAGAAAGGAAAGAAAAGTCAAATGGAAAGGAAAAGAAAAAAGAGAGGTAATAAAATAAGGAAGAAGAAAGAAATAAAACTAAAAGGAAGGAATCTTTTATTTCTAGAAACTAGACAGCAGTCATGTTCTCTCATTCCTGAAGCAGGTACACCTGGACAGGTGGCCGGCCAATCACAGCGCTCACTCACTCAGGTGACATTCACTGACCTGACGAACTGAAAACACCTGAGCATCGGACGTTTTAGCAAACGCTCCTCGACCCGGAGGAACTGTTTTCAGCGGTGGATTAATGCACATTTGCGGTGGGATTAAGCCAAAGTAATCCTGAGTTTGGCCGTAGATTAATCTGAAGATAGTCCTTCTCATGATATTCATCTGGATACTTTAGGACTTAGACAAACAGGAAGTGCTCGTTGGTAGCACTGGAGCGTCACAGAGCGTCTCAGGGATCAGTCAATCAAGAGGCTTCATCCTGTTTTATTTCTTTTCTGCACCACCCTCTTCCTCTCATCGCAGTAAAGCGCAGCGGCGCCTCTGCCAGCAAGCGTCACGCGTTCAGCGGAGAAATTTGGGCGAGGGTAGATGCAGCCCCGATGGCATGCCTGATTTTTGTTCCCTTAATTGGCATAGCTTATTAAGTCACAGTTCACAGCGGAGGGGAAAGGGGGTTGCTTTAATAATACCCCCTCTCCCGTTTGATTCGATGCACTTGTACCGAGACTGATAACGCGCTTCGGCGCGGCGAGCGACGCCCCCGCCGCCACCCTCTTGTCTCTATCCAGTCAAATCTGCCTCGGTTACGCCTGTCGCTCAAAAAAGCACCCCGGCTGATCGCGTTCAAAATAGAGATGGAGAGCCAGGCGCTCAATAGCTCGCCCTCCCTCCCTCTCTCTCTCTCTCTGCAGAACGACTCACAAAAACACCCAACCATGCTCCTAATTGTGCTGCGGATTAGGGATTAATAGGCGTTTTTAGCCATAATGGCAAATATTATTAGCCCCATTTGCTTTTCTAATGCTAATAATGACTCCGCTAATAATGGCAGTGATTTCAAGGTTAGCGGCTGTGAGAGCTCTGCGTGGGTTTGTGGTGTTTTTCTTTTTTATGTTTTTTTTTTTCCCAAAGCTCAGGAGATTGACGTGCCGCTTGCTTCGACGGACCGACTCGCCGCCGAGTCTCGGCTCCATATGTTCTCCCCAAAGACGATGCTGAGATGTGCTGAGCTGTTGAGTTTATATTAGTTCAGATTTTGTTGTTTCATTCAGCAGAGCTCATTCTGGTATACTTCACTGTCTTCAGTTGGTTTTGGAGCTTTAGTTTTGGACTTTTAGTTATGGAAAGATAACATGTGAGCCTCCATCACAAATATATTTATGAATAGTCATCTGTTCACGACCTTAACCATGTGTTTAAATCTACTTTTACTCTTTGAGTGCCAGTCCTTTTATAAAACACAAAGTGTCTTGTTCCATCTGTTTTTTTTTTTTTTTTGTCCATTTTGAGTCCATTCTTGTTTTATCAGAGGTAGAGTAGAGGACACTTTCACCAAAATCACCACTTTTTGTCCACATTCTGTTTGTTTTGCTCTCTAATCTCGATCGTCTCCACTTCCTGTTTTGATCTCTGTGGTGTATACCGTCTCTTTATGATCTGACTACATCTCCCAGAAGCCCCAGCATTACTCACAGGCTGTGAGAGAGCACCATCAACGACCTGCTGCCAAAAAACACTTTGACGTATTATTACCTCGATGACACTCTAAGAGTTAAATGTCGTAATCCGGTACAAAAGATGCTTCCATTAAACGTAAATGTAGGATGACTGTCAGCCAATCACAAAACCTGCAATAATTCAGCATCTAGAAGTGGATTTTCTGTTTCTCTGTTTTTAGGTTTCCCTAAAAGTACATATGCTTTTATTATTTTTATTTTATTATTATTATTATTGTTATTATTATGGCTGGCTTGTCAGGGTGGTCCAGCAAGTTTTGGACAAAAATGTTGAAATTTGTCTCAGATATTTATGCTCTCCAGAGGATCGCGATTGGGTTTTTTTGGCTAAATAAAAAACATAAATTACAGGATGAATAGTTATCACTGAGGTGATGCTTCAACTTTCATCTTTTCGAAATCAACCAAATACCTCCAGAGCCTATGATATTCCCATCAGCCCCTGTTCATGTCAGGTAACCATCAGAAGGCTAGCACGTTAGCATGCTATGCTAGTCGTTATATTCAGCTGTGTGTTCTGTTCCTGTTCAGTCACACAATCTGCTCATTTCCTCTTCTTCACTCAGCTGAACGTCACTGAATACCTGCCCGTCCCGCCTGTGGTGAACATGGTGTCAGTCCTCCACCGCTGCTCAACAGCCCTTCTCTCCTCTCCGCGGTCGGTCCGTGACGTCGGCGAGGTGTCGGCGTGTCGAGCCGCCAGCTCCCGCACCTGTTCGCTCGTACCGGCGGCGATGGCGTCGCAACCGGCGAGCCTAATTAGCCAGTCCTTAAAACATAAAGAGTCGAAGAACGTCAACCTGCCTGCCTGGCAATTACAGCAGCGCTCAACACCTCTCCGCAACAAACACCACTCCAATTAGAGGTGTGTGTGTGTGTGTGTGTGTGTGTGTTTTTAACGTCTAAAGGCAGCAGAGGTGTGTTACGGCGGCTGTTAATTGAGAGGACGAAGGTCTGCTGCAGTCAGAGCAGCTGATTCCTCCCACGTCTTCGTCCCCTTGCTCTCCTCTTCCTCCTCCTTCACTTCTGCCTCCTTTTCAGTTTTTTTCCTTTACCTCCCAATTTGATTCTCCTTCCTCATCACCTCCACCGTGTCTTCCTCTATATCCCCCTCTTCCTCCTCCTTATTGTTTTCACTCGGTTTTTCCTCCTTCGTCTCCTCTTCTTTGCACCTTCTCTGCCTCTTCCTCTTTCTCCATCAGTTCCAGCTTCCTTTTATTCTCATGATGTACCATGCTTCTTCTCATCACTCCTCATCTTCAGCTTTTAAGGTTTGTTGATATATTCTTCCTCCTTGTTCCTGCTTTCTTTTCCTCTTTCCTCCCCTTCCTTCCCTTCATCTGCCTCCTCTTCCTCCTCTTCTTCCTCCCACCTTGTGCTACACCAACAAACTCTTGTTGACGCTCTCACTGCCCTCATAATGTTACTGCAGAAAAACATCCTGTAATCATGTGATGTGTTTGTTTTGCCTCGGTTTTACTTTGTTTCCTTCGGACCTTCAACATTAATGGTTTCTTCCTGCTCTTATTCAACATTTCCTCTTCCATCAACACAAAGCAGAAGCTTGTTCACGCTCAAATCTGACCTCAGGTCTGTTTGTTTCGAAAGAGTCCTCAGATGTAGGAAAGCAGCTCATGTGTTTTTTTTTTTTTAGTCATTTTATTCAATTCTATACTGTCTGTTTGATGTGACAGAATCTGAAACAACAAGTTTATGACCTTATTTAATTTATTAAAGTAGGTTTGTACTTTGCACAAGGAATTTAATGTGCTTGATTGATATACAAACAGAATATAAAACGTACAGAAGGAACTCCTTGAGGGAAATTAATCAAATTTGGGAGGAAAAAAAACACAGAAAAAACTCCACTTGGTCTCAAAGACAAACTGATTAGAAATTGGTGTTCAAAGGTCACTGTTAATTGTCTTTACTCATTACCTCTTTGAGTGGCATCAACGTAATAATACGTCAAAGTGTTTTTTCAGCAGCGGGTCGCCCATCACGGTCTCCCACATCCTGTGAGTAATGCTGGGGCTTCTGGGAGATGTAGTCAGAGCGTAAAGAGACAGTATACACCACAGAGATCAAAACAGGAAGTGGAGACGATCGAGATTAGAGAGCAAAACAAACAGAATCTGGAGAAAAAGTGGTGATTTTGGTGAAAGTGTCCTCTACTCTACCTCTGATAAAACAAGAATGGAACAAGGTAAAAACAAACATTTTTTTCATGATGAAATAGAGAGTCTCTTCTTTCAAAATGGACAAAACTACACATGCTAAGTGCTACATGCTAATCACCAATAACAGTAATAACAGTAATAGTCGTTGGTCTGCAAGTGAAATGACTGAAAACTGTTCAAATGGTGTATTTTTCTGCGTTCTCTAAAAGTGAACGGTCAGGAATGAAGGGAGGATGTGATGAAGATGTGCTGGTCGCTGCTGTAGACGATGCTAAAATGCTTTAGGATTTCATGTGATGCATTTTTTCTTCCATCTCTTATTCCCCCAACATCAAACTTTTATGTGCTAAAACAGGCATTCATCACGCTTGTTGTCACTTGTTCTAAATTAAGACCTCCTCATCGCATCCTTCCTCCTCTTCTCCTGGGTTTTTTTTTTTTTTACATAGATTTGCCCGTTTACAATGTGCCTGTCTCTTTGTTAAAGGTGTTTAATGTACCGATATGATGCGTGTTGACTTGCCAGAGACACGCTGAACCTTCACGCCGCCGAGATCAGCGGGTCAAACCATCTGTTTCAGGGTTAGGGTGGGATGGAGGGAGAGGCAAGCGAGATGGTTCGTCCCGGCTTTTGTTTTATTCTCAGTCTTTGGCAGCGCTGGTACCAGAGTGGCACTGCCAAGTCCCTGTGTGTGTGTGTGTGTGTGTGTGTGTGTGTGAGAGATATTTTCCAACCAACCTCCCTTTTCCACACACACACTAACACTGACATACGTGCACAAAGACGCACACACAGACTGTAAATTGTCTGGAACACCCCTAATGCCATCTGGTCTTGTGACGGGCCAGACTCTGTGTGTGTGTGTGTGTGTGTGTGTGTGTGTTCATGGAGAAAAAAAAACAGCAGTGTGCATGCGTGTTGAGATCACATGTGTTTTTTGTTCATCTGTGTAAAACCCCCCAAAAAAAATACACTCTCTAAAACACACACACACACGACAGGAATATCAGCAGTAAATTTATGCCGTTATCTCTGGCTGTGTTTGTGTTAATTTGGATCGTCTTCCCTGACGTTTCATTGCCGTTTTGGTCCAGTGTGAAACTACTTTATTTTGCCTTGTTTTACATGTTTTTTGAATGGAGTTCTGCAGAGCAGGAGCAAGCTCTTACAGACTTACAGACAAGTCCTCCTGAAGTGGCCTTGAGCAAGACGATGACTCCCTATGAGCTTCAGTAATTCTTTTTTTTTTTTTTTAATCACCATATGATTCACTTTGATTCGTCAGCCGTTGGTTTTTTTTTGTATTATATGAATGTGTTTTTAACATTTATTTATTTGGTTTTATTTCCGTTTTATTGCATATTTTATGACTTTATTTATTAACATACTGGAGCAGCTTGGTGCATTTTAGAAGTAGCTTTCTAAAACTGTTCTGCTTGCTAAAAGGCACGTTGGCAGCTGGCAAAAAAAAACACCTGGAAGAAATGGTTGGTATGTAGATTTGATCCAGCAGCTTTTCATTGATCCACTAACCCTTGCAGTGTTAGTGCCTTGCTCTGAGGATTCAAACCTCTAACCCTTGCAGTGTTAGTGCCTTGCTCTGAGGATTCAAACCTCTAACCCTTGCAGTGTTAGTGCCTTGCTCTAAGGATTCAAACCTCTAACCCTGGCGGTGTTAGTGCCTTGCTCTAAGGATTCAAACCTCTAACTTTTGCAGTGTTAGTGCCTTGCTCAAAGGATTCAAACCTCTAAACCTTGCAGTGTTAGTGCCTTGCTCTAAGGATTCAAACCTCTAACCCTTGCAGTGTTAGTGCCTTGCTCAAACGATTCAAACCTCTAACCCTTGCAGTGTTAGTGCCTTGCTCTAAGGATTCAAACCTCTAACCCTTGCAGTGTTAGTGCCTTGCTCTAAGGATTCAAACCTCTAACTTTTGCAGTGTTAGTGCCTTGCTCTAAGGATTCAAACCTCTAACCCTTGCAGTGTTAGTGCCTTGCTCTAAGGATTCAAACCTCTAACCCTTGCAGTGTTAGTGCCTTGCTCTAAGGATTCAAACCTCTAACCCTTGCAGTGTTAGTGCCTTGCTCTAAGGATTCAAACCTCTAACCCTTGCAGTGTTAGTGCCTTGCTCTAAGGATTCAAACCTCTAACCCTTGCAGTGTTAGTGCCTTGCTCTAAGGATTCAAACCTCTAACCCTTGCAGTGTTAGTGCCTTGCTCTAAGGATTCAAACCTCTAACCCTTACAGTGTTCGTGCTTTGCTCTAAGGATTCAAACCTCTAACTCTTGCAGTGTTAGTGCCTTGCTCAGGGATGCTGATTTTCAAAATTTCATTCATAAAATAATGGATTTTGTCAAACACACATGTTGACCTGAGGAGAGCAGAGTGCTTCCTTCTGATTGGCTAACGGACATCTGGCAGTCTGAGTGTGTTTGGTGTGTGTGTGTGTTCGGTGTGTGTGTTCAGTGTGTGTTCAGTGTGTTTAGTGTGTGTTCAGTGTGTGTTCAGTGTGTTTAGTGTGTGTTCAGTGTGTGTTCAGTGTGTGTTCAGTGTGTTTAGTGTGTGTTTAGTGTGTGTTCGGTGTGTGTTTGGTCAGATAGCACATTGATCTCTCCTCTCACATTCCTTCCTGTCAGGACTCTGAATAACAAGAACTCCTCACTCCAAACATCTCCTCCTCTCACTCCCTCACTTTCTCTCTGCTGTCCAGTCAAACACAAACATCAGGATCATTCATGTCATCATAGGGATGCTTTTGTAGCTCCGATCCTATCAGGTATCAAGAAATGAATCATCTTTCGTGGCCAAAAAGTGTCTGTGAACCATGCTCTCAGATGTCTCTATGGACGGGGGGACATGTCCCCTTCAGATTCATAGAGACACTGATCCGTCCCCCCCACTTTCTAGCATAAAGAGACAAACATTGCTGCTAAACAGAGGATTAATGTCACTGCAGCAGCACCGAGAGGCTGGCATGTGTGTTTAGACTCATGGTGCGTTCAAGTTGGACACAAATGTCGGAATTTGCAAGCTCCAAGTCAGAATTTAAATCAGAACCTCCCATGAATCTCACCAAGCAGACACAGAATTCATGCTATCTGCTACTGATGTAAACAGTAGCTCCATGTTTTGTTGTTCGTCTGTAAGGCTGGAAGAGCTGGGAGCACTAAACTTTGATTTTAAGATGATCTGAACTCCAAGTTCTGACTTCCAGTGAACACACCATAAGACAAACTCTCACTCCCCAGGGTCCTAAAGAGGAACTGATAGCAGCTTGTTGATCATCATCAGATTATTATTGACTAGTATGTCTACCATGATAAAGACCTAAAATAACTAATAAATAATCAAAAGTAAATAATAAATATTGAAACAGGTATCATCATCATATCAGAACATTTTGAATAATACCCAGCCCTATTTATAATACTTATGAAAACAGAGACTTCACTTCAGACTCAGCTAAACGTTTATTACCTCAAACGACAGCTTGATTCTTGTGATATATTTGGATAAAAATACTTTTTAAACTGTTTTTTTTTCTGGTCTTCTGGGTGAATGTCAGTTTTTTTTTTTTTTAATTTTTTTTTTATTTTCACAGGTATGGCTCACACTAAACGATTTTTAAAATTTAAACAGATATTGAAAATATGAAACACATAATAAGATAATCTGTAATAAAGGAGGTTTTTGACCACAGTCAGCTTGATTCTCATGTAGGCAGGACCACACATCACTCTGAAGGACTTATCCCATGCTTCCTGGAAAACCTGGAAAATGATTTTGCTAAATTTCCAGTCATGGAAACCAAATGGAAAATGAGAAAAAAGGTCAAATGTCTTGGAAACAGTTAAGTTACCCTGGAAAATTATTAATAACTATTTCCAACTTATTTGGTGTTTTTTGTCATTTTCAGTGACTGGAAAATTGTCAATCATTTTCCAGGTTTTCCAGATTTTCCAGGACATGAGGGAACCCTGCTAAACAATCGACTTGGACTTGCCTCAAAATGACTCAGCCTTAGCTTCTCTTGGACTTGTCTCAAATCATTTGGTCAGAGGGACTTGGTAACTGACTCTGAACTTGTCTAAAATAACTTAAGTCTTTCTTAAATACCTTGGAACTTGTCTTGAATGACTCGATACCTGATTTGATCCGACAGACTTGACTTGAGTTGCCTCACAAAGACTTGATTCAGAGTCAACCCGGTGCTTCCTTTAGTCCTCTGAACTGGCGGCGTCAGGCTGAATTTTCCATGCATCACAATGAAACGTTAATTGAAAAAGTTGAGAGTTACTGTTTTGGATTCGAGGCTGTTTGTCTTCTTTGACAGCTTTGTGTCGGCAATAACTTCAGGGTGAAACCCTCACTTCCACACAGCGTTTTTAGCCTTTGGTTAAGAGGACGTTAAAGAGGACATTAGTTTGTTTTTTGTTTTTTCTCCTCCCCCTAGTCTTTCCTCTTTTCTCCCATTTTCCGGCCTGCTGCCTGTTGGATGGCCATCCTTCGACAGCTTGAAGCCATTTGAAGGACCAATTATCCAATAAATGCGGCTTTATGAAGTTGTTTCCCTGCTGCTGTGTTCTTGGAAGGCAGAGGTGTATATCAACAAGATTTACTACACTGGAGCTTTCAGAGAAATAACCACCATTTGGAGGAATGTGACACCTACTTCTGCAAAACAAACATAAACACATTTGCATTATTGTTCTTTATTATCTTGGTTGCCAATCCCAAATCAAAAGTCAGTGGTTGGGGGAAAAAAAAGGGACTCGATCCAAGAAATGTTAGATGTACCCTGCATCGCCAAATCTATATGGACGTCCCATGTGTGACAATTGGACATCCATCCAGACACCAGAGCATCAGAATATGTCCACTGCTGATGTTGGCTCACAAGATCTGGCTCATATCAGGTGGTCCGGTTCATCTCAAAGGTGTTGCACCAGGTTGACATCAGGACCGAGACCAGTTTTAAATGTTTTTAGCAAAGTTTTTGCTCTAAATTAATTGCGTAGTTGGACTTTCTGACATTTTCTCGACCAAAACTAATTAATTTATTGAGAAAATAATCAAGTGGAAAATAGTCAGTTGAAGTGGTTGGTAAACAATTTAAATTCGGGCTGTAATTGGTTAATCTGTCATTTATTTTATTGTTTAACTCCATCTATAGTTCCATCAGTTTTATAAAACAGGAAGTGTCTTGTTCCAGTGTTTTTGTCCATTTTCAGTCATATTTCTAGACCCACAGAATATTTTGTACTATGTCTCTGAAAACAGTGAATATCTCAAATGAAAGAAGAGACTCTCTATTTCATCATGAAAGAAATGTTTGTTTTTATCTTGTTCCATTCTTGTTTTATCAGAGGTAGAGTAGAGGACACTTTCACCAAAATCACCACTTTTTCTCCACATTCTGTTTGTTTTACTCTCTAATCTTGATCGTCTCCACTTCCTGTTTTGATCTCTGTGGTGTATACTGTCTCTTTATGCCCTGACTACATCTCCCAGAAGCCCCAACATTACTCACAGGCTGTGTGAGAGCGCACTCTAGTGCCTGCTGCCGAAAAACCACTTTGACGTATATATACGTCCATGGCACTCAGAGTTAATCTGCAGCTATTTTGATAGTTGATTAATTTTTTGCGAAAAAGTTGGAATTCTCCAAATGTGAATGTTTCCTGGTTTCTTTCCTCCTCTATGTCAGTGAACTGATGATCTTTGAGACATTTGAGGACGTCTTCTTGGACTTTCTGACATTTTCTCGACCAAATAATCAATTTATCTGTCAGTTATATTTTACTTTGAATAATCGATAGTTTGTTCTATTATATGTCAGAAAATGGTGAAAAATGTTGATCAGAGATACTCTTCAAAAATGACTCAGACTAATTAATCCATTATAGAAAGAGTTGCCCGTTGGTTGAATAGTTGTCGCTGTGGTATTTTTCTCTTTCAGACAGAAGCTCTGGGTGAAATCCTTCAGTCTGCTCTAAGGAAGCTGAAACTTATTGCTTCAGTGACTTTGTAAGCGAGGCGTCAGGGCAGACCTGGGGTCTGTCACTTCAGCTTGTTTATGTCGGATAATAAGTCCATGAGCTTGACCTCAGTGTGTTTCTCTTTGATTACCTTAAATGAATGACTCCTTGTGCCTCCATGGTCCTCTATAAGGTAACATCTGCGTCACAGAAGCAGGAATCTGGGACAAAGATCAATAAATCTTCACTTGTATTTTCAGGAAAACAGGCGCTCCACTCCCTGTTTCCTCAATAAACATTTCACTGAATGAGCGTGGAGCCTCTGAGATTCTTTACCTTTTCTGGAGAATAAGAACGTTCCCTGGATGAAGAGCAGGAGTTTTGGGGATTAATACTCATCATCTCGAACACACAACGCTGCCTGATTCACTTTATTTATCTTGTTTATTGATCAAGTTTCGGTTCAGCAGAGGAAGGATTTCATGAGAACCAGAATATTTCATCAGTCAAGAAACAAAAATCTGAGTTCAGTGTCTCTGGACTGATCCTGGCACTGTGTGTGATTTTTATTATAGTCTTTGCCTCTTATAGTGTAATTTTTACATCATATATTTGAGTTAAGATGCAGTTAAAACTGTCTGCACACTTTTGGCCACAGGCTGTGTTTACATGGGGTGTGTTTGAGAGGCTAATGCCTTAGCAAATGCTCTTTTTCCAGCCTTTGTACCATGTATGTAGCATGTGCACAGACGCTCTGTAAGAATGTAACCTGAGACGCTCACACAGGCGTTCCCATAATACCTCTCTCTCTCTCTCAGATCTGAGCCTTTTGTCTGCCCTCGACCTCTTTTTTTTTTTTCTTTCCTCCTCCTCCTCAGTCGTTGCAGGTGTTCATCGCGAGGCCATAAAACAAGTAGTGACTGTTCTCCGTTCCTGAACGCAGCCCACGCCGGGTGGCTGCAGACCCTCCATCCACAGCTCCACGTTTACTCAGCTCTTTCTAATTTGCAGCGCTGCATGTTTGAATTGCGTGTTTAGCTGTAGATGTGTGAATGAATGTGCGTGCGATGGGCAGCGCTCGAATCAGCTGTTCGCTAGCGAGCGAAGTGCAAGAAATGGAAACTGAAAGTGAAACTTGGTGCCATATTTAAAGACAGTTTACTGGAAGGAGGGGTGTTTGTGTACGTGGTGAAGCGCAGTAATAACAGCCTTACAGATTTTCATATATGATAATAGTGACCCCATGCATCCTGCAGGATCCTGCTGCATCATCGCCGCTCTTTACTTTATATTCAGTCGTCCTAAAATGTGCTCTGAGCTCTGCTGTGCGTCCTTATGCACTTTCTAAATCTGTCAGTGGGTCAAAGGTCGTGTTAAAGTAGTTAAAGTTTTCCTGAATATCTCTTGATTTCATTCCTCAATGTTTCCTCCAATCTCCTCCGACCATAAATGACTAAAATGTACTGTTAGTGAAAAAAAAAACCTATTTCTAATAGAGTTTTATGTCTTTGTGAGCGTGCATGAATGCAGTTTTTGTTTTTTAGTGTGCAGACCAGACCGCGGCTCTCCTAATAGTAATAATGTGAAATGTGAAGCAGCAGGTTCTGGTCTCTGTTAACATAATGACTGCAGTTATGGGGTCTGACAGCCACACACACACACACACACCAGAGTTTACTTTCCATGTTCTTTACAGAAACTATTTGTTTGCAGAAGTTGTTCTCAGTGTTTATTTTTCTTTTCTAAAATGTATTTTATGACGATATTACAAAAAGCTACAGACTGTATTATTTTAAGTAACACATTCATTTACATGTATTTGCATCCTTGACGCAGAAACTTCATGAAACATTTGCAAAATATTTTTTTCAATGATTTTAAATCTCAGCTGTGAGCTTGTGGACTAAAATTTTGAAGTGTTTGTCATTTTGGCCTTCACTTTCATGAAGAATAAAAACAATGAAGGTTAACGCCTTCTTTAGTTCTTTATAGACATCTTTTTTCTGCTCTTTGTTTAAGCAAGGTTCCCACACGTCCTGGAAAACCTGGAAAATGATTGACCAAAGTCATGGAAAACATGGAAAATGAGAAAAATGGTCTAATGTCCTGGAAAAAGTGAAGTTATTCTGGAAAGTCATTTATCCTGCCCGTGCCTTCCAGGATAACTTAACCAGTTCCAGGACATTTGACCTTTTTTCTCATTTTTCATGACTGGAAAATTGGTCAGTAGTTTTTACAGGTTTTCCAGGACGCGTGGGAACCCTGCCAAGATGGCGTCCATTCATTTCAATGGGTTAGCCACCTAGCTTAGCCAGTTAACCCACTACACACAGGCAGTAGTGGAAACTGACTGACTTGTGTCTCAAATATTGAATCCAGCCAGTAAGAAGTCAGTGTTGATGAGACCAGCGGCCAGTTTGGACTAAAGTTAGTTTTGTCTTTAGATGACTGCTGCACACACACACACACACACACAGATGTGTTTTAATGTGTTTGGAGAAAGCAGCAGAGCACTCCTTCATTCGTGCCCAAACATGTATTATGTGGTTTTCATAGGGGAAGCCTTCACTTTAGTGTGTGTGTGTGTGTGTGTGTGTGTGTTGGGTGTGGGTGTTTTCTTGAGATCAATGAAGTTATACAGTGCAGCAGCTTTCGACTCCACACACACACACACACACACACACACACACACACACACACACAGGCAGTGTGGCGAGGCCTGTTCTTAGTCAAGTGTCACGCTCTGAACCTCCTCACATCTGGTCCTGAACCCTCTGGAGTCCTTCGGCCGGTGTGTGTTTGATTAACTAACCGTTCCCTGGACTCGTTGTACGCTGTCCTTAGCGTAGCGTGCAGGATTGTTAGCAAAAAGCTAAGCTAACTCTGCGATGTCCAGAAACAAAGCCATGTACCGCTGTGGACGGTCACAGCCAACATCACCGTGTTGTTTCACTGCCTGTTTTATTTTGTTAGTACATCTTTCCTCTTGTTTCAGACACCCTGACTTCCTGTCCTTGTGTGTCTTCTGTCCTTCTGTCCCGTTATCCTGTCTCTAGCATGTTAACCCAGTGTTTTCCACTGAGTTCTGCCATGTTTGTTCCTCGTGATGGACTGACAGTTTAAGTTTTCCTCCAGTATTTTTGTGGAGTCTTCCTCATGACTTTTAGTTTCTACTTTGTGTTCAGCGTCTGAGTAATGACGTAAATGTAAAACAGTCTGTTTTAGATCTATACTGATTAAAAAAAACTTCATTTAAGAAAAGATACTCGTATTTAACTCACTGAGTGCCAACCGATTTATAAAACAGGAAGTGTCTTGTTCCAGTGTTTTTTACCCATTTTGAGTCATATTTCTAGACCCACAGAATATTTTGTACTATGTCTCTGAAAACAATGAATAGCTGAAATGAAAGAAGAGACTCTCTATTTCATCATGAAAAAAATGTTTGTTTTTATCTTGTTCCATTCTTGTTTTATCAGAGGTAGAGTAGAGGACACTTTCACCAAAATCACCACTTTTTCTCCTTTATTTCCTGTTGGATGGAAATAAACATGGACTCAGGCTGTTGCCTACCAAGCCAGTGTTTCAGAGGTTGATGACTAGGTTTAGGAAAACCTAGTCATCACTGCCATGTACAGGCAAAGAGGCCCATGAAGCTAAAGCTAACCTTTTTATGTAGATGATGTACTGATTTACGTTTTTGAATTCCCTCATTACCTTTTTTGTTTTTATGGGGCTCTGAATGTGATGTTAAGCATAAGTTAAGTTTCAGTTCTTTGGTTGTTTTGAGAGAAAAAGGGGTTCTTCACATGTTTCCAAAGGGCTTACAGATAAAATGAGGAACAACGTTAATGTAAAGTGAGAGAAATGTTCACGCATGTTTCAGTGTTTTTCACTTTCAGAGCCGATAATAGACACAAAACAGGCTGTGTAAGCCCTCCTGAACGCCTGATGCTCATTTCAAACAAACCCTGCTGAAGTTAAAAAGGATGAATGTGAGGATGGAGGGAGGAGGTGAGGGGTAGGAAAGGAAAGGAGGAGGTGGAGAGGGAGAGAGACAGCTGTCTCTCTCTCTCTCTCTTTCCATCTCTCCATTAAATTCCACAAATTAAAGCGGTATTATCTTGAAATATTTAAAGGTTAGATGAATGTCGATAATGGATCTCGACAGCCATTAAGCTGTAATTGCTCTCTAATGTAGTTAGTGAAAGACATGAGAGAGAGAGAGAGGTTGGCTTCTATTCATCGAGCTGTTGTTCTCTGCATTAAGTCTTAATAAGGCAAAAACAGAGCATGATTAACTATTCAGAGAGAGAGACAAATAAAGACACTGAGTCATTTAGAGGCACTGGTCTTTTCAAAATAAAGGCTGACTTCTCCACAGAAATCACTGTTATTATCATTGGACTAGTATCGTTAACACCACTATTCATATTATTGTCATTGCCCATTTTTAAAGGAACATTTGGGACAGATAAATCCCAAAACCTGATTTTTGATTAGTCACAGCTTAATAAAGCAATAAATATTGATTATTGTGAAATGTTATTTTGGTCCAGGCTGTAGCATGGATGAATTATGGCAACAACTGTAAACAAAAAGTCTTAAAATGTCCTATAAATCTGGGTAATTAAGGTCTTAATTGTTTTAAATTTGCCGTAAATTTGCTGTAGGTATTAAATTTTCAGATGGTGTGTTTAATGCCAGTAGGAAAACACAGTATTCAGAGATTTACTGCAGTTTTTCTCATTATTTTGTTCACAAACTTCACTTCTTTGTTCTTGAAAGTTGTGAAATTAAAGTTGTAGAAAGAAGTTGTGTTATTCCTTCATTTTATATCATTTTTTTGATGTTAAAGAGCTGAAAAAAATAATAAACTATATTATCGGAGGTTAATCAGTTATCAGATTACTTTTTTCTTGCTAATATCAGTATCAGCATTGGCCTCAAAAAACTCCATGTTGGTCAGGCCCTACAATAAATGTTCTACCACTTTTCATAAAAACTCTCAGCGTCCTGGAAAACCTGGAAAATGAATGACCAATTTTCCAGTCTATGGAAAATGAGAAAAAAGTTAAAAAGTCCTGGAAATGGTTAACTTATCCTGGAAAATCATTTATCCTCCCCATGCGTTGTGAGCGAATGCAAACTGCTTAAAATTTACTTTTAACATGTTTGCATAAATAATTCTCCGGAACATTTGACCTTTTTTTTCCCTAATTTTCTATGTTTTCCATGACTGGAAAATTGGTCAATCATTTTCCAGGTTTTCCAGGACGAACAGGAGGATTCCCTGCTTCTTATCCCAGGAAGTGACTTGTGTTTTTTGTTTTTTCAGTCGAGGTCAGGTGAAGCTGAATGTGTGTCGTCATGTGACGCAGGTGTTTCTTCTCCAGTCTGTCCAGAATGTGCAGGTGTTTCACTGTCGAGGGTTTTCAGCTCCAGACCAGGTGTGTTTTTCTTTTGTTTGGTGTCACCGTCGTGAATAATAGCAAAGATTTTGACTCAAAAATGCTGACAGTGAATTATGCTGCAGGATTTGCTGTGAATCAGAGTTTTAGGTCCACATTTATAGCTTCAAGGGAGGGGGGGGGGGTCGGTGTTTTCACAGTTTCTCAGTGAAGTATTTCTTTGAATACCCACTAATCAGCGGTGCGGTCCGTCCAGGAGGAATTTGTAACATGAGCAGGCTCCTCAGGGTGTGAGGTGAACAGGTCAGAACGTGATTTCTGGATGTCAATACTGAGCAGCTGCTGGAGTGTTTGAACCTGAGTCAGTGCTTCTTCAGTAACATCAGGAAGTAACGAACAGACCCTGAATGCAGCGTTTTGAAATCCAATCATCAAGTGCGGCGAGACTGCAGGAATGTCTGCAGCGGCGTTAATGTTTGCACGTTTTTCGCTCAGTGTGGGTGCGTTTGTTTCTTCGGTTCGCTCCTTTCTTGTGTCGGAGTATCCCTGCAGCCTTGCACCCATGCAGACATGCTAACTCGTTAGCGGCTTCTCACTCCTTGTTTCCAGAAAAAGAAGGTGACATCCAGGTGGCAGTCCCACAATGCACCTCTCCCCGGTCGTATTAGCGGTCACGGTTGGTAACAGACTCGTCAGGGGAGAAAACATTTTGCATTCTTTCTCACCTTTCTATAATCACTCCCGGTTTCTAATCAGAAATAATAATCATCTAGAAAAAAATACCAAAAATAAGAAGCAGGAGGAGAAAGAGCAGCTACAGTTTAACAGCACATGCATGTAATAAGAAAATCAAACTGCACCTGATTTCGTTTCATATTCACTGCAGGTTTCTCCGTTCAAATATTGACTCAGCACGTTCAGTGAAGCGACACGCAGAAACAGGAAGTAGAAGCGACGTCACGTCACACAGTCAAATCTTTTTCCGACCTTTGATTTCCTGGTAAATGATGAACGCATGGCTTTGAGTTAAAGATTTCACGATGAAGCGACCGTCATTTACATGCTGGATTGTTAGAACTGTGAGAAGTGACGGCGTTCATACCGATTTATGACTGTACGTTCAAGGATTCTCATGGTTACGGTGATTGACACTTTTTGGTAAAACCTGTTTATTTGACGTTTTTTTTTGCCGTCATTAACCGCTGAATCGTCGCTCATTAAAAGACGTATCTGTCAATCAGCGAGGCTCAAAATAAGCCGTACTAGTGTGTTCAGATACCTGATATTTTACACTTGTTATTTTATTTTAGCCGTTGAGTCAACTTCAACTCCACCTGATCCAACACGTTTTGGATGAACTGGACCACGGACTGTGAACCAGACGTGATCGTCGGGCCTCACTGAGGTTCAACATGTGGTGGGAAGTCTGAACCCTGAGGAGTGGAGGCTGATTAATAGCCATGAGGCGATCAATAATCACATGTATCTGGTGTCCTCATACTGCTGTGGTGCAGGAGAGGAGGAGGAGGAGGAGGAGGTGCAGCTCCTTCCTCTGCTGACAGACTAATGACTGGAAGAGAGAAACAAACACTTCTAATCACTGTGTAGTCCAAATGAACAGTGTTAGCTCTTTGTTAGCCACACTAAGTGTGTCCTGCATCTTTATTTGCTGGTTTTCATCTTTGATCAGTGAAAACATGCAGAACTCATCTAAATTAGTCCTGGAACAATTTGTCCGTTAATCATTTTGCTCATAGACAGACTATTTTTTTTTTTGAAAAATAATTGTTGAAATCAAAAGAAAAACATGTCAGATCTTTTCCTTTTTTCCAGATTTTCTCCTTTTCTGTTGGACCAAACCAAAAGTGACTGATTAATTTTATGAAACCCTCGTCTAATTTGATCGTTCAGTAAAATGAAACCTGCCTCCTCTCAGGTGGGTCACTGGTCACCTGCTGGTAGATAAACTGGTCAGTAAGAGGAAGGTCACAGGTTTGACCCCCATCACCATCCATCTTCTGTCTCATTTGTACGCCATGAATCCTGAACTGACGGCCAAAGAACAGGTCCAGCAGACTGTGAACCAGGAGACCTGAGACCCAGATCAGAGTTTGGTTCCGGATGTTACCATGGTGACGTTTGTGTTGTCAGTCTTTGTGTTCTTTTGTTTTTTTTTCTAATTTTTTTTCTTCTTTCATTTGAGCTATTCACTGTTTTCAGAGACATAGTACAAAATATTCTGTGGGTCTAGAAATATGACTCAAAATGGACAAAAACACTGGAACAAGACACTTCCTGTTTTATAAAAAGACCGGCACTCAAAGAGACCAACCACAAAGTTTCCCCTTAACTTAATGATTTTGATTTTCCCATCTGAAAGCTCAGTTTCTGGTTTTTGGTTGATGTTTGAAGTGGAAACAGTCTGGAGGTTGGAGCTTGTTTCGTAGTGACTGATTTCTCGGTAAATACCTGCGAACGCTGCCTTGGTTTCAGTGGTCATCTGTTATTAACGGGCTGAACCGGCGCTGATGGAATTCACCTGAGGCCCTGCTCTCACTTCCCCATCACCGCCACAAACCAACTGCTACATAACTAATGCACAGGGCTCTTCCTGTACAGGTGCATGGGCGGCTATTTTTAATCCCATCCCAACCGCAAAGATTCATGACACCCAAATTTATCACGTCAGACTGTGGTTGCTGCTGCAGAAACATGTTTTCTGCAATTTGCAAACCAGAGAGTTCAGTCTGAGATGAAATAATCAGGGAAATAGTTTTGTTAGTTTGTGTAGAGGGTGTAGGATGAAATATTTCATGACTTCAATGATGTTTGGCAGCGGTACGTAGAACAGGGATACTTTTCACAGGGTTCCCACTGTTCCTTGAAAAGTCTTAGAATGTCTTAAATTAATTAGGAAATTGTTAGTAAATTAATAAATTGTTATGACATTTTTCAGTCTTAAATTATATTTGTTGAGGTCTTAAAAAGTATTAAATTTGACTGTTAAAATGGTGCAGGAACCCTGTTTCAAGGATAGATGTCATGAAGGAAACGCACAGTGTAAAACCCTGTTGGTCATTTATTTATTATTAGAGTCTAATTAGCAGTGATGCTAACAGGGAGATGCTAAAGGGAAGGTTAGAGGATCATTGTCATGTCCAAATGTCTGCATATTATCTGATATCGCAGCAGCGTTGAGCTGCTATCTGCTCGGCAGTGCAGTTATGGGTCAGCGTTCTCACATGTCCTGGAAAACCTGGAAAATAACTGAGTGATTTTCCAGTCTGGAAACCATATAGAAAATAAGAGAAAAGGACAAACGTCCTGTGAAAGGTTAAGTTATCCTGGGAAATTATTTATCCTCCCCATGCCTTGTGAGTGAATACAAACTTTTAACCTGCTTGCATGAATCATTTTCCAGGTTTTCCAGGATGCGTGGTAATCCTGATGGGTGCATAAAACTGCTTTTGAGGTTTATTTTCTCTTGTTTTTATGACTGAAAAAACGCCACAGACTCTCAGGGTGTAAAAGCCTCGGAGACAGCATTTAAAGTGTTAGGAGTGATTAAAAGACACGACGCATCGTTTACGATCCACTGAAATATGAGACGTACAAGTTCGATTCATAAGAGGATGAAATCATCGTGGATACCCGTCTTAGAGATACTGATGGTGCTTTAAAAGCAAAAGGAGTCATGTTGAGAGTATTTAAACTCCACAGTAGAACAGAGGTTTGAGCTGGTAAAGGTATTTTTGAGTGAAGCTCGCCGTTTCCTCTGTGATATCAGCAGGAGGACGAGGGCCGAGGGGGAAGAGCTGATGGGAGTCGAACCCCTCCGGCTCCGGCGCTCATTCCTGTTTACACTTGACGACAGGACGCCATGAACGAGCGAGGAGAGAGGGAAGATAAAAGGGAAGAAGAAAGGGAGGAGGAGGGGGAAGAAAGGAGAGAGGGTCAGATCAGGGAGTGACAAATTTCACCTTAAAGCTGAACCTGTTCACTTTTATTCAAGCATGTGATTAATGCAATTTAAAAAATAATAACAATGCTTTGACTTTAATCTGATAGTGATTAGCATGTTAGCGCTGACAGCACCTGGGAGTCTTTTTAGACTAAAGATGAGATCTTATTCTTGGAAACAAAGAAAGAAGTGGAACTATTTTAACTCTTTGAGTGCCATAGATGTGTGTGTGTGTGTATATATATATATATATATATATATATATGTACACGTCTTTTGTTTTTCTTGGTAGCTGGCACAAGAGGGCGCTCTCCAGAGAGGGTATACATCACAAATACACCTCAAAATAGCTGCAGATTAACTCTGAGTGCCATGGATGTATAAATACGTCAAAGTTCACTTTTTTCGGCAGCTGGCACTCACAGCATGTGAGTAATGTAGGGGCTTCTGGGAGATGTAGTCAGAGCATAAAGAGACGGTATACACCACAGAGATCAAAACAAGAAGTGGAGACGATCGAGATTAGAGATCAAAACAGGAAGTGGAGACGATCGAGATTAGAGATCAAAACAAACAGAATGTGGAGAAAAAGTGTTGATTTTGGTGAAAGTGTCCTCTACTCTACCTCTGATAAAACAAGAATGGAACAAGGTAAAAACAAACATTTTTTCATGATGAAATAGAGAGTCTCTTCTTTCATTTGAGCTATTCAGTGTTTTCAGAGTCATAGTACAAAATATTCTGTGGGTCTAGAAATATGACTCAAAATGGACAAAAACACTGGAACATGGTTATGGTTATTTCTCATCACACCTGAATAAAAGAAACCCGATGAAACTGAAATATGTGGAAAAGAGCAAAGCTGCTGAAGGATTATGGGAAAGCACTAAGGAGCAAAGACATTCGAACACACTGATATAAGAAGTTGGACGTTTTATCGTCTACTTTACCATCAGTCAGGGACGATCCACCTGTTTTTGTGTGAATGCAAGGATGGATGGAGGGAGGAAAGAGAGGGGAAAAAGAGGGAAAGAAGATGGAGCGCTGGTTTTTATTTTCCCCGCTAATTAAAAGCAGATGTCAAGGTATGATTCTGTGAGCTTGTTTAACAGCACAACTGTTTCCTCATTTACTTTCTAGGCACTTGTTGAGAAACCGCTTTGCTTCTCTTCATCCAACCCACTGGACTTTCTCCAGTTTAAAAAAAAAAAAAAAATCTCTCTCTCTGTGTGTGATTAAGCTCTCTTGCCCCTCAGCCTGCATTAGCGCTAAGCTGGCAGGTGTGTCTGAGATAAAGTTTTACAAAAACCAACAAACACAAATCCTCCACAGAGAGGACACAGCATTAATTGAGTTGTCAAACACAAATCTACCCAGAGACTCAAAAACGAAGCACTTCCTGTCTCTGTCAGTGTGACGGCCTCGTCGTCTAAAAGACGTTGTCCGCCTGTCTTCCTGTCTGTCTGACGGTTGTTTGCCGTGGCGATCATCCTGTCTTTCACGCTTACCGTTCATTGTCTGTGTAAGCAGCTGTGCAATGCGTTCTGGTCGAGACGCACCATTAAAAAGTCTTAAAATGTCTTAAATTCAGGTAATTAAGGTCGTAAATTGTCTTAAATTCACTCTAATTTACTCTCTCGATCGTCTCCACTTCCTGTTTTGATCTCTGTGGTGTGTACCGTCTCTTTATGCTCTGACTACATCTCCCAGAAGCCCCAAAATTACTCGGCAGGCTGTGTGAGAGCGCCCTCTTGTGCCTGCTGCTGAAAAAACACTTTGACATATATACACACACATATATGTGTGTGTATATATGTGTGTGTGTGTGTGTGTGTTTATATATATATATATATATATATATATATACATACACACACACGTGTATATATATATACATACACGTGTGTGTGTATATATATATATATATATATATATATACAGTCATGGAAAAAATTATTAGACCACCCTTGTTTTCTTCAATTTCTTGTTCATTCTAATATCTGGTACCACTAAACGTATAATACAATGAACACAACAAAAAATGCAGCTGATCACATAATACTTTATGTCCTATTTGACATTCTTAAGCTTAATTGATTCCCAGGGTATATAAGAGGCCATTTCATGTCACAAGCAGCACTGCACATGCAAAGGCCTAGAGTGGTTTCCTGCTTACATTCAAGCCGTAGCACAACTCAGAAGTTGTCAGCTCTCACATAATGCCTAAAACAAAAGAATTATGTGAAGCAACAAAGGCAGCCATCTTGGCACTGCTGGAAATTGGCATGAGTGAGAGACAGGTAGCGAAAAAACTGAAGATCTCCAAGACAGCCGTTCATTACAACAAAAAAAAACAAGCTGAACATGGCACTACCAAATTGCTACCTGGCCGTGGCAGGAAACGTCTTTCTACCCCACGAGATGACCGTGCACTCATCCGTTCCTGTGTCAGGAATCGTCGTCAGACCTCCAGGGACCTTAAAAATGAGTGGGCACTGGCGAGAAATGTGACTTGCTCGGCAAGGACAGTTCGAAACCGACTTGTTGAAGCTGGTTTGAAGTCACACAGAGCACGCAAGAAGCCCTTCATCAATGACAGGCAGAGGAAGGCCCGGTTACTCTTTGCTCGAGACCACAAGGATTGGACTGTTGATGATTGGGCTAAGGTTCTCTTCAGTGATGAATCCAATTTTGAATTGATGCCCACTCCAGCCAACTTACTGGTTAGGAGGAAGCCTGGAGAAGCTTACAACCCAGACTGTCTTGCCCCTACAGTAAAACATGGGGGTGGATCAGTCATGATCTGGGGTTGTTTCAGTCTGAGTGGAACAGGGCAAATGCAATTGTGTGAAGGCCGAATGAACCAGGTCAAGTACAGGACTACCCTTGAAAACAGTCTTCTTCCATCAGCTGGAAAACTCTTTCCTGCCTCGAATGACTGGATTTTCCAACAAGACAATGCCCCTTGCCACACGGCAAGGTCAGTTAAAGCCTGGATGGAGAACCACAACATTCGCACCATGCCTTGGCCTGCTCAATCACCAGATCTTAATCCAATTGAAAACCTGTGGAAAATCATCAAACTCAAAATGGAGAACCACAAGCCCAAAAACAAAGAAAATTTGTTTGAATTTGTCCAACAGGAATGGGCTGCTGTGACAGCAGAACAATGTCAGAAGCTGGTGGAGAGCATGCCAAGACGCATGGCTGCAGTCATCAAAAACAATGGTTATGCAATCAAGTATTAACTCTTGTGTGTATCATGTGTTTAAAGCAAACAGAAAAGAAAACATGGAATGCTTAAAAGTAGTGTTTTTGGCGGTACAATGCCATAGCTATTGATGTAAGAATTTAAGTAATTTTGGTTATTATCAAGAAAACCATGGAAAATGAATAATCCTTAGTTCTTAAATTAAACTCTCATGAGCTATTTTTGTTGTTATCATTATAATTGTCCAAACAAATGTACCTTTAGTTGAGCCAGGCATTAAAATTAACAAGAAATTGAAGAAAACAAGGGTGGTCTAATAATTTTTTCCATGACTGTATATACACACACATATATACACGTGTATATATGTGTGTGTATATACATATATATATATATATACACGTGTATATATATATATATATATATATATATATATATATATAGACTGTGGCACTCAAAGAGCTAACAGTTAACTGAATTGCATTGCTAGGCAACAGATTGAGTCCATGTTTACTTCCTGTCAGCTGATGTCATTCACAGACCGCAACAGGAAGTAAACTTGGGCACATGTCTAAACGTTGTAGATTGAGCGTTTAACAGAATCTAAAACAAACCTGCTTTCTAACATAAAAGACAAGGAAATCTCAGTTTTCACATCATGGGAAGTCAGAAAGTAGGGCCTCAGTGTCAAACTCTGTTCATTTACATTTACAGAAGGCTTGTGAACATATGAAACGTTCCAGTCATGTCACCATTAAATCAGTAACCACATCAATAAACCCCTTTTTTCCGCTGGTTTGCAGCCAGCCTTTGGCTCCGTGCCTTCATCTGCATTGTTCTCACTCAGTCTTTGGGAAAGTTTTGCTAACTCTGCTGCTTTCTAGTTTGCACACAGATTGTTTTTTGCTTTTGTTCCTCTGCTTGTGACGCTGTGTAGACATCTAAACCACAGTTGGCTCGGCTTCACATGGGCCTGTGCGGAGAGACGACGGCGTTTGTCAAAGGAACGGCCTGCACCGCCGCAGAGATGGAAGAATAATAATCATAATAATAAAAGATCAGTGGTGATCTCTGCTTTGGGAAAGCTGGGCTGCCTTTAAAACACACACTGATTCAAGGAAACCATGTTTGAACTCGCTAATGTTTTTCCCCAAATACTTTTTTTTTTTTCTGTCGCTCCCTCTCTTTTCTCTCTCCGTCTACGCGAGCTGTTCTCTCTCTTCGTTTAGCGTGCCATTAGCTCTTCAAGCTGTTGTTTGTTTTCTTGCTTTAATGTGCTTTTTTTTTATAGAAAAAAAACACACACAAGCAACAAAGGAAAAAGAAACTAAAAAAAGACGAGTGACTGATACATAAAGCATGTACAGTTTCTGCTGTGTGTGTGTGTTTATGGAAAAGTGTGTGTGCATGTGAGGGCACTGGCACTAAACTTACTTCAGTCCAGATGTTCTAATTATAGAACGGCTCTGCTGCCTAATGACAGGAAACACTGGCCTGTGTGTGTGTGTGTGTGTTTCTGACACACACACACACACACACACTGACTGAATGAGAAACGTGAATGAAATTCTTATCGTTAACCTCTTGAACCCTGATTTCCTCTTTAAATTTTCCCTTAAGTAGGTTTTGAGTTTCTTTTAGTCACAGATAAGTTACTTTCCCTCTGTCAGCCAGCAGGGGGCGACTCGTCTGGTTGTGTGGAAGTCTGTGAGAAAATGATGCTACTTCTACTCGATTTATCACCCAAAGTAAAAACTGTAAAGATGAGTTTGTGGTCTCATTCTCTAGTTTAAAGTCTTCTTCACTAAAATATGATGTTCATTTAGTAAGTTATGGATCCATTTAGAGGCAAACAGACCATAAAGCAGAGGGACTGGCAGGTCAGAGGCCAAAATGCCAAAACCAACAAGTCTGTGCTTGAATATATTTCAGCAGTGATACCAAATCTGTCGATTAAAAACAAAAACTTGAGCTGCTGGTGTTTGTTGAACGTGGTGACATTAATGTGTTTTTTAGGATGCTTTTTTGGTGACTGTAGAATAAAAATAGTTTGGTTTTGTGGATTGTGAAAGAACTTTCTGGCATAAAAGAAAACACAAATCAGCAAAAATCCATCCATCAATAATGATCACCAATAATCGATAAAATGATGGAGGTTTTTCTTTCCATGGAGACGTGTTTGTTTTTTGTTCAGGAGCCTTGATGATGGTCATTCCTGTCGTCTCTCTCCCCGTTACTATGGTAACAAGATGTCAATCGATGTGGCATCTCAGTCCTCATCTCCAACTGTCCTCTCCATCAGAGCCCCGTTACCACGGAGACGGAGTGAGATGAGGGTTTTTGTTTTTTTAGATTTGTGTGTCGAGGTTCAGTCGCCGTCTGCTGCTGTGCCTTGCTCAATGGCTGCTTAAAGGAGGCTAGGAGAGAAGGAGAGAAGGGAAGGAATCAAAGGAGGAGCAAAGTAGAAAAAGAAAAGAGGAAGAAAGCTACAACGAGGGAGGAGAGAGATATAGGGAAGGAAACAAGGTAAGGATGGATGAATGATTGAAGAAAGAAAAGAAGGAATTAAAGGAGGAGGGAAGTAGAAAAGGAGGAGAGGAAGAAAGCAGTAAGTGAAGAGAGGGAGGGAGGAGAGAGAGCGTGACTCATGTAACAAACAGGACATGGTGGACTTCCTGAATGTGGTGATGACATCACTTCCTCAGTGGGATTGTTGTCAGAGGGTCTAAGCTGCTTTAAAGGAGACGTAATCTGTCTCTTAATTCTTCTCAGAGTGGACGATAATGACGTGAAGACACTTCTGTCCTCCATGTTGTCCTCTCTTATGTCACCTTTTCTTTCATAACACCTTCAGAAAGATTTCAGACAACTTCTCTCCTTAGCTCTCCTCGTCTTCTTATCACTTATCTAGTTTCCCCTCCTCTCCTTGTTTCCTCTCCTTACCTCCTCATGACTTTCTACTCTTCTCCTCATCTCTTTTCTCCTATCCTCCTGTTTCCTCTCCTTATCTCTTTTCTCCTTCCTCCTCTCCTCCTGTTTCCTTTACTCTTCCCCTTGTTTCCTCTCCTTATCTCTTTCCTCCAAAACCATCTTTCCTTCTCTCTTCTGTTTTATCTCATTTTTAGTTCCTATCTTCACCCTTCCTATCTATTCTTTTCTCTTCACACCTTGATTCCTCTCCTTGTATGTCCTTTCCTTATCCCTTGCCTCCTTTCTTGTTTCCTCCTCTCCTCACGTCTGCTTATTTCCTCTCCTGTTCAGTTGTTTCATCTCTTCTTCTTTCCTCCTTTCCTCTCCTCTCCTCATCTCTTCTCTTTTTTTCTGCTTCTAATCTCGTTTCCTCTCCTCATCTCATCTCGTTTCCTCTTCTCTTGTTTCCTCTCCTCATCTCTTGTTTCCTCCCCTCATCTCTCCTCTTGTTTCCTCTCCTCATCTCTTCTCCTTTTTCCTCTCCTCATCTCTTCTCTTGTTTCCTTTCCTCATCTCTTCTCTTGTTTCCTCCCCTCATCTCTTCTCCTGTTTCCTCTCCTCATCTCTTCTCTTGTTTCCTCTCCTCCTCTCTTGTTTCCTCTCCTCATCTCTTCTCTTGTTTCCTCCCCTCATCTCTTCTCCTGTTTCCTTTCCTTTCCTCTCTTCTCATTTCCTCTCCTAGATATTCTGACCTGAACATGGAAGTATTTATGCTAATTTGTGTTTCTTTCTTTCTTTCTTTCTGCTTTTCATGATGTTGATCTTGTGTTCATCTTTGATGCTTCAGAGATGCTCTGCTTTAATTTTTTCTGTTTTGTCGCTTTACTTTCCTTCCTCTGCTCATGCTGGCGTCTCACTTCTTCTTCTGTGGTGTGATGATTCTCTATGGATGCTTTAAAACCTGGACTTTGTGTTGAGTCATTCAGTGAGTCTGAAAGAGAAATATCTTCTTTTTTTTTTTTATCAGATTAATAGCTGGAGTTGAAGATATGAAAAGAAATTGTACTTGAAGTGATTGAAAGTGAATCACTCAGAAGCTGTTAAATTAAATTCAAACTGAGCGTCAAGCTGAACATTTTGAGCCCTGAAAGTTATTAAAGCCGGGCAGCATGTTTCATTATATTTGTTAAAATCATCTTTACACCCTGACAGCAAGCAATAAATGAAATGCTCCGATAAAAAAATAACTAATAAAACTATTTAATCATGCATAACTCTAAACCTTAATATCATTTTAACTTTTTCAGTTTTTGGCACTTCTGTCCCGACATATTTTTTTAGCTCCCTGGAGGTTAAACCCATGATAAAAGCCATGAATTAATAATAATAATACATTTTTATTTATGAGAGCCTTTCAAGACAAACAAGGACACTGTACATGGATCAGCAAAAAAAGAAAAAGAAAAAAAGACAACAACAAAGCAATTAAAAAAAAAAAAGAAATTAGAGCCCTGAAAATGAATCGATTAATCAATTTCTTGTACTTGTAGATTAATCAGCAGCTATTTTGAAAACTGATTAAACATGATTTTTTTTAAAGAAAAAAGTAAAAAAATGTGAATATTTTTTGGTGTCTTTAGTCCTCTATAGCAGTAATGGATATTTGAATATTGAATAGAAACGCGTTGATTATTTTAGACATTTGAGGGCTCTCTGATCCACATTTTCACAATTTTATACAACAAATAAAGTCATGTAAAGATGTAAAGAGTGATTTACAGCAGCAGAGTTTGGCTGAAAAAGAGTCCTCAGTGGATTTAAAGGTCAGAAAACCACCAGAGTCTCTTTTTCATCTCATGTAAAAACAAAACGTTAGATGTTTTCTCTCACACGGAGCTCGTTTTTAGTTGTTTCTTGTGATTTTTCTGCTGAATGTTGCTGCCTTCTTCTGATAATTTTCACTAAAATAAAAAAAAAATGTAATTTTCAGGAAACCTTTGAGCGAGTGCTTTGAGTTGTAGAAATTAGAAAAATACTGACACAGATCTGCTCGCTGTGTGATGCATGTTGGTGTGTGTTGGTGTGTGTTGGTGTGTGTTGGTGTGTGTGTGTTTGTGTGGGGGATGGGGACGGCCTACAGTTAATTATAGAGTTTGGTTGAGGACCAGATGAGAACAGTGGGCCTACAGAGCTCACACAGGTGCACACAAACGTTGGCTTGATGCTGTCGCAGCACGACCACTGTCCTCATTTCTGTCAATCAGAGACATTTATTACCATCATCACCACGTCAGAAAGCTTTCTGCTGTCTTTATACACACTTTAGCACTGGAGGAAAAAAAAAGAATATTTACGGTGAGAGTGTGTCGCAAAGAGATTAAAGTACATTTTTATTTTGTATTTAATCATCATGGTATGATACGTCTGAGATTAAAGTGTAAGTACGATACGAGTCAAACTCCATTTACAGCAGCAGTGGAGGAAAGCTCTCTCCACTTAAGAAAGTTTGTTTTTTTGATTTTCTTCATAAGAAAACAGAGAATTAATCAGAACAGATTTATTGTTATTTGTTTCCTTCACTCTTTCTCTTGTTTCCTATCCTATCCTCACCTCTTCTCGTTTCATCTCCTCATCTCATCTGTCGTTTCCTCATTTCCTATCTTTCTCTTCTCTCTTGATCTCTTCTCTTGTTTCCTCTCCTCGCCTCTTCTCTTGTTTCCTATCCTCATCTCTTCTCTTATTTCCTCTTCTCGTCTCTTCTCGTTTCCTCTCCTCATGTCTTCTCTTGTTTCCTTTCCTATCCTCATCTCTTCTCGTTTCCTCTCCTCATCTCTTCTCAATTCCTCTCCTCATCTCTTCCCTTGTTTCTTCTCCTCATCTCTTCTCGTTTCCTCCTCTCCTATCCTCATCTCTTCTGTTATTTCCTCTCCTCATCTCTTTTCGTTTCCTCCCCTCATGTCTTCTCTTGTTTCTTCTTCTCATTTCTTCGTTTCCTCCTCTCCTATCCTCATCTCTTCTCTTGTTTCCTCCTCTCCTATCCTCATCTCTTCTCTTGTTTCCTCCTCTCCTCTCCTCATCTCTTCTTGTTTCCTCCTCATCTCTTCTCTTGTTTCCTCCTCTCCTCATCTCTTTTCGTTTCCTCTCCTCATCTCTTCTTGTTTCCTCCTCTCCTCATCTCTTCTCTTGTTTCCTCCTCTCCTTTCCTCATCTCTTCTTGTTTCCTCCTCTCCTCATCTCTTCTTGTTTCCTCCTCTCCTCATCTCTTCTCGTTTCCTCTCCTCATCTCTTCTTGTTTCCTCCTCTCCTCATCTCTTCTTGTTTCCTCCTCTCCTCATCTCTTCTCGTTTCCTCTCCTCAGCTCTTCTTGTTTCCTCTCCTCTCTCACAGTTTTTAGTCTGCTGCTGGTTTGTCTTCCTGTTGTAGGACATGCCGTCTCACCCAGTGTCTCATTTTAAATAATACATAGAGCGACTCAATGGTCATAGTGGAGTACAGGCCTGTTTTTGTCCTCTGTGACATCACACACACACACACAGACACACACACACACACACACACACAGAGGGTAACTGTATTAATAGGAGTCTGTTTTGTGTCGAGCAGGTCTTAATAGGATCAGTGTGAGAGACATGGAGCTGTCTGTCACTCTAAGTTCATTAACTGATGATAGATGACCTGCAGAGTGTGTGTGTGTGTGTGTCTGTGTGTCTGTGTGTCTGTGTGTCTCTGTGTGTGTGTGTGTCTTTTAAGAGTTTTTTCCTGCTTGTGTGTAAACTCTCCCTCTGGTGTAATTTATAGCCCTCAATCGGAGGCCTTATCAGGTGCAGGACATATGGACGCCTCCTTCTCTCCTCCCTCTCTCCTCCTCCTCCTCCTTCATGTCTTTTAACTCCTCTCCCTCCTCCTCCTCCTCCTTCTCTCCTCCCTCTCTTCCAATCTCTTGCTTTTCAATACTGAATGATGCTTCCTTTAATTGCCGTCCTCCTCATCCTCTCCCTCCACCACCTTCACTTCCACTCCTCTGGCATCTGGCCTTCCTTTCATCAAACCTTTCTGCTCTACTTTTATTTTTTTTTCTCCTCCATGATTTCCAAACACTCTGTATTTTTGTGTGTGTGTGACAGGTCATATAAGACATTTTTACTTGTTGGGTTGTGAGTCTGAAACCCTTTAACACCTAAGGTGTTCATTTTTCAAATTAAATGACGTGTTTTCTCAATATTTGTTCCCAAAACCAAAATGAAAAAAATGGATGACCACTGGTTTTTCAACTTTCTGTTTTTTTTCTGTTTTACTGTAAATATGAGTGACAGTATTCATAAATTAACAGATATATTGCCTTCCACAAAACACAATAACAAAGCCTATTGTGCTATCTTTGAAGATGGATTTTTAAATTCTGTATGAAACTGTTATTTTTGGACTTAGTACATGTTAGAGTATTACCAAAAATATCATGAAGTACTCTTACTGTGTACTTTTTGATCAATACTTGTCAAAGTTTCTTGCAGAGAGCACAAGCATGACTATTTGTTGATCATTTGCGCTCTAGAAAACAACGAGCTGGACCGCAGTACGCAAAATACGGCAAATAAAAATATCCAAATTGGACGAAACGCTAGAATTGCCTGTTATCCATTTTTTCCATTTTGTGCACAAACTCTGAAAACGAGTCATATACGTTTTTTCAGTTTTGTTTTGGAAATGAACATTGAGGAAACATTATTTTGTTTTTTTTTATTTTGGTTTTATTTTGAATTCATTGCACACGTGCACTCTTCATTGGCATAATTACATAACGGTTTGTGCTGTCGGAAAAAAACCCAACTGTTTCTGAAAGCTGAGACTTTGTGCTTTACAGCCAACATGGTGTCATTACGGTAATTCCATTCATGCCTCAACTGGAAGCTGTGAAGCAGCTTCTTTGTTCCCTGTGATAAAAAAAAAACAACTGTATACAGTTTAATATTATGGAAGATTTTTGTACATTTAGAGACAAAAATTTACAAAATTGTTTTCATGCTTTTCAAATTTAAACTTTAACATGTAAAATCTGTTACTCATGTTTAGTTGCATTGTTTTTTGCTGAAAGAAACGACAAAATATAATTCCATTTTGTGTTTGTCATCATTTTAAACTATTATTGAACTCTTATAGCATCCAGTGAATTATAAATAACTGCCACATATTGTAGTTTCCAAGCAAAAAAGAGACAGAAAATTTGAGGCTCAGGGTGAAACAATTGATTTTCTCATCATAGGATATCGACACAATACTAAATCCTTTAGCTTCTTCTTGTTGTTAATGAGCTGACCATCACATTTGTTCCATAAATCCAGTTTACCATCCAGTGTTTTTACGTAATCTTTCCTAAACCCGTCTGACTTCTCTTCTGTTCATTTACTTTTGTCGAGGTAGCGACTTTTGGTTCGACTCCAAAAGGCTTTTTGTAACTGAACCAGTTTATTTCCATTGTTCAGACGCAGATAAGCTGACAGTCCAAATGACTCGACAATGACTGTAAGCTCCTCGTCCTACACACAGCGACACAATGCAGAGTCTATTGAGGAGAGATTTGTTCACTACTGTGTGTGTGTGTGTGTGTGTGTGTGCGCTGTGTTTGCACATTTCACTCAACCTGGATGAGCTGATCTGATCTACCTATCATGTACAAAGTACATCACTTCCTGTCTCATAGTCTCTGAACTAGGGCTAGGTACTGAACTTTGATATTTTTGTAGCACTGACTGAAAAGCTCCTATAAATTAACCTTTTTTTGGTGTTAAAGTCCGATACCTAAGTGTCTCTGAACCATGCTCTTAGATGTCTCTATGGACAGGGGGACATGTCCCCTTCAGATTCACAGAGACACTGATCTGTCCCCCCACTTTCCCAGCATAAGGAGACAAACGTCACCGGTAAAACAGAGGATTAATGTCACTGCAGCAGCACTGGGAGCCTGAAGTTTGTGTGTTTAGACTTATGGTGCGTTCAGTGTATACAGGAATGTTGGAATTTCCAAACTCCAAATCAAAATTTAAACCAGAACCCTCTGTGAAGTCAGATCTCCACCTCAGAAAGTCAGATTTATCTCACCAAGCAGACAAAGAATTCATGCTATCTGCTACTGATGTAAACAGTAGCTCCATGTTTTGTTGTTCGTCTGTAAGGCTGGAAGAGCTGTGAGCACTAAACTTTGAGTTTAAGATGATCTGAACTCCAAGTTCTGACTTCCAGTGAACACACCATAAGGCAAACTCTCACTCCCCAGGGTCCTAAAGAGGAACCGGTAGCAGCCTGTTGACCATCATCAGCCATGATAAAGATAACTTACTGAGCTGAAATCTTAAAATAATAATAATAGGTAATATTAAGGTAATATTGATGATGAACATGGTTATAGCCTAAATTACACAAAAATAACTTATTGATGTATCGATCATAAAAGTTCTGGAACCGGTAGTGAAATTAAAGGTTCCAAAATTGGCATTGTAGCAAAAATCTTTAAATGATACACAGCTCCATTCTTTTCCAACAGGTCCTTATATTTCCACAGGATTTTTTTTTTTTTTTTTTGCCGTGTGGCTGCTGCAAAATGACATGTATGACTGTTTTCTGAAAAGTTTCCACCATGGTTCAGACTTAGTAAGGAAAAGATGATGGTTGGTGTTGGCAGCAGACAGGAAGTTCATGTTTTCCCTGGTTGGATTATTGTGTTTTTTGAGTTTTATTTATTGATGTTCGCTGTGGTGGAATCAGTCAGACTGATAACTAGTGCAAACAGCGGTGTGGAGACGTTCATGGTCCTCAGAGGAGCTTGCTGGTTTCACTGATCCCTGACCTCTAGTGCCACTGAGAGGTTGACATTTATCTTCTTTAGTGAAATATTGAAACTGGATGAAGCTGAAAGCATGTATTCATGGTACTCAGAGGATGAATCTTACTGACTTTGGTGAGTCTCGACTTGTCCTCTAGTGACACCATGAGGTTGACATTTATGGTCTTTAGTGAAACATTTCGACTGTTGGGTGGATCGCCAGACGTTCATGATCCCCAGAGGATGGATTGTGATGATGTCATCAGGTCACTTGTGACCTTTGGCAGATAAAACAACATGGATGTAATGACAGAGGGGATTATTGGTGTGCAGGAGGCTTACAGGACCATTAAATTACACAAAGACACATTAAAGGCTCTACAATCATAATCAATAATGTTTAATGACATGGAGAAAGAGTTCCGCTCCAGTGGTTGATTATGGACACAGTGCAATAATGTTATATGTAGTATTAAGCGTTTAAAGTGATGAAAGTGGTGATCACTCACATGATTATTTCAGTGACTCACTGTACATCTGTATGGATGTTCATTATAGGAACATGAGTAAATGAGTAAACTGATAAAATGGGTTTAAACATTGAATAAAATAAGTTACAACTTTGATTTTTACATTTTCTCAGTTTGTTAAATTCATAAAAATAAATTACTTAAAGACAGCCACAATATTTTGCCTTTTAAATTAAATGTGTTATTTTTATTTTTTTTTTTTTTTCATTATTTTCCCAATTCGTTCCTAAAAAAACTAAACTGAGCAGCTACGGTGTGTTTTAATAATTTAATCTTTCTCTTCTTTCAGATATGGAGGAAAGAACGAGTGCAGGGTCGTGGGCGAGTGGAAGTCGTTCTTCCAAGGTAACCAGCAGCAACAATACAACTACTGATAATTATTACTTTCATTACTGTTGGGTGATATTACCAGTATTACCATTAGAACTACTAGTACTTTAACATTTTTATTATAGTTTCATACTTTATACTTTATTTGACACACCATCCTAAACCTATCCCTCCCATCTCCAGCCTGTTGAAATTCTTTCTAGTATAACTATGTCTACTATCTGCTGTTTATAGTAATAACAGCTAAATATAATAAGAAATATACACTCACCGGCCACTTTATTAGGTACACCTTGCTAGTGTTGTCTGCGTACCTAAAGGCATTGAGTTGCAGCCATGTGATTGGCTGATTAGATGTAAACATGTTCAAACAGATACATACAGTGCAGGCGGCACGGTGGTGTAGTGGTTAGCACTGTCGCCTCACAGCAAGACTGGGTTTGAATCCCGGCCCGGGGCCTTTCTGTGTGGAGTTTGCATGTTCTCCTCATGTCTGCGTGGGTTCTCTCTGGTACTCCGGCTTCCTCCCACCATCCAAAAACATGCATGGGGATTAGGTTAATTGGTTAATTTAAATTGACCGTAGGTGTGAATGTGAGTGGTTGTCTGTCTCTATGTGTCCTGTGATGAACTGGACACTTGTCCAGGGTGTACCCTGTCTTTCACCCTAAGACAGCTGGGATAGGCTCCAGCCCCCCTGACCCTATGAGAGGATAAGAGGGAGAAGATGGATGGATGGATGTACAGTGAAGAATAGTGCAAAAATGGTGTTAAAAGAAACACTATAAAAGAAGATAAGGATGCATGTTAGGTTATTAGATCCAGACCCTCAAAGACCTGAATGTGGAAATGAATTATTGTCTTTCTCTCTTTCCAGAGTTATGCAGACGGTTCTCAGTACATGGCGTCACATGACAGCCTCTCACCTCCGTACGCCATCTCCAGCCGGCTAACAGGTAAACACAGACTGAGTGTGTGTGTGTGTGTGTGTGTGTCTGTGTGGTTTTATGGTGCGCTTCCTTCGTTCTTTGCTGGGTTTTGATCTGATGATGTGAGCAGAGAATCAGTGAAACGCTGCTGGAGGAGAACAGGTCATCTGGCACGCCATTTCTCCTTCTCCCTCGGCCCGCCGTGTGGAAAACGCTCGGCGGCGTGTGCTCATTTACCCATGATGCTCTCTGCCTCTGGCTCTCGCTCCGATGTGGCGCCAGTTGTGAGCAAATGGCCACTGACACAGATAATCTGCCTCTCTCTTTCTCACACAGAGAGCTTAATTACCTTTGACTGGATGCATCAAATATGGAGGATGTCAGCTCTCAGCGCTCTGCCTCTACCTGCTCTCTCTCTCTTTTTCTATCGTTTGTTCGCTTTTAATCACATTTGCTCTTGTGAGACGTTACATGTCAAATGTTTCTTTTTGAAGAGTTCACACAATTTAGCTTTTTTGGGTCATCTGAGCAGCTTTATGTGTTTAAACACGTCATTTCTTAAAGTTTTTAATATGGGTAGCGATTAGAGTGAAGCAGTAGCTGGCAGTGCTCATTAAACTTTAATAAAGAAAATCACGCAAGCAAAAAAAAAAAAATCCAAGACATACAATAGCGCAGAAGTAAAAACTAAGACAACATGAATGCATTTAAACTAACCAGACCCTGAGTCTGGTTCTGTTTCAGGTGGATTTGGTCTCTGATAGTCCTGTTGGCTTTCTCTCTGGGTGTAGAGGTCCTCTGTGGATAGAGGCCATGTTTCATCGACTCTAGGCATTAGGGCTGTGACAAGATCTTGCGAGATGAAATCATGATGATATTTCTTGTTAAAATGAAAAAAAAGTCTCGTGAGCACAGGGCAGAAAGAAGAATTCCTGGATCAGTAAGTCAAATCCAGTACGATCCAAAGGTGCAAACGATGCATTTCTGTTGTGTTCGTGAGGCACATGATGAGCTACAACCATATTTTTACCAAAATGATGCTCCACCCAAAACATTCCTCCTAATGAGCATCAGCTGTTTAGGAGACCGCTTAGGGACCGTCTACAAAGTGCAACGCCAGAACCAAAAATGACTCATCTCACCTCATACTGCCGATACCACAACACGACTTTGACTAAAAGTGATTTTATGTAATTTTTTATGAATTAGTAAGAGTAGTAAGAGTTAAATAAACTCTGTTTAATAAAAGAAACAGTAGATGACTGCTTGTCTAGTCATATATTTGTCATTTTATTTTTATTAAAAATAATGTGAAAATATCGTCTTGTGAACCCAGTGTTGAATCAGCTGAAGCTAAATTGAAATAAAAAACAAAATACTAAACCAAAAATTAAGTCTTATCATAAATATTGAGGTAATTCTTCTGTTTGTCTGTTAAAACGTACTCTGCAGATAATAAGAAAATATATCCAAACAAAAGAAAAGAAACTTGAGCATCTCGGCTGTTTTCCAGAATGATGCATTGTGAGTGCGATGTGTTGTGACAGGGTTGTGATCATGGCGTGTCGCTGCAGAGGCAGAAATGGAAATATTGTATTCTTCATCTGGCGAACGGGAGCCGCAATTTCCTTTGATAATGATAACGCTAAGAGACGGAGACAGCCTGGTTTATGAAACGTCCTACCTGTGACTCCTCTGATCTGCTAAATCACATCGTCCTCTTCGTCTGCCGGCTTTTCTGTTTTCTCTGCATGTTTCAAATATTCAAGTGTTTACTTGATGCACAGACTTGACATACGGACAGAAACAAAACTATACATCAATATCCAAAGAATCACTTTAATATGATACAAGCAGAGATACTGAACGCAGCGTTTTTCATGAAAAATGACATTTATATTTTTTAATATCATTTTTTAAAAATATTTTTAACAATCAGTGCAGCTCTTGTCTGAAACCATCTTCTCTGTCTTTATTTCATATTTAGCACAACATTATTAGCAGTTTTGGGTTGAGAAGCAGCTGTTATATAATGTAATATAAGTGAAAAGTCTATACCCTTGTTCCCTCACCTCCTCTGCTTGCCTCTTGTTTCCTCCATTCTTGTTCCCTCATCTCATCTCCTTGCCTGGACTCTTATTCTCTCATGTCCTCTCCTCGGCCCCTGTTTTCTTCAGTTTTCTTCCCTCATCTCCTTTCCTTTCCTTGCATTCTCCTTCCCCTACCCTAGTTCCCTCACCTCCTCTCCTTGCCCCCTGTTTCCTCCACTCTTGTTCCCTCATCTCCTTTCCTTTCCTTGCATTCTCCTTCCTCTACCCTAGTTCCCTCACCTCCTCTCATTGCCTCCACTTTCCTCCACTCTTGCTCCCTCACGTCTTCTCCTTGCCTCCTGTTTCCTCCATTCTTGTTTCCTTATCTCATCTCCTTGCCTCCTGTTTCCTCCATCCTTGTTCCCTTTTCTCACATCCTCTCCTTGCCTCCTGTTTCCTCCATTCTTGTTCCCTCGTCTCATCTCCTTGCCTCCACTCTTGTTCCCTCATATCCTCTCCTCGCCTCCTGTTTTCTTCAGTTTTCTTCCCTCATCTCCTTTCCTTTCCTTGCATTCTTCTTCCTCTACCCTAGTTCCCTCCTCTCCTTGCCTCCTGTTTCCTCCATTCTTGTCCCCTCATCTCGCCCAGATTACGACTCTCTCACCTGAAATGAACTCAAACTAAAAGAAGAAAGAAACTGGGCAGACCTGAACATGTCGAGTGTGAACGCAGCCTCTCTCTCCCTTTCTCTCTCTCTCTTTCTCTCTCTCTCTCTCTCTAACCTTGTCTGTCTTTCTTAACTCCCCCACCATCAGATTAGAGTGATGTTATGCTCTAGATAATCAGAGAAGGGATTAGTGTCATCTCAGCGACCCCGCTAGATTAATCTGCCGACACACACACACACACACACACAGAAAAGCAATCATAAGATGTGTGTGTGACATATATGTTTATATATAACATATAATATCTATATGTGCATGTGTAGCTGTGTGCAATGCATGAATGTGTGTGTGTTTTGTCGGGTCACTGTGTCGGCCTCTGAGTGTGTGATGTGAGCGTCTTTATGGGTTTAAATGTACAAGTGTGTGTTCTTTGTGTCAGTAAGTGTGTGTGTGATGCTGAATTGTGCGTTCAGTGTGTGTGTGTGTGTGTGTTGTGTAATTGAGTGCTCGCTCACATGTGTTTGCAGTGTGTTTGTCTTTGCGTCAGTGTGTGATGCTGGCTTTCGTGTGTGTGTGTGTGTGTGTGTGTGTATGATGATGCACTGCATGCATCATCATACAGCCTGTGTGTGTGTGTGTGTGTGTGTGTGTAGTTCCTGTGCAGAGCAGGTGCTCCACCATGATGCACCTCCTCCTCCTCAGTAACTGTCACCTCCATAGTAAATGAGAGGCTCAGTGGTTTCATCCTGTAAGCACATTCTGTTCTGGTATAAATAAACCTGATAGCTTCTATCAGTAGCGTCTTTCTACCAGCTATGTTGTCATTTTAAAACTTTATTTGTCCGTGAAACGACAACAGAGCACAGCGGAGATGCAGATTTGAGGATAAAGCTGTAGATTTTTTTGCATCTTTCAGAAGAATCCTGTATTTAGCCTAGCCTAGCATAAAGACTGGAAGCAGGGGAGAGAGTTAGCTTAGCATGCTACTATTTTTGTCATTTCAAGGCACCCTTACTAGCAGCTTCCTGTTTCCTGCTGCAGCATATGGAGAAGAATGACAGCAATATTTTTCTGAATGGCTCGTTTTATTTTGAAAATCTTCCCGCTCAGTGCAGACATCAAAGGTGATGTGCATCCTGTGTAAACAAAAGTAAAATATCAGGTGAGCTGTAAGCTAAGCATGCAGATTTGAAATAAATCTAAAAGTCAGGTTCATTATGTACATTTCTTTGTGTTCATTTGTTTCTCAGTGAAGATACACCAGTAATGATTTATTTCCATCGTTAATTTGATCTTAAAAACTGCTGTGAAATGCAAATACATGATATTCAGATCAGTAATCATCCTCTGGGGATCATGAATGTCTGAACCAGATCTCATGGTGGTCAAAGTCCATAAGTGTCAGCATGAGGACATATAAGCAGATTCTATAGAGATCCATCCAGTAGTGTCAGAGATTTTTCTGTGTGGAGCTGAAGTGATGGCAGAGCGACATTTTTCTCTGGTCTCCTAAAAAGCTTGGATGTGTTTTGATTGTGTGACGGTAGAGTTGTGAAGCTGAATCCACCTTCAGAGTTCACTCCTCCTGGCTGGATATTAATCTCATATTAATGGCTGTGTGTATATTAATCTCATATTAATGGCTGTGTGTTACTATAGAAGGAGCTGCCTCCTCCTCCTCCTCTTGTTGTTTGTGTTGAAATGTAGTGCGTCAGCCGTCTGTCTCACCTCTTTTCGACCTTATTAATGAGTGTTGAGCCACGAGGCCGGACCCCCTCTGAGGAGGTCACATCTGGACACTTTATATAGAAATACATATCTGTCTCACTCTTTTCCTCTGTCTGTCTCCAACATGTGTCTTTTTTCTCTCCATTTCATAAAACATGTTTCCCTCTTTCTGTTTTTCTCCTTCACTTCTTCATCTTCCTCATGTCCTTTTTCTTCTCTATTCTCTGTCCTCTATGTGTTTTTTTATTTCCTTCCTTTTTATCATCCTCCACTTCTCCATGGAGACCAGGCGCTCCTGTCTCCCTCTCTACCCAGCAGCCCCTCACCTCAGCTGGGTGTGGTGCCAAGGTCGTCCCCCTGTCGCTGCCTGCTGGGTCTGGATCTGTGTGCTGCGTTTAATGTTTAAACATAGAGGAGAGGAGAGGAGGGGAGGGAACAAGAGAGGAGGTGAGGAAACAAGAGTGGAGGAAACAGGAGGAGAGAAGATGAGATGAGGAACAAGAGTGGAGGAAAGAGGAGGCAAAGAGAGGAGGTGAGGAAACTAGGGTAGAAAAGGGAGAAGGCAAAGAGAGATGAGATGAGGGAACAAAAGTAGAGAAAACAGGAGGCAAGAAAAGGAGATGAGGGATCAAGGGTTGAGGAAAGAGGTGGCAAGTAAAGATGAAATGGACCAAGGATAGAGGAAAGAAGAGGTGAGGAGGTGAAATGAGGGAATAAGAGTTGAGGAAACCGTAGGCAAGGAGATGAGATGAGGGAACAATATAGAGGAAAGAGGAGCCAAGGAGAGGAGATAAGAGAACTAGGGTAGAGGAAGGGGAATGCAAGGAGAGGAGATGAGGGAACTAGGGTAGAGGAAACAGGTGGCGAGGAGAAGAGATGAGGGAACAAATATAGAGGACAGAGGAGGCAAGAAAAGGAGATGAGGGAACAAGAATAGAGGAAAGAGGAGGCGAGGAGGAGCTGGAAAAGCAAGTTGACCTTTGATTCAAGATTTCATTTAAAAGTAGAAATGTATGAGGAACATATGAGGTGATGTTATTCTGTAAATGAAAATCCAACAATAACAGATGGAGAGCATGCTTGGTTCTCAGTGTTTTCAGTGGATGTGGAGCATTGATCAGAGCGGCTTTGACTCCAGAACATTAACACAGAGGTACAATGCAGACTGTTGAGGATATTATTGTTTTGAAGGGGCTGTGGATCGTCTGTGTAATTAGATCTGACATAGAAATAATAGGTGTCGTCAAGGCGACAGGGCGGAGAGGGTGGAGGCTCAGAGCTTCATTCACACTTTGGGTTCCTGATCGGTTCCTGAGTGAAGCTGAGGAGTAGCTATGATGTAGGTCTTTAATTCTAGAAGGTTCAAGATCCTCTATTTGGTCTATCTATATCTATCTATATCTATCTATCTAACTACATATCTATTTGGTCTATCTATATCTATCTATCTATTTGGTCTATCTATATCTATCTATATCTATCTATCTAACTACATATCTATTTGGTCTATCTATATCTATCTATCTATCTATCTATTTGGTCTATCTATATCTATCTATATCTATCTATCTATTTGGTCTATCTATATCTATCTCTCTATCTATTTATTTATCTAGCTATGTCTGTCTATCAATTTGGTCTATCTATCTAGTTGTCTATCTATCTGTCTATTTGGTCTGTCTATATCTATCTATATCTATCTATCTATTTGGTCTGTCTATATCTATGTATATCTATCTATCTATTTGGTCTGTCTATATCTATCTATATCTATCTATCTATTTGGTCTGTCTATAGCTGTCTATATATATCTCTCTATCTATTTATCTATCTGTCTATCAATTTGATCTCTCTATCTAGTTGTCTATCTATCTATCTATCTATCTATCTATTTGGTCTATCTATATCTATCTATTCCTCCATCTCTCCATCCGTCTCTCTCTCTCCATCTCCTGTCATCCATCCAGATGAGGCCTCTGGAGGCTGAGCTCGGGTCATTCATGTTACACAGTGTGTGTGTGTGTGTGTGTGTCCTTTATCTTTCTATCTCTGTATGTCTCTGCTGCTATGTGTGTGTGTGTGTGTGTGTTACATGTTGTGTGTGTGTGTGTGTGACAGACTGTGAAATGGTGCGTAGTAGCACCTGGGCCCTTCAGTGTTGATTGATCGGCTTGGTCATGTGGAAGAGTCCCATCTGGACAGCCACGCTACTGTGTGTGTGTGTGTGTGTGTGTGTGTGTGAGGCAGATAGAGATGTGCAGCATGAAACAGAGTGTTTATTGTGAGAGAGAGAGAGAGAGAGAGAGAGAGCTCTTCAGAGGCCAAAGATGAACTGTGTTTTATCATCTGAGAGGCATTTACACTGCAAGCCTTAAAGGAGTATTCCCCTGTTTTTTTTACAGTGTTTGCATAGAGCAGGAAGAGAAAAGCTCACAGACCACCTGACTCCCCAAATATCCCAAAAACAGCAGTTCATCACAGATGACAGTGTGATTAGTGATGACAGTTTTACACACACCTCGTCTCTGAAGAGCGCTGCTGAGTTTGACGTCGCTGTGGTGTTTTCGTTTTAATTTACCACTGGGTTTCACAACTTCCAGGATCCGACGCCGGTGACGCTTGCTGAACTTAACTTAACCACTTAAGCAAGTCTTCGCTCTTTCATTTGGTTTTATTTTAACTCTTTGAGTGCCACAGACGTATAAATGCGTCAAAATGTTTTCTCAGCAGCAGGTTGGTTAGTTGTTTGTTTTTTTTAAATTAAAAAAAGAGCACCAGTGGAAACAGGTTTTTCACATGTTGGCAGGTAGATACGCAGGTGATGCAGAGCTACCTTCTCTTTCCTGAGGATTCCTGAGGATGTGTTCAGCTTTAAACGTGCTTTTAATCATGATGGACGATATCCTCCCTTCATCTTTCTTCAGTTGCACCGAGACAGCTTTGGAAAAGTCACATGATTTCACATGTTGTGTGATTTAATGCAACATTCAGCGTGTATCTCTTCTTGGAAATGAAATATTAGAAAATACACTAAGAGACAAAAAGAAAAAAAAAACGGATGCAGACGGAAACTAAGAGAGAGAGAAAGACAAACAGTGTGTGTTTTTCTGAAACGAAGCCAACTGATAATTAATGCCTCTGACATCATGGTGCTCTAATTAAGCCTGGCATTCATTAAGCCGAGTAAGGGGGGGTTCGTTAGTGGCTTTTTAAGGGGGGATTTGTTAAGTCTTCACTGTTACTCCTCTTAGACAATAGAGAAATGGAGGTGAGAACAGTTTTACAGGACGTTCAGGTGAAATAACAACTTGGTGATCAGCTGGTAGTCAAGTTTGGGATCATTTTGTGTTTATATATATATATATATATATATATATATATATGTAAACATGTAGCTTGGATTGGTTTTCTGTCCAGGTGAAGTTGATCAAGAGCTTTGTGTTAACTCACTGAGTGCCAGAAAGTGTCTTGTTCCAGTGTTTTTGTCCATTTTGAGTCATATTTCTAGACCCACAGAATATTTTGTACTATGTCTCTGAAAACAGTGAATAGCTCAAATGAAAGAAGAGACTCTCTATTTCATCATGAAAAAAATGTTTGTTTTTACCTTGTTCCATTCTTGTTTTATCAGAGGTAGAGTAGAGGACACTTTCACCAAAATCAACACTTTTTCTCCAGATTCTGTTTGTTTTGCTCTCTAATCTCGATCGTCTCCACTTCCTGTTTTGATCTCTGTGGTGTATACCGTCTCTTTATGCTCTGACTACATCTCCCAGAAGCCCCAGCATTACTCACAGGCTGTGTGAGAGCGCCCTCTTGTGTCTGCTGCTAAAAAACACCTTGACGTACATGTATAGAGTTGAGCATGTCTGACTGCATAACTGCACTTTTTGCATTGCTCGTTCGTGACAGTCAACTTATTTTATCATACTTTTGTCCCTTAACTTTCTACTTAATGTCACCTGTAAGTTGTGCCAAACTTGCTGAACTCACTGTGTGTTTAGTGATTTTTAGAAGTCAAAAGACAAAAGTTGACAGAATCTTGGTCAATCAAAATGTGACGCAGTAAAAAGAAGATAGAGTGTAAGGGCTGTTTAAAGAAAAGATGTCAAGAGGTGATGTCAAGGTGAAGAGAAATATAAGAATATCATGAATGGAAACAGGAAGTGAACAATGTTTAAAATGAAAAGTAAAGTTTTGGATCCCTATCCATTTTTTTTTGATCGGAGGATTTTCTGATAGCTAATTAGACATGGAGGGCCAGCCATCGACAGCTGCATTCATCATCATAAAACGTAATAATTAATGACATTCCAACAAAGAAGAATATGCAAATGAGCTCCCCTCATTAGCATTTTCATATTCAGCTCCCATAATGCTTTTGCTGACAAGGTTGTAATTAATGAAAATTCATGTCTCTTAGCTGAGGTCTAGATTGGATCGCATTCATTCGCAATCCCCCAAACGAGGAGTAAAAAAAAAAAAAAAAAACACGACGGGGATCACTGCCAAGTTTTTAGGGAGACGAGAGGGAGGGGCGAGAGACAGAGAGAGAGACAGACGAGAAGAGTTTAGAGAGAGAGAGGGAAATTGAGATGGAGGAAGGCAGATGGCGAGAGATGAAAGGAAGACGAGAGAGAGAGAGAGAGAGAGAGCAAACAGCAGTGTTACAGCAGATAGTTCTAGAACAATACGTAAAAAAATAAAGGTTATGGTAGAAAATGAATGAATGAATGAATGGAGCGAGAGAAGGAAAACTCAGTTTGACAGATTAATAATAAAAGTATTGATACTAAGTATTATCCTAAAAGAGTAAACATAATGTGGGCATTATGACCCTCAGTTTGGCTTCTCAGGCTACATGCACTTTGCATTATTGTATAGAGCCTGACAGCTGAAAAACTTTTTTGCATGTTTTTTTTTGTGTTTTTGTGTCAGCTATATATCCGATCCAAAAAAATGTTTCTGCAAAGTAAAGATGCTCGGTTTAAAAAATGAAAAGAGACGGGTCCAAAAAAAAAAAAGTCAGCTGTTTGTTCAGTGTCTTTTTCACTGTATAAACCTAATAGCAACATCGAAGCCATGCAGGTATTTCCTAAACCTCTTACATTGTTGTTATGTAGATGATGTTGTTTTCTTACCTTAGTTTTTTGGGTTCAGTCATTCAGAGTCTCTGTGGTTTGAAGGAATGTCTGAAGCTCAAATATATTCTGGCCACTGTGGTGATACATCAGCTCTGTTTCACACCTCAGTGCCAGTGGAAATAAGATAAGATAATCCTTTATTAGTCCAACAAGTGGGAAGATTTGCATCGTTATAGCAGCATAGTGGACAGAGCAGCATTACAAGTAGAGCCTGTATAAAAAAATAAGAATATCAGTAGAAAAACACCTTAGTGGAAAAGCTAAGACACCTTAGATACAACATAAGTGAATAATGAAGGCATCATATATAAAAAATAAGTGGATTGAGTGGTGTAAATGGTCTGGATGAATAGATAACAGTGGTGTTGCACATTAAAAAGATGTGTATGAAAGTTTTGCACACTGACAGTTTACCAGGTGGGATTAAAAATGGGAACGTAGCGAGCTAGCTGCGTAGCTAAATGAAGAGCAGCGATAGAAGGAGGATATTTGTGCAGAAGTGCGGTAGCTTTTTATCAGCACTTTACCTCATCCTGCTATTTTAATCACTTCTTCTGCCAGCTATGACAAATTCTGCATTAATTTAAAGAAAAAAAGGAGATAAAGATGTCTGGAATTCACATATATCTGTAGAAAGGGCTTCATTTTGCATTTATAAGGCTTTTTTTTGTGTGGCGTAAAGCCTTAAACTCGGCGTATCTGCTTGCGTGATGCTGCTGTACACCTGTGAAGACGTCGAGTCACTTCCTGCCGATGACACTGACTGATAGCAGGATCTGTGGTTCGGCACCTGAACACAGCTAACAGGGATGCTTCGCTCTTCTTGTTGCCGTCCTCAGCTTCCATAAGAACAGTGTTCACCGGTTTAATGCGCAGCTCGAGGTTTTGTGGGAAACGTGTGGTTGTTGCGTCCGTCACTTTGCAGATGTCCTCCGTCTTTCCCACTGTTTTAGCACATTTTAAAGCACTTTACATGACATCTGACGTTTTACTAGAGTCATTAAAAGTGTCTCTTTGTGTATATTTGTTTTTCTGAATTGATGAGAGCATTAAACTGAATTATGAGAAAAGTTTTCATGGAAAACAATGTTTGTTTTTAAATTGACAAGTGTATTTTCTAGATGATTGTGGAAATTATTTTTTGTCTTTTTTTCTGAATTAATGAGATATCTTTAAAAATAAGTTGCACAAGATTCACTCTTAATTTTAAGGCGTGATTGATGGAAATAATTCCAGAATGATCTCCTGAAGAACTGCAAATGATTCTGTCACAAGTATCTCCCAATATCAGGAAAACAAAGTGATTATTTTCATAATTCTCAGAGATAATAAAAAGCTAAAGTCATGGAAAGTTGCACGGTGGTGTCTTTGACTGTCTTGACAATGACTACATATATAAAAAAACAAATGTTAGAAGAGCAAAGAGCAGCAGGACGGGCAGGTTTAAATAGTAGTGCCAGAGAGTGCACATTAATCCATAGGAAGAACAAAACGACAGATTAGACGCTTTTGTTCGGGTTAAAGCAGGATAATCTCTGCAGAGTGCTTCAGCCTCCTAATAACGTCTGTTTGAAGTTCAAAATGCATTTCATACACGGGGAATCCTCACAACGACACTGCATGGAAAGTAAACGCAGTAGTTGTTGATGTAAAGTGGTTGTTTGTTGACCTGTAGCTGCTGCACACACTGGTGGACATTTTTAAAATGTGGAAATGTTCCTTTAGTGTGTTGAGCGTCCGTCAGAGAAATATTTTAACGTAAGGAGAGAAAAAAAAAGTCGAACATGAAGCCGCACAAAGCAGCAACGATGCTGGAATACTGATGTGTGTGTGTGTGTGTGTGTGTGTGTGTGTGTTGGCAGTAGATAGCGGTTGCCCCCCTGGGCTTTGCCAACATGGCGCTGCCCCCTCTGCAGCAGCATGGCACAGGCCTCGTCTTTGTTGTGGAGCTGGCTCAGTGTGTGTGTGATGTGTGTGTGTGTGTGTGTGTTATCGTACATGTATTGACTGATGGTTCAGGTCATTAGTGTGTTTTTTTTTACTCTGTCAAACTTTGAATATTCAGAAATTCAGAGCAGGTGGAGCTTCTGTTTCTCTCTCCATCTTTCTTTCTTTCTTTCTTTCTTCCTTCCTTCCTTCCTTCCTTGTCTTTTCTTTACCTTTATTCTTCCCTCCTTGCCTACATTCCTCGTTCCCTTCTGACCTTTATAATAATATATGTAACATTACTTTAGTCTCTTAATATTTGTCCCTTAACATTACTGTAGTCTCTTAATATTGCATTATTCCCTTAACATTACTGTAGTCCCTTAATATTACCTTTGTCCCTTAATATTAGTCCCTTAATATTACCGTTGTCCCTTAATATTCTTTAGTCCCTTAATATTAGTCATTTAACATTACTTTTGTCTCTTAATATTAGCCCCTTAGTATTACTTTAGTCCCTTAATATTTGTCCCTTAATATTACTGTAGTCCCTTAATATTAGTCTCTTAATATTACCATTGTCCCTTAATATTGTTGTAGTCCCTTAATATTATTGTAGTCCCTTAATTCTCTTTAGTCCCTTAATATTCTTTAGTCCCTTAATATTAGTCACTTAACATTACTGTAGTCCCTTAATATTAGCCCCTTAATATTACTTTAGTCCCTTAGTCTTAGTCACTTAACATTACTGTAGTCCATTAGTATTAGTCCCTTCACATTACTTTTGGGCCTTAATATTAGTCCCTTAATATTACCATTGGCCCTAAATATTCTTTAGTATCTTAATATTAGTCCCTTAATATTACCATTGGCCCTAAATATTCTTTAGTATCTTAATATTAGTCCCTTAATATTACTGTAGTCCCTTAATATTCTTTAGTACCTTAATATTAGTCACTTAACATTACTGTAGTCCCTTAATATTACCATTGGCCCTTAATATTCTTTCGTACCTTAATATTAGTCCCTTAATATTACCATTGGCCCTTAATATTCTTTAGTACCTTAATATTAATCCCTTAATATTCTTTAGTACCTTAATATTAATCCCTTAATATTCTTTAGTACCTTAATATTAATCCCTTAATATTACTGTAGTCCCTTAATATTCTTTAGTACCTTAATATTAGTCACTTAACAATACTGTAGTCTCTTAATATTTGTCCCTTAATATTACTGTGTTCCCTTAATGTTAGTACCGTAGTAATCTTATTCTTCCCTCCTTGCATTCATTCCTCATTTCCTTCTCACCTTTCCTTTACATCTCTCCTCGCTGTCAGCCTTTTCTTTTTTGGAGTTTCTTTGACTGTGGCTCTGACCTTTGACTTCAGCGTTTGGAGGATATAAGAGGAGCAAGAAGAAATGGATAGTCAGTGTTACATCAGAATTACATAAATGCTTTTTCTGTCTCACTGTGTGTGTGTGTGTGTGTGTGTGTGTCTGTGTGTGTGTGTGTCTGTGTGTCTGTGTGTGTCTGTGTGTGAGTGTGTGTGTGTGTCTGTGTGTGTGTCTGTGTGTGTGCGCGCGCCCTCTGTGGTTTAGTCTAAACTGAACGTGTCTGAACAGATGTTTCCTGTGGTTTTTAGGTAACTGTGTGTGTGTGTGTTCATGTGTGTGTTTGAAGACAATCAGATATTTGTTAAAAAAAAAAGAGGAAAAATGTTTTTTTGTTGTTGTTTTTTTAAACTCTAAACTGGATTTACTGGATCTGCTCTTATTGAGCTGTTTTATCTGACTTCCTGTTCATGTTCCAGTGTTTGAAATTTAATTCAGAGGCAGATTAAGAGGAGCGCCTTAATATTACTGTAGTCCCTTAATATTACTTTATTCTCTTAACATTACTGTAGTCCCTTAATATTACTTTATTCTCTTAACATTACTGTAGTCCCTTAATATTACTTTATTCTCTTAATATTACTGTAGTCCCTTAATAGTACTGTAGTCCCTTAACATTACTGTAGTCCCTTAATATTACTTTATTCTCTTAACATTACTGTAGTCCCTTAATATTACTTTATTCTCTTAATATTACTGTAGTCCCTTAATAGTACTGTAGTCCCTTAACATTACTGTAGTCCCTTAATCTTACTTTATTGTCTTAACATTACTGTAGTCCCTTAATATTACTTTATTCTCTTAACATTACTGTAGTCCCTTAATGTTATTTTTGGCCTTCCCTCACTCCTCAGTCCGTCACATCAGCATTGATTCAGCTCTTCGCTCAGTGTCACGTAACGAATGGAGTTTCCTCCTGATTGATATAAGATGATGTGTTAACAGTAAATTGAGATTAAGATTTTTTTCTGCTGGACCACGCTCACTTTATTCATATCACTTTTCTTGAATTGTCCTCCAGTATTTTGGTGGTTATTCATATTGTCTCTATTCTGCTGCTAAACCAGACTTTAACATGTGAACAGACGCACACACACACATCTGAATTTGTAGATCGGCCAATGGGAGCGCTCTCTTACTAAAATGACCCGTGATTGGACAAAACCTCCCGTCATGAGGAGGTGCACAAGTCCTGTTTTCAGACCACTTGAATTACAACATGCTGAAAGGTTATGATGGTAATTTAGCCCGATAAAGCCCAAAAAAAATAAAATAAATGATATGTAAATGTAAAGGAAAAAAATATAAATATAAAAAATTAGAGTTTTTGGTGGATAGTTGAATCGTTGTTTGATGGCGTGATGAGAGATTTTTTTTTCAGCTGTTAAAAAAAAAAGGTGAAATACATCCAGCCGTTTTGCAGATTATTACTTAAACACAGCACAGGGCCAAATGCAGCTTTGAAAAACTCAAAAACACGCCATCATTGTGATGCGCTCCGTCTTTCTTTCTTTTTCTTCTTCCTCTCTTTTCTCGTTCTTCTAGCTCTCCCTCGTTCTCTCTCCCGTTCAGCCTTTCCTATAGTCTCTCTCCCTCTCTCTCTCTGTACCATATGGCGTACCATGGTACATTTAGCTTGTCAGTGATAATGGATGGCCGTGGAAGCCCAGTTTTGCTTTAAGCGTTAGCTTGCTGCTCTCAGTGTGTGTGTGTGTGTGTGTGTGTGTGTGTGTGTGTGTGTGTGTGTGTCGGCTGTGGGATGAGGGATCACGAAGCAAAATCAACCCAACACACACTGAGCCTCGTAACCGTGACCGCGATCGATGCTGTGGTCACTTCCGGGCATTTTCATTCACGCGATCTGATTGGTTGATAAACGGAGGCTGAACATTTTATTCCACAACAATCTGGTTTTTATTCTGACTGCGCTTCACAGATACAGTTTGGTTGTGGTGTTTATTAGCGAGGCATCGAACCGACCAATCACGTGGCTGAGTGCGTGGAGCCACAGCGACAGATGCACCCGGACCGATTTCCTGGCAAAAATACCTCGTTTCTGCAGAGAGATGACTGTGGAGTGTCAAGTGGCCGAGCATGAATAACGATTTACTGAGAGCTCACAGACGGACGCCGCTTTGCAGATATCTGGTCCTCAGTCGAGTAACTTTTTTAGTTTTTTTTTTTCTTTAAGGAAAGATTATTTTTGTAATTGTGAAAGGACGCTCATTTGTCGAGAGTTTCAGCTCTTTGTTTAGCTTAACTGCTCTGCTTCACTCCCTCGGCTCTCATGGTGTCATTATCAAAGCAAACAGAGAGATGGTGAACACAGCGGAGCATTTAACAGATAAAGAGACAGATTTTTCTCCAAAGAGACGGAGCTAAAAGAACATGAATATATAATGAGCCCCTTTAAGAAAGAGTAGTTTAATAGTCTAAAAATGAGATTTAAGTAGGAAAATGAGTGTAGAAATCTGAGTGTAAATACAAAAATAAGTGTAAGCATAAAAATACGTATAAAAACTGTCTTATATATAAATATGAGTGTGGATTTACTTTGAGAAGAGAATCGAATGAAACGCAGGAACAAAGATGGAGACCAGAGGTGGTGATTGTATGTTAACGTGAGAAAGTGCTTTAATTCCTGCTCGTGCTTTACTGAAACACTCTGTTAACTCGGCACTAATATCTGTATTTACTGTAGGGTTTTTCAAAATAAAACTCTCCATTTCAAGTCCATCACTTGTTGACATCAGAGAAGTGAAGCAGTCAGTGAGGTTATCGATATTCATTGATTGATCGTTTTAGTGTAGTGTGTCATTTCAGAAGAAAGTGGTGAAACAAGCTTTCGAGAAGAGATGTCAAGAAACCGAAAGGATAATAATAATAATCATAATAGTTTTCTTCCTCTCCTTCCTTCTTTCCTTTTCTTTCCTGTTCACTTGTCTCCTCTTCTGTTTCTATTTCTCCTTTCCTGTTCCATCCTCTCCTCTGTTTTTTTCCCTCTCCTTTCCCATCTTCTCCTACATCCTTCTCCCTTTTCTTCTTTCCTGTCTTTTCCTTTTCCATCCTCTCCTCTTTGGTTTTCTCCTCTCTGACATCATCATTTTCTCTCATTTCCTCCTCTCCTCTTCTGTTTCCTCTTCTCCTTTCCTCTCCTTCCTTACATCCTCTCCTCTCCTGTTTCCTCCTCTCCTTTTCTTTTTTCCCTTCCTATCCTTTCCTGTTCCCTCGTCTCCTGTTCACTTTCCTCCTATCCTTTCCTGTTCCATCTTCTTCTCCTGCGTTTCCCCCCTCCTCCTCTATTTCCTCCTCTCCTTCCTTATATCCTCCTCTCCTCTTCTTTTCCCTCCTCTCTTTACCTGTCCCATCCTCTCCCCCTGTTTCCTCCTTTCCTCTCTGATGTCATCATTTTTTGATTTCCTCCTCTCTTCTCCTGTTTCCTCCTCTCCTCTTCTTTTCCCTCCTCTCCTTTCCTGTTCCATCCTCTCCTGTTGTTTCCTCCTCTCCTTTCCTCTTCTTTTCCCTCCTCTCCTCTCCTTTCCCCTTGTCTCCTCTTCTGTTTCCTCCTCTCTCCTCGTCTCCTCTTCTCTTTCCCTGCAGCTGTGTTCTCCTTTCTCTCTCCAGCTGTTGCCAACCAATCACCTGCTCCCCCTAGCACACACACACACACACACACACACACACACACACAGTGTAATTATAAGTGATGGGAAGCTGGCTGGGGATCCATTTGAACACAGGAATAAAGGAAAAAGGGAAGATTTGCATGGAGAAGCCAAAGAGAGGTGATCGATCAGGAACGGTTGATGACCGGATTGATTGATTTTTCACTCATTTCATCGTTTCTGTGGTCGATTTGTTCAGATTCATTTAGAGCATCAAAGAGGCCTCAGCTGTGAGACACGATGAGTAAAAATAGTGCTTCAGTCCGTCCATAGAAAACTAACAGAGAGCAGAAAACCACCAAACGTTGTGAGGATTTACCGTTTTATTTAAGAGGAACATTATTACAGAATTAATACAGAAAGGAAAAAAAGATGATCAGGTGATGAAATTAGTGCAGTGCTCAGTTGCAGGACAAATACATGACGGAGGAGCAGCAGACTGAGGAGTGAAAGGATGAAACGTGAAGACAGACTGAAGCCGAGCGGCCACAGTGGTCCGCAAAGTTCCACTGCGTATCGTCGCCTCCGTGTAGCGACCGTTGGTCCGTTTCCATGGCAACAGACGAGGGTAAAGTGGCGGCTTTTCCCTTTTTTCCCACGCTTCCAGGGCAGTGCCATCACGAGTCTCTGCTGGCAAACACTGAATAGGAGAGCAGAGCTGACAAAGACGTGTCTGCCAGGGTGACGGGTTCAGATCCTGCCTCAGTGCATGGAGCAAGGCAGCTCTGGAGTGAAGTCTCTGCGTTCTGCAGGATAAATACGTCCGATACTGGATTCATTGGTTGTGAAAATCAACCAATCAGAGCTCAAGATGGAGCTTTATGACAGGAGAGGTCGTCAGGGTCACAGAAAATGGTGAAGTGTTTATCCAGCAGATTTATGTTCCCATACAGCGAAACATTTTAGTTTAGTTTGACCACAACTAACAACTGGTATCACTCTCGATCAGTTTCTCAATTAATTGTTTAGTTGTTTGGTCTTTAAAGTGTCAGAAAATTGTCCGTCTGTTTCCTGAAGTCCAAGATGACGTCCTCAAATGTCTTCTTTCATCCACAACCACAAGTTCTTCAGTTCACTGTCATAAAGGAAGGAAGAAAAACGAGGAAGTATTCACATTTAAGAAGCTAAAATCAGAGAATTATCAAAATCAAAGTGAAGTTATGCTGTTGTGTTGACTCTCATTGACTGGTTTGGGAAAAACAAAGAAAATAGTCAAAGTTATTTCCTGAACGCTTCGATTTGAATGTTGTTGTTTTTTTTGTAGCGTCTTCATTCAGAGATAAAAACAAGTGACAAACTTTTTTTTTTTTTTTTAACATATAAGTAGAAATGCATTAACAAGTGACACCAGGTAAAATCATGTTTCTTTTATTATTTAGGTGTAAATGCCAGCAGTGGTGGTTTTGATTTAAGTCATTTTTTCTAATGCTGGTCAGATGGGCAGAATATTATTACATAATATAATTTTCTGATTTGTATTCTTTGTTTTATTCTCAAATAAATAAGTCAGTCTGTACAGCACATGTGGCTGTTTGAAAATCATCACTCTTATGTATTTTGTTTCTGTGTTTTTTGAACCTCTGAGCTTGCCCTCTTATTTTGAAGGAGCACAATGAGCTCTGTGATATGGTATGGTGTCAACTTTGTTCCTAATTTATTAAAGAAAGCAGGTGACTGAGTTTGGACGTAGGCGCTCAGATCCGTCCTCCTCGCTGTGTGGGAGCTGATATGTCATTATTCTGCAGCCAGGTGCTCGCATCCAAATCACACAGAGCACATCAGCGATGCGACGGCGCTCCCAGATCTGCAGCTACGTACCCCTCATATTACAGCCGTCCAGGTGCTCGAGCGCCGCCGCATTCGTCTAAATACAGGTATTAAGTTAGAGGAGGGGGAGGAGGAGGTGTGACGATGGCAGGAGAGACAAAAATGTGGGAGGAAGAGGACGATGAGGACGCAAGTGAGACACAGGAGGTCAAAAACTAGACGGAAAAATCCAGCAGCTTGAAAGATGGGAACACACAGGGGCGTGCAAGGTTCAGGAAGATTAAAAAAAGTAATAAAATACCAAAATATATATAATAGATACGTAAGAGGAATGCAAAGTGCAAATGATAAAATAAAAGTGCTTCTTGTTATATTTTTTTATTTAGTTTTCTTGCAGAAACCTTAGTAATTCTCTATTTGTTGGTGTTATAAGCTGATTTTTGGTCTGCATACACACATAACTTAATAACACACAAAACCAACGTCTCATCTGACGACTGGATTACAGAAAATCAGACATGAACATATTTTCAACATAGATTGAATTCATACCCAGTCTAACTCAGGTCCAGGTCGGTTCTTGTGCATTAGGATCCATGCAGTCAAGCAATGATCATAGCTGATATATATATATATATATATATATATATATATATATATATATATATATATATACACACACACACACACATTTTTTACTAGGTTATACAATAGATTTTTTTTTAAATAATCAACATTAGAAAGCCTCCCTCACTAAATCAGAATGATAAGAAGAAACAAAAGTGGTTTAACATAAAAAAAAAAAGATTTCAAGTTCAATAAAAAAAATGAGTGAAGAAGGAAGAAGCATTTTAACAAAGAGGAGTACAGGTGTAGAGAAGAGAGGAGACAGACAGACACCACAGCATCCTTTGACCTTTGACCCCTCCAGTGTGACAGCACCTGACCCATCATCTATCTCTGTGAGGTCCACTGAGACAAAGACACACCACAGTTCACCCAATCACACAGTTTGTCTTCCTTCTTCTGTCGGCTTAAAGGCACACATAAATAAGAAATAAAAAAAATAATAAATAAATATAAAAATATAAGATACCTGTATTTGCAGATGAGATATTTATTTACAGCAGAAATTTAATATTTACAGCTCTGATATCTGTCTGTATCCATGGTTACAGTGCGGACATTTGGCTACTAATCCAGGGTTCCCACAGTGTCTTAAAAAGTCTCAAAATGTCTTAAAGTTACCTTAAATTTGCTGTAGGTATTACGTCTTCAGATGGTGTGTTTAACGCCAGTAGGATTCGTAGATTTACTGGAATGTTTCACATTATTTTGTTCACATAGTTCACCTCTTTGTTCCTGAAAGTTGTGAAATTAAAGTTGTAGAAAAAAGTTAAGTGTTATGCCTTCAATTTATATCATTGTTTTTTTAAGTTTTAAAGGGCTGAAAAAAAAATCCTAAAGCATTCTTTATTATAATCGGGTATCAGAATTTATTTCCCTGCTAAATATTGATATCTGCATCAGCCTCAAAAACTCCATGTTGGTCAGCCCCGACAACAAATTCACTATTTTCTACCAAAGAAATTGTTATGACATGTTTGGGTCTTAAATTGTATTTGTTGAGGTCTTAAAAAGGTCTTAAAACTTTTTATTTCCTTAGACGTTTCTGGGCTGAAAAGAAGCTACCAAAATGGCGGACACATAAACCAAAACAAAGACAGTGAGACGAAGCGTTCCAGAGTCAATCTGTAGTTTTGTTGCCGTTTTTGATGTGACGGTGGGTTTCCAAACAGGAAGCTCCACTTCCTGCACGGGATGACTTTAACACATACAGAACAGACTAAAAAAAAAAACGTGGTGACGTCATACTTCCAGCTTCAAAACCATTAACATCAGCTTCCTTTTTATTTCTGGCATCAGAGGGTTCTAACATGTTTCACACTTTCAGATATGTGTTGAAAAGTTGTGTACACTCAGGTAAAAAAAAGCTTAATTCACATGACCAGAGGTGATATGTCCTGATGTTTTGCTGGTGATTCTCCACACTGAAACGTTCAGTTTCACATGAAACCCTCGTGAGCTCGTCTTTATTTAGCGCTCATTGTTCTGCACTTTAATACTTCCATATTGTGCTGCTAATTCAGAATTTCACACCTTTTTTCTCTCGTCGCTCCCTCGCTCTCTTTGACAAGAGGAAACGTGTTAAACCCACCTCTAAGAACCTTTTTAATTCAACATTAGCGGTCGTCATCTGTCTGCCGAACAATACCCAAACACCGTTTACAGCATCTCGCCTTTGTTTACTCTGCAGCTAAATATTGTTCCGTCAATAATGGGCTCCAAACACAGCATCAGGCTTTTGGTTTTAGGTAATCCTGAATGTTTTACAGGAGATTTTTTTCCTCTTTTTCTTCTTTTTTTGCTGCGTTTTATTGTCTCGGGAGCATAATTGGAGTGTTTCCTTCCTTCATTTGTTTTAGGTTTTAGGAGGAACATGGGCTCGGTGCCTCGTGGATGTAACTCCACATGCTATTGTGTCCGAGGTTTTTGTGGAAGTGTTGCCCGAAATCCTCAAGACAAAGGCAGCAGATATGGTGGGAAAAATATATAAACCGTGGAAAGAATCAAATCCTCCAAAATGATCGTTTAGCGGGGGGTTAAAGTGAAACAGGGTGGCGGTCTACCTAAACCTCCTGTTTCAGGTGCCATGTTTTCTACTCCCACCCTCCCATCAGATCAGAGCGAAATAAAGACGTTGATAAATTCACGGGACGGTTGTGAACGTTGCCAAATGGAGTCAGACCCCGACCGAAGTAAACGCCGCGCCGCCGAGCGAGAAAAGAGACGGAGGGATGGAGGGGGGAGAAGATTTGGGGCTCTAATGCCAGCCTTATGCGTCTTTTAGTCGTTTCCGCCGTCGGGGTTTGGCACCGATGCGCCGCTGTCAGCCAGCCAACAAAAATCTGCAGTGCCTGCCGCATTTCAACAGCCCTGTTTGTCTGAGACGACACACACACACACACACACAGCGACACACTCGTTTTTCAGTAACCTTCGTGAAAGAAAAATTCATAAAATTCCTCAAATCCGAGGAGGAAGTTTCTCATTTCTTATAACCCATTTTCTTTGTATTTTGCCGTGCTGCTCTGGGGGGGTTTTAATTTGAAACCTCCTCCTTCCTGTTGGAAGTCCTGCTGTTTGGAGGTTCTGCTGTTGTTTGTGTTGTTTATCTGTTGGTTCCAGGGTGGAGGAGGGGTGGATGGATGCTGGTGTTGGCTTTTTTCGGGTCTCACTCTCATGAACGGGGAACAAGTGTCATGGCTGCTGCTGAGTTCTGATCCATCTGCTTCACGGACAAACTGACTGTGCTACGTGCAAAAGTCCTGTCGAAAAATGATGTTATTTCACTCAGTGAACAAATTAGACGATACGTCCCTTTTTAGATCCTTCCAGAAACGAGCGCTGGTTCCTAAAGAGTCCACAGTTTTTTTTACTGTATAATAACTAATTATATCGTTCCTCCAGTTTGCAGACGACAAATCTGGTCTGTTTTGTTGTGCACGTCATAAAATCCCTTTGAGGCGAATTTATGATTTGTTTTTTGGCTCTATAAGTTGACTCGACTATACATCACAGGAAATGATTTGCAGACAGATGTCAGTCAAGCTGCAGCTTCGGGATGCAAATTAAACGTCACGAAATGTTTCTCCGAAGCTTTTATGCGTGTTGTGTTTGCGATCGTGATTCATACGCACACACACACACACACACACACACAGTCACACTCTGCTTTCATTAAATGTGCAGTCAGGTACAGCTAGGCTACGTTAGCATTAGCGTTAGCCGCAGTGCTTTAGGAGTTGATGATTCCTCCTTTACTGACCTGTTTGACTGAAAGTGACTTCAAAGAGTTCAAAAGCATTCTGGGAAATGTAGGACGTCTCTAAAAGTTGTACATAAGCTCCTGCTGACTGAATGTAAAAGCTCTTCATGTGACATCAGGTGATAGAAAGAAGATGTTAAAAGATGAACACTGAGCTGGTCGTGTGGAAAATTGAAGCTAAATACTTTTTGATAAAAATGACAGAAAACTAACCAGATCTGTTTTTTTTTTTTTTTTTACAATTTATTTCTAAAACTTAAACTCATTCTCAAACTAATAAAGAAGATTTAAATTCAAAAAAGCTAATTAAAATGATTTAAAGGTCATTTTTTTCACACTAAAATGAGTCGATGAAAGCCGCTGATGTACGGACTCAAACTTTAATTAAAGAAAAATAAAAATAAACGGAGGTGACGGTCCAATCAGAAGCCTGATCGGCTGTGATGTGGCTGAAGGTAGAGGCCGACAGATGTGAGCTGGATGCTGCGTCTCTCGAGTCGTTCTCGTCGCTCGAGTCGTTCTCGTCGCTCGTATACGTTCATCTGTTGTTTGATGTATTCGCTCGCTCCGATGCCAGAAATCAATGCCTGCTGGGAGTGAAGGATGGGGGGGGGGGCTGTTAGACGACGGTTAGTCATCGACCATCGTCTGTTAAATTAATGTTGATCCCTGAAATAATGTTACGCCTTACACAAGAAGACAACGCCATGAATAAATATATAGATTATTTCAAATTCAGCGCTGGCGGGATTGTTTCTGTGTGTGTGTGTGTGTGTGTGTGTGTGTGTCGGTACCTCTCAGACTTTGTAGAAACTTCTGGACCGGTGCCCAGCGGTGTCATGGAAACGCTTGAATCGCTCAGAATGATTCATGTCTGCACAGTCCAACCCTCCCCCATCACACACACACACACACACGTGCACGCTCACACGTGCACGCTCTCAGCATGCAGGAAGAGGGAGTTTAACCCTTCTTCAATCCGTCCTCCTTCCCCTCCTCCCATCTCTCCATCCTCGTCAAACGGCACTATTAGTCACATAGTTTATGAAAATAGACTCATTATATGGATGTCAGAGGAGATCACGTCTTCAGAGTGTTTCCTTTCACGAGGAGAAAGACTCGACACGACTCTCTGAAAGAAAGAGTGGAGACGTCGACTCGTACAGAAAGACTGCTTTGATTTTATTCCCCCTCTGGATTAACCAGAATAAAAAGCTGATCGGCGTCAAATGTGATGGACGGAGTCATTCAGCAAATCAAATGAAACTGGATAAATCTGAAAACTTCTCTTTCTTTCTACGTCATATTTTCATTTATTCATATTATTTTTTTTCTTTTCAGTTTTTTATATTCTTTTCCATCAACATAAGTTAAATTCCTTGAATGACCAAACAGACTCTACAATAAACTTCTGATTCTGAGAAAAAAAAATCCCTCCATTTTTAAATTTAACATTTTTGCAAATTTAATCGAGACGCTGGGAGCAACTTCATGCTCGTTTTTCCTCCTTTCTTAATATAAAACAAAGAATAAAAAAAATCAAATCTCCATCCTTCCTCTTATTTTCAAAATGTTGTCCTCCAAACTCCAAATGTTTTTATTCATTTCAAAGAAAACCCCCTAAAATCTGACGACAGGTGACGACTCAGCGTCCCAATCTGAAGGAACGTAAGCTCTCAGAAGTTCTTAAGTGGTTTCAGATATTTCATGTCATGCAGTGTCACCTGTGCTGAGTCAACACACAAAGTCATTTTAGAAGAACAAATGTTCTTTTTAATGAAGTCCTCCTCGGTTCTGTTTACTGCTGCTGATGTGATCACTTTGTTGGTGCTGCAGTTAATGGAATTTTATTAAACTAATTAAGACGAACATTAACATGGAAGAAGTAATTAATGGAGAGGAAAATGATCAGAAGATAATACCATGTTATTTGGTGATTAATGCCTGTCATTCATGGAGGGAAGGAAGCCTCCGACCTCTTTGTTTACTTCTGCAGTATTCAGCCAAAGCCGCCATCTTTCTACCTGAAACGTATTAAATCCAAATCATTTTAATTATCGAGTCATTAACTCATTGAGTTCCAGCTGTTTTATCAAACAGGAAGTAACTTATTCCGGTGTTTTTGTCCATTTTGAGTCATATTTCTAGACCCACAGAATATTTAGTACTATGACTCTGAAAACAGTGAATAGCTCAAATGAAAGAAGAGACTCTCTATTTCATCATGAAAAAAAATGTTTGTTTTTACCTTGTTCCATTCTTGTTTTATCAGAGGTAGAGTAGAGGACACTTTCACCAAAATCAACACTTTTTCTCCAGATTCTGTTTTGCTCTCTGATCTCGATCGTCTCCACTTCCTGTTTTGATCTCTGTGGTGTATACCGTCTCTTTATGCTCTGACTACATCTCCCAGAAGCCTCAGCCTTTCTCACAGGCTGTGTGAGACTGCGATCGGCAAACTGCTGCCAAAAAAAACACTTTGACGTATTATTTTGTTGCTAGCACTCAGAGTTAACTGAACAAAGTAAAAACAAATGATTCACTGATTTGAACCCGTCTCACAGTTTCAGTATCATTTTGGCAAAAATCTGGTTTTATTTTGGAAGATTTGCCCAAACTGTTGCTTTTTTTATGCGTTACTTAAACTAAAATGCCTCACTTTTCATATCAGATTCATTTGAATGTGATTCTTTTATCAAAGTCAGCGAGTCATTTCTTATCAAATCCACCAGATTTAAGGTCAAGTCGTGGTTATTTCCTCCTCAGGGTTAGCGTGGTAATAGTCCAGCAGAGCGTCCTGCTTCCTGTCGGCTCTCAGCTTCTGATGGAGCTTATTTGTGTTTCTGTCTCGCTGCATTGTGGATTAAGGGGGGATTTGATCGTCCTGGCTCAGCGGCTCAGAGTGGGCTGACCTTTCAGACCTCTGCAGCCAGCTCACTCTAATGAGTGGTCCAAAAAGTGTCACCGCTGGCTTCCTCAGGGAGATGCACAGAGTGGATGTGTTCAGGTCAGGAAACCTGCTTTAAGTAGTTTTTTTTAGGTTTGAGACAGTCTAGTGTTTGTTGTTCAACGGTTTTTGTTTATTTTTTTGTGATCAAATGTTTTTATTAACTCAGTCACACAAGGTTCGAGAAAATCATCTCCGTCAAATTACAAACAATATGCCAAAGACGTAAGAACGTGGCTTTGGTTTATTGTCTTCACGTGACAGCTCATGGTTGAGAACAAAGGAAAGCAGATCGCTTTGGCACCCGTCAAAAATCAGTTATTTCCTAAAATTTGACAGTCAAACATTCTAGTTCTGTGAAGTGACGCCTTAAACTTTCATTTCAAGTCTTCTTCACTAAAGCATGATGTTCATTTAGTAAATTATGGTCCCATTTAGAGGCAAACTACCATAAAGCAAAGGATGCTTTAGTGCGAGGCTACCTTTTTTTTTTTTTTTTTTCACTTCATGATAGTTAACTGTGACATTCAGTGTCTTATTCAGTGTTTATGTCCACTTAACTCCACTCTCTAGTGTCACTTCTGGTTGTGTAAAACCAAGATGATGAAGAACTAGTTCTAAAGTTAGTTTAACCTGAGTACACTTTGTGGATTCTTGGATCAGAAGGGCTTTTTTTTAGGTTGAAGAACCCCTGAACGTTCCTGAAAGGAACACCAATGTTCATCAGAGAAAACTCCCAGAGAAACAGGTACAATCATGTTATCATGGAGTTCTATGAAGATGAAGAACCCTCTACTTTTGTTAACATAAAGGTCTGAAAGGCAGTGGCGTGTCCAGATTTTTTCACAGGGGTAGGCAAAGTGGGGCACCAAGTCATGCAGGGGTGGCGAACAGGATCAGTCACTGCGCATCGACATAGCATCAGTTCACCATGTTTTGTCTTTTGTGATTAATTGAAATTATGTTAAATTTAAATATGCATTTAAACACAAATTAATATGAACTTGTAAACGGGACACAACAGAATGGGAAGATATAAGTGCGAAATGTGCAAAAATATAAATATAAAGTTGAAGTGCTGACCAAATTCAACTAAATAAATTCAAATCTTCAGAATTAGCATCATCTTCTTCTTAACTGTTTGCGCCTCAGTGCAATACTGCCCCTCAGGTCGGAGGTCGAATTGCAAACCAGACAGTCCATCACGCAGGGTGGCACCTGGGGTGGCCAGTCAGATTTCAGATGTGCCATCCCCTAGACACGCCCCTGCTGAAAAGAAGCTTTTTATTTTTATTTATTATTAAAGAAGTGAGTTTCTCTTCATGAGGAGCTTCTAGAACATCCCCTCCACGATGCTTTGAAAAACCTTGAAATGAAGCTCTGGAAGCGCTGTGAGATCAAACCTTCGTCAAAAAGCTTTCAGGGGCTGGAAGTGGTTTCACATTTTCTAACCTCTCTCTGGAAAGGTTTAGAGGATCACTTTTATTCTGGAGGTTGACAGAAAGTGGTCTGGTAGCATCAGAGGACGTTGTGTGTGAAACACACTGAGGGGAAAAAAAGCAGCTGGACCGCTAAACGTGTAAATGTAAATTTATTTAGATTTTTCTGGACAGACTGGGTTTGGACGACGTCCCCTGTGTTTTTGTCCACGTCCCTTTATGTGTGTGTTTGCCTTAAATGGACGAAAAAGTTCAAAATAATCACTGCTGAGAAATTGAATTATGTGCTCATAAGAGTAGAAAGAAGGATAATGGTAATTCTATTTTTATTATTTGTTTTGTGATTGTTTTTTTTTCCCATCCTGCATCGCTCTGTCCCTTCTTTCTTTTCTTCTCATTAACGTCGCTTTCTCTTTAACCGCCAAATTAAAATACCAGGGATTTTTGTTTGTGTGTGTAATACATGAGCTCGAGGTGAAAATGCCACCGTGTTTGCATAAAAAGTAAAGAACTGGGATGAATTGTGTCCAGTCAGTCACATGGTTTAATTTTCATGTGTTTTTACTTTAATTTTACGCTTTATTTAAGGTTGCGTCGCAAACTAAATGTAGTTTTGTACCGCAAATATAATTCTGGAAATGTTTTATAAAATGTCAGGAAAAAAAACAAAAATAATCCAAAAAAAACATACACTCTGTCTTATTCTTTTTTTGTGGAATGAAAAAATTATTTGGCCTGCAAATGGTCTTCAGCAGGTAAAGGATAATATATATATATGTAATTTTTCTGTACTGAAGCAGAGAGGCCTCTGCTATCCTTTCATCCTGTCGTCTTTTATTCTTGCGGTCATCAGCTGGATTTATTCTACCTTCTTGTTATTTATTACATTATTGGAAGGAATTAAGAGACCTTTAAGAGGTAATTAAGCTAATTAGTGAATGAATGAATAAACAAATAACCAAAGTTAATAGTTGCTTGTGCTGCTTTTGATTTTATGTAGTCTTTTTTTTAATTAGCAGTAATAATTAGTGAATTCATGATAAATACTGTAGAATTTTCTGCAGCTTTTTGTTCCCTGAGACATACAATAATAATAACTGATTATACAGCTGATGAAAGAATTCATGAATGAAAAAAAATGACCAGATACACCAGGTATTTTTCTTATATTCTCTTCATGTAATAAATCCCTAAAAAACCTCTGTAGCCTCTATTATTATTATTAATTTCTTTTTACATTTTAACCATGGACACATTTAAGTTATGTGTTGCCAAAAATAATTAAAACAAATTAAATGGTTAATTTTTTTTTTCTAACATGAAATTGTGCATCTTAGTGTAAAACTTTTGGGATTGGATGTTGTGGTATTTTGCAGCTCCTGAATTAGTATTTTTAAATGCATGTGATTGTACGTACGGAGATATTTTGGTACCATGCAGAAGTACATTTGCATGTGTGTTCACATCTATACATACTGTCTGTATAATGTGCACATTTACACATGTGTTCATGTGCATCTGCGTCAGTCATTTCCAGTATTGTGTGTGTGGGAGTCTTTGTGTTTGTGCCAAGCTGGTCCAGCTGGCTTCAGTCTTTAGCTGAAGCCGAGGCCGCTGTATCGGTCACACACACACACACACACACACACACACACACACTCGACCACATTCCCATTCTGTACGCCTGTAATTATCAACCTCTTCGGCATCGACTACCATGTTGGCGTGCATTCAGCGGCGGTCTATACACGCCTGATTCAAACCCTTCACCACGTACACGCTTCATTTTGCTCCACGCGCGCTCGTCGCAGAGCTCTTCCATTTCATCCGGGACGGCTGCACCGACCGCAGGATGTAATTACACGCTAACGACGGTTTGATATTTAGACTGGCTGAAGATTTAAGGTTTTATCCAAAAAAGAAGGCCTGCTCGGTAAAAATAGTCTCCTCGTGGTCCCTGCAGCTCGGAGGAGAGGGAAGCCCGTTCACAAGCTGCAGAGGATATTAGCTCTGTTGTCTGAGCGCCAGAACGACGGCGGCCGCTGCGTTTTAAAAATTCATCGATGCGTTAAAATGATGGTCAGTTTACTGCCAAAGAGACTTCACCTTCCTGTCGTGTCGCTGATCACTGATCAGTCCTGCTTTTAACAGCTTTGAAGTCTGATTTCAATCAAACGTGTTCAAACACCAAAGAGGGTGTCTGCGCTCATTTATCCTCATGTCCATGAAATGTGCATCAGATGAAGGTTAAAGCTGAAGACACGTGTACATTAGGAGGACGAAGAGGACAGTCTGATACAAAAGCAGAGCTCACATGATGTGATAATCCTTTAGCTGCTCCACAGACTGTGAAATTTACAGTGTCACAGCAGCAAATTTGACTGAAAGGACCGATATAAAGAAAAGAACCAGTAACACATCAGTGTACACCAGAATCCAGTCCAAACTGAGTCCAACATATGGCCCAAGGGCCAAAACCGGTCCGCCAAAGGGTCCAATCCGGCCCAGTGAAAGATTTTATGTCATTAACTCATTCAGTGTCAGCCGTTTTATAAAAGAGAAAGTGTCTTGTTCCAGAGTTTTTGTCCATTTTGAGTCATTTTCAAGACTCATTTGACAATTGTGGTTTGTGAGTAATGTTGGGGCTTCTGGGAGATGTAGTCAGAGCATAAAGAGACAGTATACACCACAGAGATCAAAACAGGAAGTGGAGACGATCGAGATTAGAGAGCAAAACAAACAGAATGTGGAGAAAAAGTGTTGATTTTGGTGAAAGTGTCCTCTACTCTACCTCTGATAAAACAAGAATGGAACAAGGTAAAAACAAACATTTTTTTCATGATGAAATAGAGAGTCTCTTCTTTCATTTGAGCTATTCACTGTTTTCAGAGACATAGTACAAAATATTCTGTGGGTCTAGAAATATGACTGAAAATGGACAAAAACACTGGAACAAGACACTTCCTGTTTCATAAAACATCTGGCACTCAGTGAGTTAATGAAGGTGTTATTCTTCTTCTAATAACTACAGAAGGTTTTGTAACTTCAGCAGTGAACTGAGACAGATGAGTTTGTGTCTTGATTTCTTTTTTAAATGTATAGAAAAACTGTCTTTAGTTTTTTTTTTTGCACATGCAGAGAAATGAAATGTACACCTAAAAGAACGTGGAGGGTGAAAGTGTTGTTTCTGGTTTCAAAGCAGACGGCTGTTTGGTTTACACACACACTCACACACACACACACACACACACACTCTCACACACACACACACACACACACACACACACACACTGTGCAGACTCTGATCATAGAATCTGTTTTTCTTCTAGAGATCGTTTACTTTGTAAGTGTAAATGAATGAAAGAAAGCTAGTTTGTGTTTTTTAAGGAATTTGTGAATGAATGAATGAATGAGGTCATTAATTGGCTGTCTTGTCAGTGGTCATTTTATATTCATAAATACATAAATGGATGGATGCATTTACATCCTAATTGTTATCTTGTATGTTGAGATGTATTTGCTTTCAGATTATTCATGGTGCTGATGTTTATTAAGCTACATTCTTTATATATGATTGATTAATTTAAATAAAGTGTTTAAAATGAATGGATGATTAATTTGAGTGAATGAAACCTGTCCTCGTATTTCTTTTTATTTCTAGTCCTGTTAGCTTCACAGATGAACTGAATGAGTGGCTGCGCTCTGGTTTTCAGTACAGACATGAGTCTCTATGCTAACCGCTAACCGCCTCTCTCTTCCTGTCGTCCTCCTGCAGGTAAAACAGAGAGGAGTTCGTACTCGTACACCAGAGAGTCCAACCCACACTGCCACCAGGTCAGTCCTGCTGCAAACCTGCTGCTTTAGTGCTCATTTTGTGTCACCTGCTTGGATTTGATCTGAGGTCAGTGCTAGATGACGTTCATGGACGACTGATTCAAGCACCTGACAGTTTTGTGAAAGTTTACAGCAGCAAATGTGAGCCAGGTGAGAGCGAATATCTGGCTTGTTGAAATTTCTGGAAACATCAAGGACAAACCTGACTTTGTTAAAAAATAATACAGCAGGAATACTCAGCTAGATTGGCCCAGAGGTCACTTTTGCAAAAATAAATGTGATTGGTAGTTTGGGGAATCCTCCATGTTTTTGAATGCTTCGATTTTCGAAATGGGTCCAGCATCAATGTCCTTTTTTTTTTACCATTGACATACATTGTTGTTTTTTTAACTCTTTGAGTGCCAGCCTTTTTTATAAAACACAAAGTGTCTTGTTCCAGCGTTTTTGTTCATTTTCAGTCATATTTCTAGACCCACAGAATATTTTGTACTATGACTCTGAAAACACTGAATCTGACAGAAAGTACCTTGGAACTTGTATTTATTAATCTAGTTAGTGGCAAAACAAGACTTTTAGTGGCTGTGCTGTCTCCCTCAGTATTGGGTCAATTTCAATAATTGGTGTTCCCATTAATTTCTTACATTAGACAGAAAAACATGGGGTTGAAAAGGACCATAGTGACCCTTTAAATCCACAGTAAAAGTGAAGTTGGAGCATCTTTAACATGTTTAATGTGAGTAAAATTTTCATGAGTTTAGTTGGAAAATAAAATCTAAATCTTTAGCTTAAAGAGGCTAAAAGCGAGTGGTAATTCTTTGCTCTTTACGTCACAAAAATCTCCCGTAATCTTGACAAAAGTTGAGTTGATCAGTGCAGTTTGGAAGTAGTCATGGACTTACAGCTTTGTAATGTTTCTAGTGTTTTTAAATCAGGCAGGAAGCAGCTCAACATGTGATTTTTATTGTTTTATTATCCAGCTTCTTACCTGTCAGTCATCCCCTCAACGGCTGAAAACAACAGCTGCTCCATGTTTTTTTTTTTATTTTGAGAGATCCCTAACTTCACCACATATCCCCAACTTCATTAAACAAATAGTTACTCATTTTAACTTGCAGCGTAATTCTTTTTAAAGTTATATTTATCGTCGGCAGTGGCGCCAGGTGTTGCGAGGACTTAGCTGGGCTCTGGATGTGTCACTTCTCATGGACCATATGCATCCATGAGAAGATGCACGACGTTGATAATTAAGAGAATATACAGATGTTGGTGTTTGATTTTGCCGGTGGAATATTAAACACGTGGAAGCTTGATGTGCTCGCTGTAATTTGATGACCTCCTTCTGGTTTTTGAAATTTAAAAAAAAAAAAAAAAAATGGCATACGAGCGCAGGCTGTTGGACACCTTGACTGAGTCTGATGTTATGGATTTATTTTAATCTTGAACATCTATCAGTGAAAAATTATCAAAGGAGTGCATTTTCTGTTCTTATGGAAATCAAAGTTGTGCAAAAAGATGTTACAGATTACGATGAATATATTTCTTTTTGCAGTACTTGGTGTGTTATTTAACCGCTCTATCATTCTGAATTTTCTGCACAAAACACCGTCCATAGATGCAGCAGAACTTGATGCTATACACTCTTTTATAATGCTTTTAATAGAGTGTGTGAATACAGCAAATGTTGTCGTTGTTTGTTGATTTTTTTTTCAGATTTCAGTGAGATATTAGTCTTTAGAAATAAAAACACTGGAAAGGTCAGTTACCATAGTAGACATTTTATTATAGTGAGACCATTTTTTAAATTGTATAAACTCTTACCGTAATCCTTACCAAATTTCATTTTTCAAATCATCATCATGGACTTTTTATGGTTTTGTCCATAAAATTCCAGTTTTCAAGTTGCTGATAATTGCTCAGTTTGCAGTACATTGATGCAACAAGTTGATGCAGCAACTTGTGAGAGCTGAATAAGATAAGATAAAATAATATAATCCACGAATGGTAAATCTGCAGAAAGTTGAATGGAAGTCATATACTGCCATCATAATTTTCTATTGAAAATGTTTTACTACTGGACAGTACTCATCATCACGCACCATTAATTAGTTCACCTTAAATAAAAGATATTGTCTCAATGAAATCCCAACAGGCAAGCTTTTTTAACTCTTTGAGTTCCAGTTCTTTTATAAAACAGGAAGTGTCTTGCTCCAGTGTTCTTGTCCATTTTCAGTCATATTTCTAGACCCACAGAATATTTTGTACTATGTCTCTGAAAACAGTGAATAGCTCAAATGAAAGAAGAGACTCTCTATTTCATCATGAAAAAAATGTTTGTTTTTACCTTGTTCCATTCTTGTTTTATCAGAGGTAGAGTAGAGGACACTTTCACCAAAATCACCACTTTTTGTCCACATTCTGTTTGTTTTACTCTCTAATCTCGATCGTCTCCACTTCCTGTTTTGATCTCTGTGGTGTATACCGTCTCTTTATGCTCTGACTACATCTCCCAGAGGCCCCAATATTACTCACAGGCTGTGTGAGAGCGATCTTTTGTCCCTCCCTTTGACGTATATATACGTCAGTGGCACTCACAGCTGCTCCACAGTCTTTTTTGACACTCAGTTTGTTGCTATGATAAGAAAAATATCTCAGACTGTATCAAATATAATCGACTATTCTTTTCCTTCCTGGTTTCAACGAGACGCTTTGTGCTTTGGAGTTTTGGGTGACGAGGTGCTCACTGGTTACCAACCAAACAAAATAACTGACTGCCGTCCAAATGTTGTTGCCTGGGGCAACTGGGCAGCCGTTACCGTCGAGCCTTGTGAATGGAGAGAAGACAGAAAGTAGAATGAAAAGAAGTAAAGGAAAGTAAAAATAAAATAAATCCCAGTGTGGCGTTTCAAGGACTCTGTGTCGTTTTAAGACGTCGAGGGTAAAAAGACCTTCCTGCCTTTTGGTTTTGATCTTTTGCTTTCTGGTACGAGGACGCCATTTGGCCCTGACAGTCCTGAGAAGAAATGCACAAAGAGAGGGAACATGCCGGTCATATCTGTGTTTGTTCAGGTCATCCTTTCATGTATTCAAGCTCTCATTCATTCGTTAAGGCATTCACTCGAACTTTATTTCTCACAGACATTTTTTATGCTTTGATTTGTAAATTAATCTGAGAGGTGTTATGTGAAGTTATTCATTCATTTCAATATTCGGTCAGCCATTGATCTGCTTCATCACGCTTTCATCCTCTCTCTCACTCATTCACTCACTCATCAACATTTATTATTATGTCCAGCCTTCTCTCAGCATTCATTCTCTCATTAGGTGGCTTGTTCATTCATCCATTCTTCGATTGCATCATTCGTTCATTCATTGAAGTTCTGTGCATTTATTCAGTTACAGAGTCCAGTCTACACCTGTCCATCCGTCTAGCTGAGCATTCATTTCTTCACACATCCATTCATTCATTGAAATTTGTCCTTCCAACAGTTCATTCATCGTTCAGATGGCTCACTGACAAATTCATCCCTCCATCCATCAGTCTTACCGCTCATTTATTCACTATTCAGCCATTTACTGTATTCATTTGTTCATCTGGCACTCCCTGTGTCGGGTTTGATCACTCTCTGATCCATTCATCCATCCATCCATCCATTTATCACCGATGCTGATCTTTTATTTATAACCACATCTCATATCCAGCTGTGGTCTTTGTCAGGCTACGGCACACTGTGGAGGACAAAAATATGAAATAAATCAAACATTACTGCCTCACTGGCCACTTTCCTACTGGGCTGCTGTCAAATTATCCTGTTACACAGTCTGAATGGCTCCTGATGGAAATTGTTTGGAAATGGCAGATAAATTTACATGCTGGGCTGAAGTCCAAAATCCTCTGGCTTTATCCTCGGCAGTTCGTGAAAAAAAAAAAATACACTTCGATGGGAGGATGAGCTCACACTCTAATGACGGGAAGATTTCCAGTTTATTCCACAACTCTTTGACCAAATCAAATTCATTTGTGCCATTGGACTTTTGGGGTAATTTAGGTTTTGGTTCCACATTTTGGCTCCACTTTTTGTTTTAAAATACTTCACTTTTGACTATGAGCTCCATCACAAGCACAAAACTGCACATTTCCTCCAGCTGAGGTCCAAAACATTTAGCCAGATGATCTGGATTGAACTTAAATTTCATTTTCACTTCATTATTCAGTGTTAAACTCTGTTTGGGAGGCTGGTAGGGGCTGGGGTCCCGACCAATCAGCACCAATATCGTTTTCAGTCGAAGTGGTTTTATTTGTCACATCGATTGAGGAAATACGTTCATTTAAGAACTGCTTCACATAAAAATATCTACTTCTCATCCAGTCTCGCTCACACCAACAAAGCTCTGAATGGTTCAATTATTTAACCCAACTTCCTGAGACGTTTATTTTGAAAAGACACCATGCATCAGCGTGTATTGGCATGTCATCCCTCGAAAGGTTTTGCAGGTATTTGGTTGTAATCTAGAGCTCTGGACAAACCCTAACCCTACGTGAAAATTTGCCAGCATCATCAGGAGTCGTCCTCTGGGAAATGTCTTTAAGTTGCATGGCAATCCATCCAATAATATTCAAGATATTGGAGCCGCTGACGCCTCCATCCCTAGAGTCGTGCTCTTAGCGTGGCCAAACATCTGGTGACACGACAGTCACACTGAACTAAATTAGTAATGCAGTACCTCAACTCCACCGGCTCTTTGTTAGCTTTCTATTAGCAAAGTTTGTGGCTAGTTGTGTTTTTTTGTGCTTATTTTTGGTACCAGCTTGGATGAAAATGTTCCGCTACTGAACTGCAGGTTTCTGGTCATAATCCAGAGTAGTGCAGAGCACTTGGTGCAGCCTGACTTCTTGTTTCCATTGTAAACTGGTAAGCTGGTGATTGTCTCTGAGCCCTTAAATGGGTGTTGGGGGCTGGGAAAACATGGCCTCCTGCCAAGGTACGATCCCAACCCCCCAACAGCTCAAAACGCTCCCCTAAAAACACACAAACACCCCCCAAAAACCATCGTCTGCCAACTGAAGGTGCCATGAATACACTTCTAGCACCATTGATGGAAAAAGATGGAAAAGACTCGGTCTGTTGTCTGATAGCACGTGATGCTTTTCATTTATCTGTAGATTTTTTTCAGGAATTCCTTTCAGAGGCATTTAAAACTACCTCCATCCAATAATTAGACATATTTTTAAACAAATTTCTATATAATTTTTTATTCTTATTTGTTGTTGTTATTGTTTGCCGCATAGCTCACAACCCTAGAAAACATGGATAAAGATATCAATACAAAAGGCCCAAAATCCATTAAAATGTAAAAAAAAAAATAAAAAAATAATTAATAATGATTTTTTTAAAAATAAATTTATACATATTTTAATGTATTTCAGTTGTGCACTAGAGCGACTGGAAATCCTAATTTTCACTCACTTTATACATTGGTTTGCCTAAAATTTACCTTTATTTCTGTCCATTTCAAGGACTTTTGGTCCATGTTGGCTCAAAAATTAAGTATCAAAGAGTCATTCTTCACATTTGTGGATGTTCTGCAGTGAGTGTTTAGCACATCATGAACACTTTAACACCTGACAGAGATACAGTCGTTCGAGGGGCTGGTTTTATGTGAGAAAACAACCTGTCGTTTGGTCTAAAACACAGAATGTAGATAAATAGCAGACAGGGCTCGTGACGTCACCAATACGGAGGCTCATTGCTAACATGCTAGCTCGCTAGCGTTAGCTGCTAACATAGCGGTTGCTATGCTAACGGTACTGGTGTAATACTGTCTATGTCTACCTTCTCTAACCGATCCTCCTCAAAGTAGTGTCACTATGTTTTCATCATGAGCATGGAGCTAATGTTAGCATCACATTAACACATGCAACACAGGTTAGCTGCCTGGTAACGGTACTGGTACTGATAGCATGGCAACTGTTATGTTATTAGCTAAAACTAGCACTAGCAAGCTAGCTTGGTTAGCAATGAACAGTGGAATGCTAATTCTAGCTCAACATAGCTCACTCTCATGTGTTTTGTTGGCAGCTTCCATTACTATCAACTATCAACCTCTACTGTAATGTCTGAACCATTTACACGGTAATGACCCCATGACCTTTGCTCTAGCGCCACCAGCAGGGCAAACCTGATCTGATCTGAAGGGATATTCTGTAGAATAACCCAGACATGTAGATCTCTTAAACCCTCTCTTATTCTTTATATATCTTCTTATCTGGCTGTTTTTCATCGTTTCACTCCCTTTTTTTCTCTTCTCACTCTGGGTTTCGTTCATTCAAGCTGTTGCCACTGTGTTGGCTGCACACACACACACACACACACACACACACACACACACACGCCAAAGCATGCCTGTCATGCAGTTATCACCTCACAGATCAGCAGGTTAGTCGCAGGCCGGCAGCTACAGCTGAGGCAGCAGCAGTTTGGATGTGAGGTAGTGGTGGTATGCACCATGAAAAAAGAGCCTTTCACCCATCACACACACACACACACACACACACATTTTAAAGCCTGTGTATTCAATAAGCATACATTTGACATGGAAAGTAGCAGGTGTGTGTAAGGACCCCCTTAAACAATGAGGGTTCTCCTCACACATTGACCTTTGACCTCTGTCGGCTCAAGAGACCCCCAAAACAACAGGATTATTAAAAGTCACATCCTGATTTAACGGCAGTTTTACAGACACTTTGTCTCTTTTGCGTCTTAATGAGAAGAATTTGAAAAATTTGATGTAGTCGCTGTGGTGTTCTGGTTTCATTTCAGCGCTGGATTTTCCCCGTTCACAGCTTTGAGGATCAGTAAATCCTGGTGTCTCATGAAACTCATGTTGTTTAGTTTTCTATTAATCAACCCTATCTATTCTATCTATCTATCTGTCTATTCTATCTATCTATTCTATCTATCTATCTGTCTATTTATTCTATCTATCTATTCTACCTATCTATCGTATCTATCTATCTATTTGTCTATCTCCCGGCTGTTCACTTCTCTCTGGAGACTCTCAGTTGTCGTTTAGTCTCATTTGCCATCCAAACAAATCAACACTATTTTATCTGACATTGATCAGATCGTGTGTGTGTGTGTGTGTGTGTGTGTGTGTTATCCATTATACGAACATCTCGGACTGTCAGGACCACCCACTGGAGCTGCCGGCTGCCTTTAGTTAGAGTTGTCGGGAAAAATCTTCCGTTTTTATCGCACATCTTAATGTGATAAAGGCTAAGTTATAAATTCTAGATGTGTGTGAAGATTCTCAGTCATCCAGGTTAAGGTCAAAGGAACCAGTGGGTCGTCTGGTCGAGTCTAAAGACCAAGTTGAGCAATAGTTCCTGTTTGAGCACGTATGTAATGTGCAATAAAGAAAAATAAAAAGTGAAATTTCCCTTAAATGTATTTATACGTCAAAGTGTTTTTTCAGCAGCTGACACAAGAGGGCGCTCTCACACAGCCTGTGAGTAATTTTGGGGCTTCTGGGAGATGTAGTCAGAGCATAAAGAGACAGTATACACCACAGAGATCAAAAGAGGAAGTGGAGACGATCGAGATTAGAGAGCAAAACAAACAGAATCTGAGCTATTCAGTGTTTTCAGAGACATAGTACAAAATATTCTGTGGGTCTAGAAATATGACTGAAAATGGACAAAAACACTGGAACAAGACACTTCCTGTTTTATAGAACTGCTGGAACTCAGTGAGTTAAAGGCCTCTACAGTGCTGAAGAAGAGTCTTTGGACTAAATAGAGGTGAAAATTTAGCTCAAAACACGTTGAAATGAGTCCACTGAAATGATTCAAATAATGAAACCCTTTTAGTTTTGGTAGCTGTTGTAAGTCCTGGAGCTTCCCTCTAACTCTGTCAGTGGAGTTAACCCTCTGTGATGAGTGTAACATCAAACAGCATGCTGACACACACACACACACACACACACACACACACACACACTAACATAGCAACACACAAACTGCGATTGAAGTACAACAGCTGGTAACAG